>BMAO01036892.1:198138-653785 GCA_019973975.1 Trichonephila clavata
CGAGTAATGGGCTGGCCACGGTAGCCTAGTGGTTATGGTCAAGAACTCGTGTCATGAGTTCGAGCCCTAGTGCTTCACTGAGGATCTATGGGGCTGATGCACGTTAAATCTGCCGAAAAGTTCTTTCGTTGCTGTGGTGTGGAAGTTCGGAGTGAAAGGTGCCAGCTCAGGTGTCATCCTCATCACTTGACTATGATTCAAAAGTCTGAGTTCTGTCCCCAATAACCCTCGTACAGCCTTATAGTGTTAAATTAATAAACACTCACTCGAGAAATATGCAGGGCCAGATTTCCCAAACGGTCAATCTAGACCAGTGATTCCCAAAGTGGTCTATATTGACCCCCAGGGGGTCTATGACAACCTCCAAAGCGTCTACTTCAGCCAAAAATTCATTTGGGGGTCCATGAGGTGTAAGTGAGGGTCTATGATAGTGGCTCTCATTAAACTAGATCAGTGATTCTCTCAAAGTGGTCTATGACGACCTGCAAGGGGTCCACGTCAGCAAAAAAATAATTTGGGGCTCCATGAGGTGTAAATGGGAGTCTATAATAGTGGCTCTTATTAAATAAACTAGATCGTGACTTTAAATTTAAAAGAAAATTTAATCAAGTGGAAACTAAATTTTACCTATTTAACAGATCTATTTAATAAATTTAATAGGGTTAATTTCCACTTACAAGATGACAGCATAAATTTTATTAAAACAAGAACCATTTCAGCATTTCTTTCCGGAGTTAAGCTAAAGAAGTATAACACCGGAGGTCCCGAATTTTCTCAGAATGTCACAATCTGTCAGGGCCTTTTAACCTACGTTCAACATTTAAATGCCTTTAATTCAGATTTTGAAATCAGGTTTGAGAATGCTTTGACTATGGTAATACCACAGTAGGCAATGAATTAATAGGGCCACATTGAAAATAAATGCCCCATTACAATAGGAACTGATCGTAATAAGCACTAACGAAGATCTTAAAGTTTGGAAGCGGATATCAGCAATTTTGGCTTTGAAAAGGCAAACCTATTATTTGTCCCGAATTATGAAATATCGTGAGAACGATATATCCTACTGAAATATCGTTCCTATTTTCCTACTGAAAAGTAGCGTGGTTGCCAATCTTCAAAACAAAAAAATATAAACTTAACATTACTTACAGAAGAGGTTTAAGGTTAAAACTGACAATATCTAAACCAAATGTTGAAAATTTGTTATTGTAGTACCAGATTCATCCCTCCCTTTAAAATTATTCATTCATTTTATGTATTAATTAACTTTTACTTTATTTAACATGCCCTTTTTAAATTTTAATCACTATACTTCATTACAGTTAGAAATTTAATTCATTTAAAGTAGTAGTACCAGCTGTCAAAAAGACATTTAAGTTGATAAATTTGCAAAAATTCAGTATGAATTAAGCAGGGGGGGGGGGTACCCCAAATTGAAAAACATGGCAAGGGGTCTATGACACAAAAAAGTTTGGGAACCTCTGAACTATATAGATCATGACTTTAATTTTAAAAGAAAATTTATAATCAAGTGGAAACCAAATTTTACTTATTTAACAGATTTATTTACTGAATTTAATGAAGTTAATTTGCATTTACAAGGTGACAGCATAAACTTTATTAAAGCAAGAACCATTTCAGTTTTTCTATCCTGAGTTAAGCTAAAAAAGTATAATACTGGAGATTCCGAATTTTTTTTTTTTCTAAATTTGACACAGACAATCCTTTAGTACGTTTTAACCTATGTTCAACATTTAAATGCCTTTTATTAAGATTTTGAAACCAGTTTTGAGAATGCTTTCACTATGGCAATACCTCAGTAAGCAATAAATTCATAGGGTCATATTGAAAAAAATGTCACACTAAAATAGGAACTGATCGTAATAAGCACTAATGAAGATCTTAAAGTTTAGAAACGGATGTCAGCAATTTTGACTTTGAAAAGTCAAACCTGTTATTTGTCCCAACTTATGGAATATCGAGAGGAAGTTTTTCATTTTTAATATGAAGTAGTTTGTGTGGAGGAGTTTCAGTGCCCCCCGGTTGCCAATCTCCAAAACAAACAAAATAATAATAAAGAAAAAAAACTGGACAATACCAACAAGATTTTAGGTTAAACCAGACAAGATTGATATCAAATGTCGAAAATTTGATATTGTAGTGTTAGAGATTCATCCCTCCCATTAAAATAATTTGTTTGTCGCTTAGTTTGTTAATTTAACATTTTTTATTAATTAACTTTTAATTTAATTAATTAACATGTACTTTTTAAATTTTAAGCCCTATACTTCATTAGAGTTAGAAAAAAATTTAATTCTTTTAAAGTAGGAGTAGTAGTCCAGCTGTCAAAAAAGACATTTAAGTTGATAAATTTTCAAAAAGTCAATATTAATTAACCAGGGGTCTACCTTAAACCAGAAAACATGGCAAGGGGTCTATGAGAACCTCTGATATAGACCATAGGCTTCAGACCTTTTTTGAACCGGTGCCCCCTTTTCTAATGAATATTTCGATACCGCCCCCCTGCCACTCTAGAGAAATAAGAGTGTACATAATACATGGTAAAAACAAGAGTTAAATTTTTTTTAAATATTCTATTACTAATAGAATATATTTTGTAATTCAATTTTTTTCTAAAGCCCCAATTTTTTTTTTTACTTGTGAATCTGAAATAACTATTGCCCCAAATATTTTTAAATGTGTAATATTATATATTTTAGACATATTGTTGGGTGAGTGAGTGAGAGAATATTAACGTCGCACTGATTAGCAACACGAGGGCTTTTGGCGACGGTCCGCGTAATTTTGAACCATGGTCAAGTGACGCGGACGACACCTGAGCAGGCACCCCCTCTCCTAACTACCACACCACACCAACGGGAGGACATTTGAGTTCTCGACAGATTTAACGTGCATCGCTCCCCTACACGTCGGATCTTTAGTGGTACTAGGATCGAACTCATGACACGCTAGCCATGATCCGATGCCTAGACCACGCGGCCGACGACATATTGTTGGAATTGAAACATTTACTGAATTTCTTCTTCATTTAAAAGAGGAATAAAAGTTTTAGCTTACCTGTTATAAAGACAGGCAGGGGTTTGGATGATACGAAGTAATCTATAATAAACTATTGCTTTCAAAATAATTATAAATGACAATTTCAGCCTTTAAAAAATCACACGTTAATTCCTGGTAAACATATTTTAATTATGTTTCTTGGATAACATACGTAATAAAATGCAGTGGACGAAACATTTATCCTTCTGCGCACAGACAAAGACAACACGTGCACAACAGAAATTAAAAAATGCACTATATCATTCACTTTAATGTAGGTCTGAATATAATGTAATCTTTAAGTTTTTTATCCTTTTCCCGAACTACCGAAATATGTGAATTTTTGTACATGTGATACAGAGAAATGATTTAAATACATACAATCAACATAACGTAAACAGTATTTAAGTTTACTTTTGTTAGTACATAATCAGCGTGTTTTTTTAGTCTTTTTTTTTTTAGACTATATTTGGTTAATCTGCCCAAGTCCCTCCGTGCTATCTCAATGCCCCCTAATTTTTCTCTGGGTCTTCTACTGCCCCCCTGAAAGCCTCAAACGCCACATTTTTATGTTTTAAATGTCATTCGAATTAAAATATAGGTAGAGAAAATTGTTTAAAGAATATTATGGCAAGAAGAAAATTATTTTAATGCAATATTTTGGCAAAAAATGTAGAATGGCATATTTTCAAAACGCTCTTCTTGAATCTAAAACTTTACCTCTATATAGCTAAGACTTCGGTATAGAGCATGAAATATGATTTTGGAAGCATAAAATTTAGAAAAGTGTGGATTTATTCATATTTTACTGCATCAAAGTAAAGAAATTTTAACAGTTATTGTTTCAATTGATTCTAACTTTGAAAATAACGGGAATTTAAAAATCCTGGTTCAAGGGGCTTGTAAAGTAGTCTTAGGTCTATATAGGCGAAATACTATTTTAAAAGCACATTTTCTTTAACAAAAAAAAAATGATTTGAAAAAGTTTTTTTTTTTTTTTTACTTAAAAATTGCATTTAAATATCTTTTTATTGTAATATTTTTCAAACAATTTGATATGTATATTCTAATTCGAAGGTAAATATCAAAAATATATTATTTACTTACAAGTTTTTGCAAATCCCGGTTCCAAATGTAGGCAGTCGCCTTAAAATTTTTGAAAATTTTGGTTGGTTAGATCTATTTTAATTATTTTTTTTATGTAATTCGTTACAACGCATTCATTGCTACTTTATGCTTCGCGAATTTTTTTTTAACACATAAGCATTAATTATAGTAAATTATTCCACTTTCTTCACGCCACTTATTTACTTTTGCCCTATTGATAAATCTACAAATGCGTCCTCAGACCAAGGTAAGATATCGAGGCCGTCCACTTATTGCGAAGTGTTTTGTTCCATGGAACATCCTTGGAGGGGAGGTGGGGGGAAACCCGCCCAGAAATAAAAGGCATCCGAACCCCCTGAAAGGGAGCTTTGAACTGAAACACAAGCATGGCAGCCGTTAATGTGAGAATCTGCTACAACTCGGAATATTTCCACAAAGCGGAATTATTTTCAATTCAGAGCATTCTGCTAATGAACCTGCGGATGTCCGCTCATTTCCAACAATGGGGAAAGTGAAAACCGTCCTTCCGCTAGTTCCGGAGAGATCTCTTCCCTCATCCAGGTTTGTGGGTTAGAGTCCAAACAACCACTTTGTTTGTTATTTTTGTTTTGTTTTTAACTGCCTTTGTTTGGTCCTAAGCTTCCGAGGTTCGTGTTTCGTTATAACAGGGCTGGATGCTCTGTGGCTGCATCAGTTGCTCGGAATCATCAGCTGGATATGAACGCTACTTTCGTGAGTATATCCAAATTTAGTTTAAATTTTAATTTGTGCCATTTTGAAATATCCGATTTAGAAGATCTGTGCTTTTTAAATCGAAAATCGTATCGCATTTACAGAATGCTTGTCTAAAGTGCGGCCCGAACACAAATTATGAAAATATTTCAATTTACACATTTTTATTTAAAAAAGATAAATGTATCCACAAAATATGCTGCATTAATTTTCGATTTAATTGAAGAGTTTAAAGGAAGGTTTCAAGATTTTCAAAAAAAAGAAGAGTATTTCAATATATTTTTTACCCCGTTTTCTCTAGAAATAAATAAATAACCTTCGAACCTTCAAATGGAATGCATTGAACTGCAAAGTGACATTCAACTGAAAGGAAAATTTGGGAATGTTTCTATAATGGAGTTTTATGAAGATTACCTACACCGCGATAAATGTTCTCATTTTCACACTCATTGGCAGTACTTATATTTGTGAACAGTTATTTTCCAAAAATGAAGCATATAAAAAACAAAAATAGGACGAAGATCATTGACAAACATCTTGAAAATGCATTAAGAATTGTAACTTCGTCTATTGAACCCGATATCGATTTGCTTGTGCTCAACACAAACGCAAATTCATTCATCTCATTAACTTGATTTTTTCCATCTTTATGAAATCCAAACTAAATAAAACGAAACTTTTACAAATTTAAAATAAATGTGTACCTATTCATGTCTAATTCAAATTTAAGAAAATTATAATAACAATGAGTTAATTTATTTTGATAAAACTATATAGTTATTTTTTTATTTCAATTTTTTTTTAAAAAATTGTTGTATATGTGCGGCAGAAAAAATATTGTTTTTGCAATGCAGCCCAGAATTTTTTTTTTTTTTTTGCAATGTGGTCCACAAGCGGTTATAGTTTAGACACCCATACCTTACAGTGTAATTTTTCCAAAGGTAGTCATACCTATGTAATGAAGCTTTTTTTAAAAGCGGGTCTGTTATTTTGCTAACTTGTTTGTGGTTAAAATTAATAAATATGTACGATAGGCACTAGAATGTACATTAGTGTTAAGTTAGGGATTTTCGAAGTTTTAAATCATCATACCTTCTGGAAAGAGGCGTAGCTACAGCCGTATCAATGATACGGAGCCGCCAAGCTGCAGGGGCTCCAACATATTTGAGGGAAAATTGTTAATATAATAAGGCGCCCAAAAAAAAGGGTGTGCAATAAATTTTGAAGGAGCCCACTCAGGATTAGTTACCCCAGTGCTTCTGGAAGATCTAATACATCCTCAAGATAAGATACAGTAGAACGTTGTTTATCCGAATCAATTGGGACCGGACACCGCTCGGATAACCGAAAACAGAATGCGATCCATGCAGTATATGATACTGGACATTATACAAATATTGAAAATCATCCCATACGGGAAACGTGCTTGAAGAAAAAGCCAAATAGGTGCAAAACGTCGCCATTTTACCTTGATTGTGGAAAATAATCACTTCTTTTTCGCTGTACCATTGTGCACCTTCGTTTTTTCAATGCAAGGTCTCCGATTCTCTTCAACAGCATTAGTTGAGTAGGACAGCATTCTGATGGTTGTTCGTACCACTCCATAGCTGTCTCTAACACAGGGAACGCGTCAACATTTGAGGGACCCTTGGTGCTTCCGTTTTTGTTGTCCTCGTCTTCATCCGTTTCATCGTCGACAGGGTCGGATTCTTCTTTCACGGAAGTCGCAATCTCGTCATCATTTAACATTTGAAATCCCCAGTTTTCAACATCGAATGACGGTGTCAGATCGAGGCCCAAGAAATTCATCATAGTAAAGGGCTAGATTGTATGCCTGTCGTCAGCCGTAGCTTTGAACACCATGCAGGTGACAGTGCGGTTTGGCTCGTTTTTCCACCCCAATTTTGAAGGAGAATACCCGGGGGTTTGGTCAGGGCCTCCCACCTCTCTTCCCCTTCCCCCAACCTGACGAGAGAACTGACGGCTCGACGACTATTTAGAGTACCCCACCCCTTACTCCTACCGTAAAGGTACTATACATTTACAAACATCCATGATTTCTCCGGGATTCGAGCCCAGACCCTATGGCACAGCAGTCAGCGTCGCTCCCCACTATACCGAATGGGTGGCACAATGTCCTATATAAGATATCCAGCTTAAAAATGTCAGTAAAATAGAGATTATGATCTGGAAGCATCTACAATTCCGATACTATTGCATTTCTTCCCCAGGTGCTGCTGCTCTCATCCCTCCTGATGGGGACGAGTTTTCTGCAGGAGGTGTCCGACAACGACTCGGCCCCTAAGCCCAAGAGTGAGGCCAGTACTTACCTCTCCAATCACCCATTACTGACGGGGGCAACCGCTGTGAGGAGTTCTGCTCCCGGATGCAACAATCAGCGGCCCTCCAGGGACCAACAGTCATACCTCCCGGATGAAGACGACGGAGTGGTCGACGGGTTTCCCTTTGGACGACCCCGCAGAAGGCCCACCGACGGACCCTCCCTTGACGACAGAGACGAATGTCAGGTTCGGTTTGGTCTCCACTATTCCAGCTGCTTCTCCAAGTACAAGGATTTCGACGACAAGTTGTGAGTTTTGAAATTTGTTATTTATCTTAAGGTGTCCAACTATCCTAAAATTGTGAATTCTGCCAAAAATTAACAAAGTTTTTTTATGATTTTATTTTATAGACCATCTTATAAGCTTTATAAAAAATACCAAGTTTATTATTTTCCGTTCGCTAGAACAAAAACTACAAGTGTTTTAGTAAAAGCAGATGCCATTACTTTAAGCAACATGTCATACTTAAAAACGCGTTTTACTCGAAATGTGATTTTATGAAAATAATCAAACGGGGCCAGTGATTGCTCAAAGAGTTTTGAAGATAATCAACTGAAATTTTTTGTATATGTTCTGTATAATAGTAGAAGTGTTTTAACCTTCAGATTGATCAGTCACTGTTTTATTACAAAATTTACAGTCCCTTATGTGGATATAATCACTGTTTTTTTTAAAGCCATTTCATATAATAACTAAGATAAAGTGCTCTAGTTTTTGTAAAAATTTAAATATCTCTTATCCTAAAAGTCGTTACAAAAATGAATAACATAGCAACACATCAGAATTGAAAAACTGAAAATTTGTCCATAAACTTTTGGTACAGATTGGGCCGCGTTTAGGTTATTTTTTGTAAATTCGTACAGGTTTTTTCCCATTTCTTTTTCTCTTCTTTATTTTAGCATATTTTTCTTAAAATGTACTAAATAAGTCTAAAAACAACAAAAAAATCCCCATATCTCCATTTTTACAAAAAAAAAAAAAAAAAAAAAAAAAAGCTGTCGCAAGCAGTCGGATACCTTAAAGCTTTTTTCGGTAAATGTCAAAAGAACTATAGCTAATTTTGGAATAACTGTTTGAAGAAGAATGCTGCAACATTACAATCCTGTTTGGATGCACGGAGAGAAAGAGAAAAAAACGTTGCCTAATATTTATATCATACTCGAAAGCTTAATGGAATTTTTAATTAAATGCTAATGCTTAAAAATGCCTATTTTCTGGAATGTTTTTTTTTTTTTTAACTTTTAATGAGAGACGCGAGATGTGGTAAGAGAATACGCGAGTTGTTTTCTCGTGTGTCTATATAAATATTTGAAAACCATTGCATATGACGTTGTATTCCGAAAAAAGGTTAAATTTTCTTTAACTTTAAGCGAAAAAGCAGTTTTAGTTTTGAATAATTTGTGTTTGTTTATAGCTAGCATGTATTTATATATTTTTACCTTACTATACAGAACTTTTACCTCAAGTTGCAAAATAATTAAAAAGCATACTGATATTAATAATAAAAAAAATTAGATCCTGTAAATTTATTGATGCATATTGTACCCTTTAAAGTACATTAATAAAAATAGATCTACTTCAGGGCATTTTATGAATTTTTTTATACCAAGTTGTTTCACTGGAAGATGGCCTTTTGCAAGTACCAACTGTAAGCAGAGAAGCGGGTTTTACAGATCACATCTTGATTTCTGTAAAATGTTTTATATTCTGCTTTTTATTACCAGTAGTAACAGTACTAAAAAAAAATTAGTCTATACTATTTGAAAATTAAGTCAATTTTATATCGTAGACCCAAAAATGGTTTCACCAATACAGAGTCGCAATATTAAAAATATTCGAAAACTTTAGAATAACAATTTCAGATTTATTTGAAAAAGATTATTTGATTCCAATTATAAAGTTCTTTCAGGAAGCAAGAATAACAATGAAAAAAAATCTGCAAATGTGAATGAGTTCATTTTAAAAAAATTTTACAAATTTCCTTAGATTGAATTTTATTTTGATTTACTTAATTTCACTATGTGAGTACCATTGTAATTACATTCTAACAACGGACAAATATTTTTTAACGAATAAAGAAAATGTTTAAATCTGAATTAATTATTTCTTTTGGTTCATGTAATGTTTATAGCTTTATACATAAATCCCAATTACTAGAGAATCCCAAAATTGACTTTTTACTTGATAATCAATTGTAAAACGCAATGCATTAAAAATAATTTCTTTTAAATTAATATTTAAAAAATATACAATGCTATATTGTTTAAATTGCATAAAAATCATACTGACCCTTAAGCAAATGTAAATATTATATTAAAAATGTTAAAGGTGTTTTTTCCTATTTCGTGGTGGTCAAGATACAATTTAAAGGGGAAAAAAATTGTCGAATGAAATTTAAATTATATCTGCTTTATGAGCATTAGGCTTATATTTGGAAGTGTGCAATTTTGGAGGTTCTCCTATACAAAATAAACTAAATATGATAGCTGTAATAAAATATGATAGAAATAAAAATTCACTTTCGTGATGATGGATGTTCACATAAATATTAATACAAATTAATAGAATTATAACCAATAGAAGTGCGCAGCATATTAATAGGAAAAAGATAAAGTGACTTAATTCCTGGTAAATATATTAATAAATGTTATTGTCTTTAATAAAAGAAAAAAGAAAGATCAAATTTATAAACTTATATATAAAAAGAATTAAAAAGTATCTAAATTTCCAATAACATGAAAAAGAAAAGATTTATTTATTATGTAATACAATTCCTATTATAAATTATAAGTTATAGATTAACGAAATTCATAAATAATTTGTAATATGTATACATCATTACGCATTATATATCGTTAAGTAATAAAACTCACCTTTAAATCATCATTGGGGGCAGAAAACATTCACCATTTTAATAATAGGCTTCGAAGTTACAACAATACGTTTTGGCAGTTGATGTTGCCTTGCTAGAATGATGATGCTGATTTCGATAAAAATCGTTCCTTTTTCAATTCCTTTGCAATTTCTACCCCTGGTGACGCTGCTATTTAAAAAAGGATGAATAATTCTTAGACCTGTGGACTGTGAATCATCGAGAATAATAACTAGTCATCACAATAGAGGGAAACCAAAATTAGGCGATGTGCTAATTCGCTTAGATTGTTTTTAAAGTTTTGTGATTAAAAACAAGGAATGAAAATGCATGAAAGTAGAAAAATAAGATCTGTTCTCTCCTGTCGGCTTAAAATAATATTCCTTTATTTTTTGTTTGTTTTAATATCGGAAATTGGAATAACTTTTAAAACAATTCCTTTAGATACGTATTTCTCCTATTGTAATTTGTGTTGAATAATACATTTGCAGCCAAGCCATTTGAAGGAAAGAATTCAAAGATTTGATTCCTATAACCAGGAAGAAATCCTCGAAGTATTTCTACGTCAAATGTTTTATGAAAATAATTTAAATAAAGAAATCATCATCACCTACTCGTTAAAAATTCTAAACGTATTTTTATATTGTTGTATTAAACTTCAGAATGAAGTTTCAGCGTTACTTATTCAAAAAATGATAAATATGAGCTGATTTTATGCCATAAAGGTTTGGAATGATGGTTATTTGTTATTTTTAATGAAGGAATGCTTGTACATTCGAAATTGTTCATTATATTGTGTAATTTCATTTCTAAAAAATTTATTTATCGTTAATATGTGCATTCTGTTCTCTTTATTTAAGCTGAGAACACTTTTCCCACGTGCACTTTTATAAATTTCCGTACAATTTTGCCAAATTTTGGAGAAAATATGCCCTTAAATCTTACCTTGAATTATATCATTTCAAATCATTTCTATTCAATGCATTAGTTTTTATTTTTTATCAATAGATGGCGCCACAGTTTTTGGTTTATGAACGCATGTATGTTATTCGGAGTAATGAGGACGGCTGGATGAATGGGTTTTTTTAAAAAACTGCTTTATAAATAACGAGATATCTTACATAAAAAAACAATACAATGGGAACAAAATAAAACGCTCAGTGCTTTGTATTCATCCTTTAAAAAGTTTTAAAATATTTCATTCTAATTTTAATTAAATATTATCTCTGACTTTTTTAATTCTAAATTTAAAATCGAATTTTCGAATCATCGAATATTTTTGATTTTACATCACAAAAGAATTCCACCCAATTTAATTTTTTGAATTGTAAGTACTAGGACTGAATAATTTGGATGATATAATAAAGATGCAACCAGTCCATAATAACTACATTCTCTTCGTATACATGCATTACATCTGCAACAGTCCTATTTGCACAATGCTTCTAATAGTAAAATTAACTAAATAAGTAAAATAAAAATACTAATTGTTTCGATTGGCAAAAACAATATATTTAACTAACATAAATTGAATGTAAATTACATCTAAGTTTTCTATTGATATTGAAGTACCAAAAAATTTGATAAGAAAACCTTTTTGACACAGTAATATTAATCAACATTTTTTTTAATTGTTGACACAACACTCTAACTGTCGAATGTTTTATGTTTTTGTTATTAGAACTCTCAGATTGTGTATTGTTATCAATATATTTGTCTTCTCTATTTTATTAATAAACAGGTATTATCAAAGCAATTGATAAGAGATTTTGTTTACTACCGCGCATAAAAAAATTTCTTTAAGCTTTTTGATGCATGAACCAACTGATATTTATGGTCGTTCTTTCAGTGACGAGCTTCAACATCATGTCCAGTCTTTGCCCCGCGGTGGGGGTGGAACTACTAGCCCTTGCAGCACTCTCCAGCTTCTGGCCAAAGTGTAAGTACCTCTAAGACATCAAATCATTGAAATTTATCAGACAATTAACTAGTACCTTAAGAGAGGAAACCCTTTTTTCCTCCTAAAGATCAGATTTGATGGTTTGCAATACAACATGGCCGTAATGATTATTATTATTTCAAAAATAAAGACCACATTCAAGGAATTTGAAAATGTTTAAAACTAGAAAATTATTTTCACCTTAACTGGTACTTTATTTATACCGGCCATGACCCGCACGATTCGCTTTTTATTTCCTGATGTGTTATATAACTGTATACAATTATTGTATTATTTTTAAGTAATTGTGTGTGTGTGTTATCTAAGTCCTTGAATTAAGCTTTCAATGGTATTGAAAAACATTTGTATAGCTTTCGCCTCTTGATTTTGAAAAGAACAGGATTTGGATTTCTAAAACGGAAGTATATTGATCTAAAGTCCCCTGTAACTCCCCTAGGGAATCTATTTCCATTAAACCTGTTCTTAACGGATCTCTTCTCAACAAAAGAAACATACTAGCCAAATTTTAAATCTGTAGGTCGAATAGTTCAAAAAAGGAAATGTTTCTTTTATCGGAAACGCTCCCGCAACCCATTTGGAAGAGTCCATTTTCACAAAACCCGTTCTTAGTGTCTTATCAACGTAAGCAACAGGCCTGTCAAATTTCAAGTCCATAGGTATAATAGTTCTAGAGATCTCATGATGAGGGAATGAGTCGGTACTCTCCTGAAAATAAGTGTAGATTCTTCTCTCACTCTCTCATACATATATGATGAGATACATCATGATGCTGTAATAATTTTTGACTTAGTTAAGATTAGCTGCAAAAGATGGCGCCAGGATATTTTTTAAAATAAATTTAACCTTGGCCACGAATACTTTAGAACTACATAATACAATCGACTCTCGATCATTCGAAGTTGGAGGGACCAATGAAAAACTTTGAATTATCGAGAGTTCAAGTTGTCGTGGGTTAAGACCCCTTCAAGACGGTCTTTGAAGGGGTTACGTTCAGGGGAGGCACGCAGAGATAACAACGCAAAAGTTGTAAGCTCCAACCTGTTTATTACAGGACTGCACATGATAGTGAGTGTTCGAATTATCGACAGTTTTATAAGATAACTTCGAATTATTGTGTATTGTAGTCTAGCCAGCCACAGATTTTACTTCGAAATATTGAATGTACCAAAACGTATTGTTTTAGTTCGAAAGATCAAGAGTTTTTCTAGGGACCAAGCATATACTTCGAATTATCGAGAGGTTCGTATTATGGAACGTTTGAATTATCGAGAGTCGACTGTACATTTAAATTACAGTTTTATAGTTTGAGCAATGGATTTGAACAGTTGTATATGTAATTTGTATAATAGGGGTTGAGCCACCGTTAGGCTGACAGAGTGACCCTATTTTTTTTAAAGATCTTTCTTTCTATATTTAGTCGTGCCCATAACAGTAAATGTATATTTTGCTTCTAACCCAAATAGAATTATATCCGAATGAAATTTTTAAAAAATATTCAAGAAGTGAGTGAGTGCTTATTAAAAGTGCACTATAAAACGACATGAGGTGTATTGGAGACGGGCCTCCTAATTTTGAACCATGGCCAAGTGTGACAAGGACGACACCCGAACTGGCACGCCATTCCAATCGACAGATATTACACGTACCATCTCTACAAGACGGGTTTTCAATGGCTCTAAAGCAGTGCTTCTCAAAGTTTCAAAATTTCAGCATTCGCGACTCAATATTCCATCATAATTTTCTTCGCGCCCCCCTCATACAATAACAATATATTAAATTCAATAATACTAAACTTTCACGCGACAAATACGTCACGACTTTAAACTGTTAAGTGCCGCCGGCGAGTATAAACGTCTCGCTTAGTCAAATGTTAATTTCCCCGGACGCATATATACGTCTTTCCGAAGAACGGTCTTTTCTGTGCACTGCTATCCATAAACTTATTCCGAAGGCTTTGGAACACAATAAAAGGACAGTGTTTTAAAGGATTTACTTATTTCAGATTATTTGCTTCTATATTCCGCCCCCCCCCTACCCCCAATACATGGCATGCGTGTGCCTACGTGGAAAACGGTTGGCATTGGGAAGCGAATCACATAACTTTTAAATCGGCAGTTAAGGGATTAGTTATAAACCGTACAAATTAGTGAGATAAGTGTTAATTTTTGTATATAATTTTATATATGACAATCCCACGGGGGGCACTGGTAATTATTAAACTTGTGTTCTTAACTTGGTATTGTTAAATTAAGCATAATTAACATTGTGTAGCACTGATGCATTTATAAGTGTAATAGATCAGTTTAAATGAGTATTTTATTTTTTATTATACCAGAATGTATTTTGTTTACTTTCAGTAAATTAATACTTTTTAAATAATATTTTGTTTTCTACTTTTCAATATGCTCGCGCCCCCCTCACAGATTTGTCACGCGCCGCACAGTTTGAGAAACGCTGATCTAAGGCTCAAACCAATGATTCAAGAGAGTCAGCAAGCAAAAGAAGAAGAAAATTGTTAATTAATTGAATTCTTATATAGATTTTAAAGATATAAGACATAGTAATAAGTTGTAACCCCACCAAATTTTAATGAAGCGTTTTTTCCAACCTAATTTTAGGTTCTGCTTTCCAAGAGGACAGGCTTAAACTACTTGCAAATAGAAGCGATATAAATCAAAGACCTCCCAATTTAAATAACTTCCGCAAATATCCAGGAAACTGAAGTTCCATTTATTTAAAAAAAAAATATTGCCGAACCTAAACTGTGCTTCGAATGATTGCAACGTGCTTTCTTGTTGACTCAGACGCAATCTGTTGCCTAGGTACGTCAGAAATCACGGGTCCCCCTGTAGAATCAGCTTACTCTGCGAATTCGTTGCGTTGCCACTCTACGTAGGAAGAAAAAAAATAATGGTCATTCATGGATCCGATCACGTGAAGGCTCTAAAAACAAAAACGCAGAGCAATTAAACGTAAGCGATCGCATTCAAATGTCTGCTTGCAACGGTATTGACTGCGACAACATGAAGTGGGAGACATCTGATGAATATGAAATGCGAAACGCTTTGTTCCATTCGATAGACAATTATTCGTATTTTGATTGGATTGCTCCTGCTCACGCAATAACAAGGATTCTATTTTATGGATTATTTTGAATAATTTTCCTAAATGAATTCATAATTTTAAAAATTTTAAAAATTCATAATTTCCATGCAAATGTAGGCAGTTTTCTAATGAGGAACTAAACAGCTAATAAAATAATTTTCATGTGTATGAGCAAGGAGAAATAAATTTTTATCTAACTTTATCTTCAGTTGGAAAAATCATATTTGAAAATTAATTCTCTCTTTAATACATATAATATGTTCCCTTCTTTCATGCTCTCTTTAATACATATAAATATGTTCCAATCAATGGCGTATACAAGGGGGGGGGGAGGTCCGGAATGTGTGTAAATGTAAATGAAAAAAGTTTTGCAAAATATTTATTTCTCGACACCTGAGTTGCCATTCCTTCTAAATATAGGTCAAATAAACATGGATTTTGTTTGTAAACATAAATAATTTTTCCTCTCTAATATGTAAACTCGAGGTGACGAACATTAAGGTCACCTTGAAAATCACGAACATGTCAGAAAAGAATTATGAGGAATCTGGTAAATCTCGGAATCTGTGGGTCAATATTAAAAAAAAATTCGACTTTTTGGCTATCTATACTCTTTATTTTTGCTTCTTGCAATGGATGATTAAGATCATTCACCTTATATTGCAATTTAAAAACTCATAATGCTCAAAGAGAAATTTCGAATTTAGAACAACCTGATATAAAGTAATGATATAAAGGTTAACAATTCAAAAATGTTAATAAAAATACTAAAGGTTACACACAGTTAATCATAAATAAATTAAATAACATTGATAAGTGTAAAATTTGTTGTTGTTGATACTTAACCACCCGAAATACAGTAACATCAGATCGAGGACCATGAAATTCATCGCGGCAAAGGGCTAGTTTTTCTACGCCTGTCGTTAGCCGTAACTTTAAGTACGATTTGGTTTGGTTCCACTCCAAAACTTTGAGGAAGAACACTCTGGAGTGGTCAGGGAACTTTTACCTTTCTTCCCCTTCCACTAACCTGAAAAAAAGATTTGGGGCTTGATTCATGTTTGGAGTGACCCCATACCCTTTTCATTTACAAACATCCGTGCCTTCTCTGGGTGAGTGAGTGAATATCAACGTCGTACTGTTCAGCTACACGAGGGCTTTTGGCGACGGACCGCGTCATTTTGAACCATGGTCAAGTGACACGGACGACACCGAGCTGGCACCCTTTCTCCTAACTACCACACCACACCAACGGGGGGAGGACGTTTGAGCTCTCGACTGATTTAACGTGCATCGCTCCCCTACATGGCGGGTCTTCAGTGGTACTGGGCTTGAACTCATGACACGCTAGCCATGATCCGATGCCTTGACCAATTGGCTACCGCGGCCATGTGCCTTCTCTGGGAATATGTATGTTATTGAATTCCTCAGATCAGCTACATAAAATATAAATAAAATTATTTTGTGAGAGTATATTAACTCATGGACCAATTTCAAGGAAAGCAATTAGAAATAGAGCGTAAATTTTAAAAGAAATATTAACTTCAACTACACTTTTGGAACTAAAAAGCCAATTGTATCTTTAAATCGCACTTTGATAGTATTACTAGAGCTACTGACCTTGTAATTTTAAATCACAATCAAGTGATGAGGGGGAAAAAACTGAGCTGCCACTTCTCTCTCCGAATTTCCACATCTCACCAACGTGCGGACTTTGAAAACTCAAAAGATTTTCCTGAAATAAAGAGAAAATATTTTGTTGCGTATTTTGGCGAAAATATACTGGGGGAAATTCTAAGGAACTTCAATTGTTTTAAATTCTTGGATTGTAGTGAAAGCTATTTTTTTTTTCCAATTCGCGCCAAAAAAAAACTTCTGAAGAATAATGAGTTCTATGTTTTCTTTCCAAGTAAGTCAAGAACTTATTTTAAAGGACGAGACTTTTCTGGGTGTTTGCCAAATTAAATTCTTCGTAATTCAAACACAACAAACTGAATTTTTCGGATGAGGTCTTAAAAACTCTTAACAGAATTTTAAGAAATAAAAATAAAGAAACTAAAAATAAACACAACTTAAAAACCGAATTATGAATCCATTGAACAGTATTTTTGCTTGAGGATGATTCTCCGCTAAATAACGTTCCCAAGTGGAATAAATTTTTCCCAAGTGGAAAAGTTTTTCTTTGAAGTTTTTAGTTTGGAAGCTATTGAAAGAGAATATTTTGGAAGACAAAATTGAAACTGATCGCAACGATTAACCACGTGACTTTCTATAGATTGTAACGTATTGGAAAAATTGATGGGCAGCGAAAGTCTTAAGAAATTAAATTATTCATTTATTACGTCCACAGATTTAAATTACGATATTTACATTTAGATATAAGTTATTCAAACTATTGAGTATTTCCCTTCTGCAGGATGTGTTATTTGTGAAAGAAGAGGCAAACACAACCTTTCTTTTCGAGTGTTTCAAAAGGGCTGTCTCTCCACTCTCTTGGGGTGGGGAGGTCGCTTCTTACATCTCGAGTTACACTCGAGATTCCGGCTCCCATGGGGAATCCAGAGTTGGTTTTCTTACCGCTGTCGGTTATCGGCGTGATGTCAGATGGAAGGACTCATCAATATTTTAGGGGTACACATGTTAATATGAATGGTGTAATGCTATCTACATAAAGAAGCCGATTTTGCAGTTGGAAGGTGGGAAAATGTTACAAGCTTGTAAGTGGTTTAGGCCTTTTGGGGAAGGTATAAAATAGATGTTGCCCGCAGTGGCGTAACGAAGAATATTAAGCCCCCCCTGCAAAGTTAGGTTTGGGGACCCAAGCCGGATATTACAAGGAATTGCAAACCATAACATATTCTTTGGGCCCCCCTAAAACCCTGCCCTCGCGGTTATGTTACGCCACTGGGTGCCCGAAAATGTTACTGTTATTCTCTCTCGTTTTGCATCTGAGATTCTTCATCGAATGTACTAAAATGACACTTGTTGAATGTAAAAGAATACTTGATTGTGTGGATTTATCATGCAGGAAATTTGAAAGAGCAATTTAGCACTTTTGAACTTTTTTTTTATTTCGAGGAAATCTTTAAATGGTTGTTGAACACATAATTTAGGTTTATTAAAGAGAGTAAAATAATTAATATTTATTATTTTAGATAATAATCGAGATTATCCAACAATTAAAAAATATGTCACTGATCAATATGCAAATATACTTCCTTCCCGAATATATGCAATAATTTATTATAAACAGTCATGAATATTGCATATATAATAATATTGCAATTATTACATATGCAATAATTTATACAAAAAAATCATGTATTCATATACACAGTTAAAAAAAGTTTAATTTTGACATTTTTAAGAAAGAAAAATTTAAGAAATGATATTAAAACAATTTTTGCACTTACAATTCTCTGGCGGTCTGCCAGTTTTAAATCTCTAATATGTATAGATAAGTTAAAATCATTTCCTCCTTCACATAAGGTAGTTTGCAATAAATCTTGTTTTACAGGGGATAAATTTCACTCGCTTCAATGGCTCGAATTTATGTGCATAAGTAATACGGTAGAAATTGCTTAGATCGAAACTAAGGGGACTGAAATCTTTTTTCGTACTAAAAGAATTCCGTGTTAAGGGATACTGCAAAACAAACACATATTCAACAAAATTAAGTTTATTAGAGTATATTTTGACATTTGTATAAGGTTGTCTCTTAATTTGTTATTGTCTTTGTTAAAAGGAAATCATCTCCAATCTTCGACCGCTGCCATGGCAACCAGTACCTTCTGAGGACGCCATACCACATGTACAACGTGAAAGGAGAACTGCGATACATCGTACAAGACCCACCCCACCTGGAGCAATGCTATCTTGAGGCTACTTGCAGGTAATAACGAAATGGCTGTATGCATAAACTAGATCAGAGAAAACAATAAAATAACAGCGTAATTTTGTCCTTTTTTTACAGCATCCCCAGTGACGTTTGTCGCAATTATGGTTACGGATCCGGGCGTAGGGGTGGCACTGCCGGATGTGAATCCCGCCACTGCCATCACACCTTACTCGCGTGGGATCCCTCCGCCCCTGATGAGGGAACCTTCTTCGATATCTTCGAATACTCCTGTTGCTGCAATTGCCATGCCCCCCCCTCTCAGTCCTCAAGATCGCAGATCATCGGATGAACGCATGGACGATTGTATTATAGTTAAGTTTCAGAAAATGCGATTAAAAATTATTTATGAAGTAGTGTTTCAAAATTTGTACAATTTTATGTAAAACTACATATTTATGTATATGTTTATATGACAACACTTGAGTCAAATAAATGCTATGAATAGAATATATTGACATTTTAAGCAATTTATGATCTGTCGAGAAATAGATGCTTAACACAACAATTCTGCCCGTGAGCTCAAATCATGAACAAATGACAGTGTTGGCGTCTGAGTTAGCACCTTAAGCAAGTGGACTATGTTGCCAAAAAGCTACTGATGTTGTTTATCATTCCTCGTTATTTCACCTTGAGGTCAAAAATTTACAAATTTTAAAGATGTATCCCACTTATTGATTGTACAGTTGCTTAACAGTAAACTGTTTTTATTATATACTAATCGTTATCCACCCGTTCGCTGAATATTTCATGATGCTTATATGTATATTTAAATTATTGATATATATATCAAAGTCTTAACGTTCAACTTTTGATTCAAAAAAAAATTTTTTTGACATATCGTTTTTTGATTGAAAGAAAATAAATTCTAAAATGGAATATAATTATTTTTTACTCCTTCGTAACCCCATCCCTTGGATGTTCATTTCCCCAAAATCCGTTCTGAGTGAATTTCTATTTAAAAAAAAATGCATGCCAAATTTCAACTCTTTACCCGGCATCACTCACGTGAAAAAAATGACCTAAAGTTCTCGCGCAGGGTGTGTCATACCCAAGGATGTTTACATTATGTTTTTACCGTAAAATTTGTATACAAAGGTCAAAAATACATTTTTCACACATAAATTTAGTTTTTCTGTTCTTTTTATAAGGTCACTCAGTGCATTGTTTATACATTCCTTTAATCTCGTCGTGAGTGTGTGCGATGATTTCACAAGAAACTAAACAAATAGGAGTAAACTTCTCTATTCTTTAAATTTAAAAAATTTGGAATTTCTTTTCTATTTTCTCTTATTTTTATCCAGCAATATTTTTTTTCCAAAAGTTCATCTGAAACAGGATAAGATGTGTACCAGTTGTCTCCTTTAAAATTACGTTCTTCGCAAATGTTTTTGTGTTTTTACATATAAAACATTTATTTTCAACAGTGCCTCCGAATTCTAAATCTGGATCGATTTCAATAGAAATCGATCCAGATTTAGAAGTAATCTCTGATTCAGTTATACTTGTGTGTGCTGTTATACTCTTCATCATTTGATTTTTCCTTATCATAACCGCGAAGAGAATTTCTGCATCCGAAAAAAAATACTGTTGTACTATATATATATATATATATATATATCTATTAAATACTATATCTGTGTGTGTGTGTTAAATTACTTAAATATCCCATTTCTTCGTTATAACTACAATAATACGCCATAGCATAAGTAAGATTTAAAACGTGCTCATGCATTCAGTACTGTAACGGTGATTCACGCGCAGGGTATGACATACCCGAAGAGGCGATATCCAAAAATATATATTTAGAACTCGCCTACAAGCTAAGGCCCTTCAAAGGATATTACCTTAAAGTCAGCTACACGGGAAACTATCCATTTTCCAAAAAAGGTTTAGAAGAAGCAATGAAAAAAGTTAGACGGTGGGTATGACACACCCTGCGCGAGAAGTGCAGGGTTAAGTGTAAGAGTTCCAAAACAGGACTTTTAATTTATAATGTCCAGCGAATTCCCTTGGGATTCGATTTCCGCAAAACCCGTCCTTAAAAGTTGCCAAATCAAAAAATGTCGCCAAATGCCAGTAATCGTTTTCTGAACATGAGCTGGTAGGGCTTTCCACTAATGCCTGCATATTACGCATACAAGATTCATTCAAAAAGTATCCGACCTTTGGCCAGAACAAATATTTTAGCTACTTTACGGGATTAAGATCCTAATCAAATTCAAAGTAGGTTCCTTGCACCTTCACACATATAGTCCAGCATTCCTTCCACTGTCGAAAACATTTCTGGAAGGCTTATTTTGGAATCATGTTAATCACCATTGTGTTCTGCCCTATCTCATCTCTGCTCTGAAAACGGGATCCTATCTATGACATTTTCATTTCCAGGAACAACCATAAGTCGCAAGAATCCAGGTTCAGCGTTTCTAGTCTCTAGTAGGACCTGTACAACTGCAAGGTGAAGTTTTTCTGTTCCACCGACAGAAACTTGGGAGCAAATTTCGCGGCCGTTCAGCGCATGATCACACAAAATTGCAGGTGGTAAACCTGTACTGATCTCAACTTCTTCAGCAGTCTCCCGTACGGTTAATTGGCCATGGTAGTCAAGTGGTCTAGGCATCGGATCATGGCTAGCATGTCATGATTTCGATCCTAGTACCACTGAAGATCCGCCATGTAGGGGACAGATGCACGTTAAATCTGTCGAGAGCTCAAACGTCCTCCTGTTAATGTGGTGTGGTAGTTAGGAGAGAGGGTGCCAGCTCAGGTGTCATCCCCGTCACTTGACCATGGTTCAAAATTTTGAGGGACGTCGCCAAAATCCCTCGTGTAGCTGAACAGTGTGACGTTAATATTCACTCACCCCGTACGGTTAAACGACGATCTGTCATCGTCAGATTTTCAACAACAGCTGCATTTCGAGCGGTTTGTGGCACCTAGAACGCTGGTCACTCTCTACCGACGTGCGACCACTTTTGAATCGGTTAAACCCTTCCTTAATTTGTGTAACCCCCACAGCATCGTCTCCAAACACTTGCAGAATTTCATGCATTGCTCCACTTTGAAAACCGCCAAGCTTTTCACAAAAAATTGGATGCAGTACCTCTGCTCATGTTGTTCAGTCATCTTTAGAAAGTTAATAATCAGAGGCCTTAGAATCTCCACTTTTCGCGGGAAAATTTAAGGTTGGATACTTTTTTGAACAAACCTTGTATGTGAGATTACTTTCTTAAACAAGTTGATTTTAAAAAAATTTTACCCTAAAATTAAATTTTAATTTTTTTTCTTTGGTGGAAATAGCTTATGGCTTCTTCAAAAACATAAGCGACGCTACCTGCAAAATTTCAGCACAATACGATCAACAGTGTGGTTTGTATTTTTCCCAAATAAATAAACAAACACATTCAAATTTATAGATAGAATTAATAAAAAAATTATTGCTTATACAGTAGACCTCGTTTATCCGAATGATTAGGGACCGCCCACTATACGAATATTGAAAATCATCACATATGGGAAACGTGCTTGAAGAAAAAGCAAAATAGGTGCAAAATGTCATAATTTTACCTTTATTGCGGAAAATAATCATTTTTCGCTGCAAGGTTTCTGATTCTCATGAGCAGCAGTAGTTGAGTAGGATGCTCTGTTGTTCGTACCACTCCATAGCTGTCTTTAACGCAAAAAACGTGTCAGCATTTGATGAACCCTTGCTATTTTCGTTGTTGTAGTTGTCCTCGTCTTCATTCGTTTCATCGTCAACAAGATCGGATTCTTCTTGCACTGAAGTCACAATCACATCACCGTTTAGCATTTGAAATCCACAGTCTTCTGCATCGCTCCGCTTTCTCCCTTCGCGAAACGGTTCAATATTTCAAGTTTTGTCTCTTTGTTCAAGACGTTGTGCTTCCTTTTTGAATTCGAAGCCATAGCAGTTCACAACTCAACAAAAGAGCTCGTATACACCCCCTCACTTGGAAACAAATTGACCTAATATTCCGCGCAGATGTTTACCGAATCCACACAACTGAAATTCCCCAAATATCCCTCACCTTGGGTTTTCCCGTCACTTTTGGCCTCACGTGAAACAACTGTTGAGCATCGCACTGTTCGAAAACATATTCATAAATAGTACATGCAGTTGACAAAAAAAAAAAACTGGTTCGGATATTTGACTCTCCGGATAATTAAAGCTCGGATAAACGACGCTCTACTGTATATTATAATTGCAATAGCAGTTATCTCCAGATTTCGCATTAATTTAAATGAATTCTTTCAGGTTCGTGCGTCAGACAACAAGCAAATAATTATTCTAGACAAAATGGCGAAAGGTTATATTCTCGTTATATTTCCCGAAAAAAAAAAAAATCACGTTATTTTGCAGTGTGCGATTCGCACTTTTAATTCATGGAAGAAAAATAAATTAACGAATTTCGAACGCAACTGTATTCATGAGGAAATATAGGAACTTTTGTTTCTACAACCCCTGTTAACTAAATGCCTTGTGACTTTTTAAAAGTAATTTCGAGATCTGTAGACGGAAGAATTCTTAAGGAAAATAACTAGTATCGTAATAATAACTGTATAAGGATACGAGAAAAATAAGAAAAGAAATTATTTTGACAGAGAGTACTAAATTATTTCCTTAGTACAAAAGGACGCTTAAATAAATTGAAATTGTGAAACAAGAAAACTAATTTTTATAAACTATAAAATTATAAATCGAACTATGATTGCTTAGATCAGGAGTTCTCATACTTTTTCCCATTAACCCTTTTAAAAAGAATTTGCTTGCTAGAACCCCTTATATTTTTCTGTAACATACTGTGTGCAACATAATACTGTGTTACAATTTCACAAAAAAGGATTAGAGATAAAAATTTAACTATGGATATAAATACATAAAAAGTGTTTAGGAACATTAGAAAAAAAGTGGTTATCAGAGATTTGCATTTTATATTTATATTAAGGCATTCCGTTTAACGATACTGTGGATTATATAAACCTCTTTCTGTAAATCTATAGTATATCTATACATAGCGAAGGGGATATTATCTGATAATTATAATCCTTAAAAATTAAGTAAAATTATAAAAAAAAAAAAAGAAACAATTGACATTCACCCTCAACAGAAATCTGAAGTACTATAGTTTCCTTTTAAACTTCCATAGACCAGCATGGAGTTTGGACCTTTTCAGAATTCTTGGTTTAAAAGAATTGTGGTGAGCAACGCTAGCTCTTGGTTAACACATATTTTAAAGACTTTGGTAAAGTTTGTTTGGTAGACAATTTTTAATGTAAATAAGGAAAAGCTACTTCAAATCCTTCCAAACAAATGCCGTTAGGGGGTATAAGATGAGTGAGTGAATATTAACGTCCCACTGTTCGGCTACACGAGGGCTTTTGGGGATGGTCCGCGTAATTTTGAACCATGGTCAAGTGACATGGAAGACACCTGAGCTGGCACCCCCTCTCCTAACTACCACACCACACCAACGGGAAGACGTTTGAGCTCTCGACAGATTTAACGTGCATCGCTCCCCTACACAGCGGGTCTTCAGTGGTACTGGGATCGAACTCATGACATGCTAGCCACGATCCGATGCCTAGACCACTCGGCTACCGCGGCCACAGGGGGTATAAGGTACTAAGCACTTAAACATATCGTGGTTCAAAACCGCTGAATTGGCGAATTTTAGATGAATTTGTGTGTCAAACTTACTCCTCTTTTCATAACTCAAAGTTCTGAGTCTATATTAAGTAGACTTAAGTTCTTCCGCTTCGTAAAATGCCCAAAATATCAGGTTTTACTAGACAATATGTTAAAACTAGATGCATTTGAGAGAGTGAATATTAACGTTGCACTGTTCAGCTACTCGAGGGCTTTGGGCGACGGACCTCGTCATTTTGAACCAAGGTCATGTGACGAGGACGACACCTGAGATGACACCACCCTCTCCTAACCCACACCAAAGGGAGGACGTATGAGCTATCGACAGTTTTAACGTGAACCGCTGCACGGCGGCTCTTCAGCAGCACTAGGCTCGAACTTATGACATGCCGGCCACGAGTCCGTTATCTTGACCATTAGGCTACCGCGGCTAAAATTGTAGCAAGTAACACACTAGATTAAGGGTGGACTGACTTTTCCAGGGTACGAGCGACTTCTAATGTTTTTAAGGTTTGCGGTCCATCCAGTGGCTTAAGGTATCCAACTGTTCTAAAATTGTGAATTTTGTCCAAAAATTGACACATTTTTTTATTTTTTTTATAAAAATACCAAGTTTATTATTTTCCGTTCACTAGAACAAAAACTACTTGAGCTTTAGTAAAAGCACGTGTTATTACTTTAAGCGAGATGTCATACTTTAAAACGAGTTTTACTTGAAATGTGATTTTTTTTTTGACAGGGGTGATTGCTCAAAAAGATTTGAAAATAATGAACTGAGATTTTTTGTGTACGTTTTGTATAATAGTAGAAGTGTTTTAACCTTCAGATTTAGCAACCACTGTTTCATTACAAAATTTACAGTCCCTTATGTGAATGTAATCACTGCTTTTTTTAAGCAATTTCATATAATAATCGAGACAAAACGCTCTAGTGTTTGTAAAAATTAAAATATCTCTTATCCTGAGGTCAATTCAAAAAGAAATAAAATAGCAAAACATTAGAACTGAAAAATTGAAAATTGGTTCATAAACTTTTGGTACAGAATGGGCCGCGTTTATGTTATTTTTTGTCAATTTTTACCCTTTTCCCCCCATTTTAGTAATAATAGTTTCTTTTTCTATTCTTAATTTCAGCATATTTTTCCTAAAATGACTTAATAAATCTAAAAACAACAAAAAATCCCCATATCTCCCTTTTTCTAAAAAAAAAAAGTTGTCGCAAGTAGTCGGATACCTTAGGTGCGGCTATTCTGTATTCAAATTGTATGTTTTCTTTTCTTAATACTTGTTTTCGATATTTACCCCTCTTTTAAAATAGGATAGATTACTATTTTTTCTACAAAATCACAAGTAACACAAAATTGTCAAGTTGAATGCTTGAACAACTCCGAGCGATTGCTAGACCGTCGACGTATTCAATGCAGGGAGCAGGAAACATACGTGAACCGATGAATCTGAAAACAACATATGAACTTATACTTGTTCGCTGCCGACGCGTGCCATTACGGATCATGACATCCCCACGAGAACCCAATTCCGTGGAAGCGGGGGATAATATCTCAATAGCCAAACTCGTGCTATCACGAGAAGAGCTGATCACAACATTTATTCCCCTTTCAGTTGGGGTGTGGGGGGAAATTAATTTCTACGGTTGGCATCACAATGATTGATTTTTTTCTCTTACAGCGGTAGTGAACGCGTTGAGCATCAATGTGCGCTTCCGATGAAGGTACATGTATGTCGTGTAAACATTTATCGAATTATTTGCTTACGTAAACACAGTCGCATCGATTCTGAAAAGCCAATTCTCTAGTCTAGCTGGCGTTGGTGATTCATAAATACGTTTCTTTTAGTATGCGTTTATTAGGTCTTAGTGAAGGCGGTCAGCCCAAAATGTCTTGGCGGTCCACTGGTCGATCTCGATCGACTTAATGCACATCTTAGCACTAGATAATAATTGAACATTAACGTTACATATTATATAAAACAACACAAGGTCCAACGGTGATGGAGCTCGAACTTTTGAACCTTGGTCCAGTGATGAGGATGACATCTGAGCTGTCACCTTCCTCTTCACACCACGCCAACGGAAAACATTGCGGCTGAAAGTTCGTGATTATAGCCACTAAGCTTCCGCTTCTACTATACACTACAAAGTATCTGCACTAAAAGATAATCACATTAATTACAGTTAAGTTTAAAATGATTAACATAAAAGACATTAGGTTTTGCATGACATGGTTCAATACGTTGAAGTTAAATGCATACAGAAACACTAAACAGTAAGAAAGAAGTAACTATTTTCATCCAATCAAATATTGGGTTGTTCCATAACTATTAGCCGCAATCGATATAAGCAACTTCTACGGATCGTTCCAACCGGTACAGTAGTGATGCATTATTAACCACCCCTACAATGTGAAGTGGAAAAGTCCATACACTATATAAATGCCAGTCGGGGTATTGGAAACATTTCCTCGACCCATCAGAGAGCAATGTCTCAGCTCTCAACCATGTCAAAAAACTCCAAGGAAAGGAACAAAAATCAAGTCAAGATGCCACGCCTCCGTATCTCCTCGCAGCAACCAATACCCATCGTGCCTCTCCACAGAATGAGAAACTCAACTAGAGTCGTTCCAACATCTAAGATTTTCACGATATGGGATGGAGGACTGGTTTACAGTCCAGATGCCCACAGATACAAACGTCATGAACTGGAAACATTTAAAGACGCGATGAAGCAACTCGATATACGACTCGTGATTAAGCACTATTTCTGTCTGGGACATTTGAAGACTACAACAGTTTCCAACGTCAGCAAAGCATGGAGTGTAGGCACGACAATTGAGCGTACACACAGTTCGTAGATTTTTTGCCATGTTTCGTAGCGGCGATATGGAGATTGACCATAAATCCCGAGGCGATCGTCCAGTGTGGTGTAATGTGGACCGTTTAAGCAGACTGATCAACGTCAACGGTACGACAGCTAGGATCCATACTCTATGTAGCAACACAGTCAATCTCCAGATATTTGGCATGGTGAAAAAGCTTGAAAAATGGGTACCACATGCATCAACGGAGGAGCAATGCTGACAACACCTGGAGACCTGTAATCCCCACAGGAGCACGAAATTAAAGAGACATTACTGCATTGTATCCTGACTGGGGTTGAAAAATATTTGCTGTATGGCAAGCGCAAAGCACATTGGTTGCATAAAAGCGATCCCGCTGTGATGACTTGAATAAGCTTATCAAAACAATTTATTACAGTGAAAATTAATTTGAATATTTTTACAATCGTTCCGAGATTGGGATCACAGTTAGTCTCTTTTACAGCAAAGTTCAGCTTATCTCAAACATCCACCTTATCTTGAGAGTCACGTGAAGTCGACACCTTTTTATCGGTAGTAGGGGCCAAAGTCCTTCGGCTTCGCTGATCGACTCTAATCGTGGGTGCAAACGCAGTGGGTTTCTCGCTGTATATCGCTAGAGAGGCCTCTGTGAACGGTTCTCCCTCGCAAATTCTCACGCCGTGCCTTTTAAAGCCTAGGTTGCTCCTCTGTCTTCTTTTCGGCTCTCCTTTTTCTCTTGTCCGTCTGCTCCTCAAAGCGTGGGAAACTTCCAACGCATAATGTGGACTGTCCTCCTCCAGACACGCTGTCAACCGGGATGCGTGAGAAACAGAAATTCCACACAGGCTGGGGAATATGTCCAGTCTCGGATTCTAAGGAATGGTCGGGGGAACAGAGGTCAGAATTCTTGACTACCATTTAAGACACTTTTTCCCATCAATTAGGGAAAGGAAAGCGGGCACATCACACCGCGTAACAGATCACCAAACCAAATCTCCATTCACAAAGAATTCGTGTCTCCGTTTGGGGCACCACCAAGACCGTGGTCTGTTATGAATTCCTCCCGAGAGGCCCCAGACCATTAATACGGGCGTGTGCAATCGTCAATTGAAAGAATGCCCCAGGAAACTTCGCATCTAGCAATCAACCCTGTGGGCAATATGTCAGATTCCACACTCTTGCATGATGGAGTTTGACCCCTGTCTCACTTGGTACCCGCCAAGATCCAGGAGTTGTGGTATGAGTTTCTGCCGCCCCAACCTTATTCTCTTGAACTGGCTACAACTGATTATCCCAATTCCTGAACCAAGATACTTTAATTTAGAAGATTCGTGATGTCTTTGACCAATGTGACTCCGCTTCTGCCGCCCTCCCGTGACATTATTCCAATCAAAACTCGTTGGGCGAAGTGTATTTATGCCGATAGCGGATACTTTGCTGAATAAAATCCATTTTCTTTCGTTTTTCATTTTTGGCCAATAATTTTGGAACCTGATATAATTGTTGGATTACATTGAGTTAGCTATTTTGCAACATGTCGAGCACAGTCATCAGCTATAAGTTAATATTTATTTTTTATCGATCTAATTACGATTCTGAAATGCGGTCTTAAATTTTAAATAGGTCTCATACAACTGCAAAAGGTGTGGTCTTCCAGCTAAAAAAGGCTCCCCACGTCTACAAAAGGCTGTCGGGGAGCGTCTCTGAGGTCGTACAATTGGACGTTTGTACGTGGCTCTGTTGTTTAATGTGCCCCACTGCGTTATTTATACAATAAAATATACGTTATGAGAACAGACTAAAAACTAAAATTGGATGCAAGTTTAAATGCATAAAATTTACTTCACAAACGAAGCAAACCAAATTTTTAGCACCTCATGCTTTTGAATGATTTTATAAGCAAACGAATGACAGTTTGTAATCAAATTTATTTATATTTATTTTGCACGTTCGACTTTGGTAGTAATAGAAATCCAGTTTCGGATCCAAATGTTTTTTACTTAAAATTTTGAAATCAGACTACACTTTACTATAGGCCAATAAAACACGTAAAACATTAAACATAAAATTATAAATCCATGCAAGATTCTTCATAGCACAAGTATTGAATTTTGAATCTTCTAATTAAGTAAAAAAATTCTGTAAGCCAATTGCCGATTACGGTAATTACAGTACACAAAAAAATCAGTAGCGGCCAACGCTTATCAACCTGATAAATAAGAATGTTATCAATTCCCTCATATCCAGTTAACAACCAGTATGTCCAGACATTTTATCAAACATGTTATCAAGTATGTTTTTAACGTCGAATAATTTATCAAATGCATTTGTAAAAGCTTATCAGATTAGATTCCACAAGATTACTTTTATTTTCGGAAGCAAATATTTATTATAATCATGATCCTCTCTGAATGATTATGAAAATTGAGTATATTTTTTATGATATCTCCAATATATTATATTAATAATTAGCAGTTATTCGCCCGCTTTGCTGGGTATTTTATAATGTTTGATTATATTCTGCTTATAAAAGAGTTCCAGCATTAAGCGTTTGATTACATTGAAAAATATTTTGTACAGCCATCTCTTCGGTTTAAAAAAAGTACGCTTGAATTTGTAAAACGGAAATAAGCCGACGTACAAAGTGCACCTATTCTTTCAAGATACAATTTTTATACTTTTTAGGTAAATTTCGCAGTGTGCACCCCTCTTTTACGAAGACACCTGAACTGCATGTACGCAAGGCTCTGATGTTTTGAAGTCATTTATTCCAGGTACTTTTGAGGAAAAAAATAGTATACGTACTTATAGAGAACTACAACTCGTTCAGTTCATAAGGAATGTCATTTCTTTTAAACAAACAGTATTTCGATCAACATAGAAGCGAATTTATTTTTTCTATGTTCAAAAGTTTATATACACTCAAGAGCCAAAACATTATGACCACCTGTCAATAACGAGTTGGCCCACCTTTGGCGCGCAACAGCTTCAACCCGCCTTGACAGATGGCCACAAATCCTTGGTAGATGGCCGGAGACAGATTGTACCAGATGTTTAAGCAACGGTCCCGCAAATCCGAGATATAGCGAATAGGTGGTTTTTGAACTCTGAGCTGCCGTCCCATGACATCCCAAATGTGTTCTAACGGATCGAGATCCGGTGAGTTAGGCGGCCAGGACATTAACTGGAATTCAGCATCATGTTCCTGGAACCACTCCAACACAATTTTAGCCTTGTGACATGGGGCGTTGTCCTGTTGGAACATTCCATTTCCACCTGGAAAAACAGAGGCCATGTAAGGGTGCAACTGGTCCGCAATGATGTTCAGATACCCTGTAGTATTCATGGTCTGCTCTACCACAACCATGGGTCCCAGAGACTTCTAAGAGAACGTCCCCCAAAGCATAATACCGCCACCACCGGCCTGTGTGTGACCTACTGTACATTGAGGGAGCAACTGTTCGCCTGGAAGACGGCGTATCCTGACACGGACATCGGCGTGATGAATGACAAACCGTGATTCATCTGACCAGGAAACTCTCTCCCACTGATCCATGGACTAGTCGCGATGTTCCCGGGCTCAGCGCAGGTGCAGTTGGCGATGACGCTTGGTCAGCAAAGACACACGAGTGGGACGTTTGCTGCGTAGCCCCATATCCAACAGTGTCCGCTGAACAGTGTGTTCCGATACTATTCGACTTGGCCCTGCATTGTATTGGATTGTCAGCTGAGCCACTGTCTGGCTCCGGTTTTGCTTCACGATGCGAGACAGTCTCCGACGACCTTTTTCTTTGATAGCGTGTGGACGGCCAGCACCATGTCGTCTACTGCTGGTTTCACCGTCATTCATCCACTTTGCATAAGTACTAACAACTGTAGATCGCGAACAACCCACGAGTTATGCAGGTTCGGAAATACTTGTTCCGAGCCTTCGAGCCATTACAATCTGCTCTCTATCAAAGTCGCTTAGATCCGCAACCTTTCCCATCACACACAGAAGTAAGTGAAAGGATGATTCTTCAGACTCTCCAGCAGCAGTTAAATACCACTTCCACCTGATCACGTGCCTTCCACGTCATCACCTCAGTGTTCATTGCAAAATGTAGGAGTGGTCATAATGTTTTGGCTCTTGAGTGTATATATATATTTAAAGCTCTCATTTTTACACCCGGCGTATAACGCGCACTCGTAAATTTCGATCTTTTTTGTATTTAAAATGCGCGATATACGCCGGATTTTACGGTAATTACGTAAAACACCCCCGTAACCGTCTCCTCAAGCTGATTTCATCAAATCCCATTTACAGCGGATTTCTACCCTAAAAATAAACATGCTTGCCGAATTTCAAGTCCGTAGATCTAATAATTTATAAACGGGATTGTTTCTTATATTTATGCCCTGTAACCTCCTTCCTTGGGAATCAACTTCCGTAAAACGCGGTCTTAACAAATTTCAACTCAGGAAAAGAAAACAAATGTATCGAATTTCATGTTTGGATGTCTAATAGTTCGAAAACGGGAATTTTTTTTTAATTACGGCAAAATCTGACTTATAGCGCGCACTTTTAACACAAAGAATAGGATCGAAAATTACGGTTACGCGTTATACGCTGGGTAAGAAAATTAAGAGCTTTAAAAGTAAAACAAGACGCGTATATGGAATAAAAATTATAGACTTTTACTTAGATCAAAATACTAATTGTTTAAAAGAAATGGCATACCTAATGAACTTAAAGGGTTTTAGTTCTAGAAGTATACTATTTTTTCCCTAACTCTTGGAATAATACCTCGACTTCAAAACATAAGAACATTGCGCACGTACGTTTCAGGCTTCTGCGCAAAAAAATGGGTGCGCGTTACACGAAGAATATACCTAAAAATTAAAAATTGTAGCTTGAAAGTATAGGTTCAGGAGGGCGTTATACGCCGGATTTTACGGTATACAAAATCATATATTCCCTGTAACTCCCCTTTGGAGTCTTTTACCGTAAAACCCGTTCTTAGCTAATCTCTATTCAAAAGTTGTGAGTGAGAGTTTTTTTCACATCGCCCTATTTAGCCTCGATAAACTACTATGTATTTTCATGCATTTTTTTTCTTTTTACACGAAGCGAAAATCGCTTAGCACGAAAAGATTGCCCTTCTGAGAATGAACAAAATACAGAAAACACCCATCGCACAGGCTTATTATAGAAGAGTGTGATACGAAAGAGAGATAGTTTCACATGTTTCGTAGAAAGGAGGCTCAGTTAGCTTTGAAATACCTTCGGAATAGCCAGTGACACAAGCCAGTTTTGTTTATCTGAGCTACATTTACCCTTTTCCATCCCTATACACGCCATATAAAAACATCTCATCTCTCAACAGGTGGCTTTGAAATTCGATGACGAGTACATCACAGTGTGGGTAAAAATCATTGAGTTTGGTTAGCTATATTTGTTCTATCTTAGAATAATTTTTTTGCGAGCACGATGGCAAAGAGCAGGGGTCGGCAACCTGTGGCACGCGGCACAATTCTCAGTGGCACTCTGTACTACTCTACAAATTTGTCAATTTTTGAGTGGATGGAAGTGGATAAATTTGTAACGGATCTTATTTGACAACCCTCTTCAGAATTACAGACATTTACAAAATTACGGGGAAAAAAATCTGAAAGATAACTCTAAAGAGTATCAATGTCATTGCTAGAAAGATTTAATGGACTAAATTCATGACGGTCACATGATAATATAAACATGTGTTCTACATTGAATTTAAAACGGACAATAAACTATATATATATAGCTCGTACTTGTACTTTTTATTCTATTTGTAAAACTTAGGTAAAATTTCAAATTGCATAATTGGGTAAAGATGCTCAAGAGTTATAAAAAGAAATTTCTGCAAAAAGATTTTAAAATTAAAGAAAAAAAAGTCTTGTTTTATACATGTACTTTTAAATAAAGTGACAAATATTAATTTTTTTTAAAAAAAAGTTTCTGTAAAAAGCGTTATTTGGCAACAACGCGCGCAAAGTGCATGAACTGATTTGCTGGAAAAAAAAATAATTGCATTTATCGTGACTATGACGTCACATGTGTTTTTTAACTTGATTGGCTAAAAATACGTGGTTTAAAATTATCATGTGTCACATGAATTTAGTCCATTGTTTGAAAGAGAAAATCTCGCATGTACTCTGCTTTCCGTTTTTTGTTCTACATATCTAGTAAAAAAAGCTTTCTTCGTCTTAAAAGCATTTTGAGTCCGCAAAAAAATTGTTTGATAACTGATTGCTCAAAATCGTGTCAAATTGAAAGTCACAAATTACACCCCTGATTTTGCGACCTGAAAGTAGAGCGGTGCAATCACCAAGTTCATAATAAACATTTTATTTACCTTTTCATTTAACTATAATGAAGGGGGAAATATTTATATTTTATGTTGTCTGTTTCTTATTTTAATATGTTTAAAAATACATAATATACATGCAATTTTAATTTTTGTTGAAGAAAGTGAAATTTTATGCTGTTTATTTTTATGCCAAGAAATATCTTCAAATGATGCAGAATTAATCTATATATGTATATAAAGGAGAAAAGCGACTCACTGACTGACTGACTGACTAATCACGATATCTCCGGAACTATTCAACTTACAGACTTGAAATTTGGTAGACATGTTCCTTTCATAGAGTAGAGATCCGCTAAGAACGGATTTTGCGAAATTCGAACCGCAAGGGGCGTTATAAGTAATTCTTTCCACTTTTAAACTACTCGACGTACAATCTTGAAATTGCGTATGCAGATTCCTTTCATAGAGTACAGATCAGCTACAAAATTTTGGTGAAAATTGACCCCCAAGTGACATTGCGGGGCTTAGGGGGCGTTATAGATAATTATTTCCATTTTTAAACTATTAGACGCACAGTCTTTAAATTTGATAAATAGATTCCTTTCATAGAGTACAGATCAGATACAAGATGGTTTGGGGGAAAGTATCCCCTAAGTGGCGTTGCTGGGGGAATAAATAGATAAGGGGGCGTAATACATAAATATTTCTGTTTTTACACTACTTGACCAACCTGCTTAAAAATTGGTAGACATGTTTCTTTCATGGAGTAAATATCGACTACAAAATGGGTTTTGGGTAAAATGACCCCAAGGGGTGTGCGGGGGGGGGTTAAGGGAAGATATAAAATAATTATTCCGATTTTTAAACTATTAGATGCACAGTCTTGAAATTTGGTAAGCAGATTCCTCTCATAGAATAGATACGCCACAAAATGCGTTTCGTGAAAATTGACCCCCAAGTGGCGTATATTTTTCAATACAATCGAATCCTTAGGACTTAAATATCAATAATTTATACATATATATAACCAGCAAAAATTTATAAAACATCATGAAATACCCAGCGAAGCGGGCGGGTAACAGCTAGTATGTTATAAAACTATAAATCTATATTATTGACCCCTGAGTACATTATCGCGGGAATTGAATTGTTTCACAAATGTCCTGCTGTGTGGCACGCTGAATCCTATTGGTAGATTGGTTTGGCACGCCGCAGCCAAAAGGTTGCCGACCCCTAACATAGAGGTTAGTGTTATATGCTTAAAATGAAAATGGAGTTTCTTGCGGCTGTTGATCAAAAACAGAAGACGAAAATGGAAATCTATGATGATTTTGGTTTTGCTAACTCTACTTTATTAACAAAAACTTAAACAAGTAATATAAAAAAAATTATGTCAATAACTACTTAGGTCAACAAAAATTTTTTTTTCTTTTTATTAAATAGTTACAATCAATATAAATATTTATGTTCGTATGAGAGAATCACAAAATTAAGGGACAAAATAGAAAGCGGTTTTCATTGCCATTTTCCATTCTATATATGGAGTCGGAATATTTTTGTTACTATTTATTCATTAATTAAATTTAATTATTCTAATAAAATAGTGTAGTAAAAAAATAAATCACATTCTCAGAAATTAGACCATTTCAGGTGGGATTCGAACCCACGACCTTTGGATTAGGAGTCCAACGCGCTACAGGGACACACCGAACGATTTTCTTTTCAAAATAGGCTGTTGGACTATTATTTTTGTTTGTTACTACTTTTTAATTCAGTTAATGAATTAATATTTGAAAAACTGTATTGACATCAAGTGTGATCCACTACAAGTTTTAAAAAAATGTATTTTAACTTGAATGGATGGATAGAAAGCATTTTATCAACGATTAAAAATTTGAACAAGAGGAGGGAGAGGGAACTAATAGTAGGAATTGAAAAAAAGGAGAGCAAATTACGTAAATGTTTGAACGGTTTTTATTAAATACATGCACATGTACACTATGCAAATAAAATGTACTCTAATAAATTTAATTTTGTTGAATATATGGGTTTTTTTACAATATCCTTTAACACGAAAATATATTTTTTATATAGACCCCCTCAGTTTCGTGTAAAAAGATTTTTACTGTATTCCACTATTTCAGTGTGATATTCTGAGATCAATCTTCGGTAGTTTTTAGATTATCAAGAGAATGATAGAGCTAAGTAAAGACAGCTGCAGTGATATATTAACAAATTCTTAAACATAGGGTTAGCGCATAAAGAGATAAACTGTGGTTCGAGTCTCTAACCTTCCATTTCATTTGCCAAAAAATTAAGGGATTAAATAAACTTCAGAAAAAAATATACATGGATACAAAGTTTAAATTTCTTTCAATAAATTTAAAATTATTTTTTATAAATATAAAACAACCTGTTCTCTAAAAATAGCAGAATAGCAATCTATACTTACCCTTCTATTTAAGCATCAAATAAAAATCACAGTATAAATGCATATTAAATTATATATATAATCAACAAAGCAGTATGTTAATAATTATTGAAAGTTTACATTAATTTTTTTTTTTATTTAATTGTCTAAGTTTAGAAAGAAATTTGCAAAACACAAATTATTTTATTCCACGAAAAAAATTTGTATTTATTAATTTAATTCAAAAGTCCTTCAATGTAGAAAAGCATATCAAAGTGTCAAAAGTTCTCTTTATGTAAAAAAAAGCTCATTTAATGACGTGGATAAACATAAGTTTGAAAAAAAATGAGCATATAATATGCTTATCTTTTCATATCAACTACATATAAAACAATCCGAGTACTCTCATTATTCAATCTTAAATAAACGTACAAAACTATAATAAATAGAAAAAAAGCAGGAACAGGAACAGATGTTTACATTGCTTGGTTGCTATCCTGGAAAATTGCTTAGAATTTCGATTTCCGGATCAAAAATATCAATTTGAGAACTCAAAAAGAAATGTTCTAAAATAACAAAAACAATAGATAAAATCACCGAAGCCAGACGTCTTAACTGTAATGATCTCCTTTTGGGAATTCTATATCTCTTTATATAAATATAAACAAATATAATCAAACATATCCATTAAGTTTCTTATTTATCTATCAACGCTATGTATATTCTGATAAACAGATGCCATGTTAGGCTTAGCGTAATCGTTTGCCACGAGTTTAGGAATTTCTTCAAGGTGAAAGAACTTCCAAGGTTTGTGAAGAAATGTCTCATACAACTTGGAAAACAATTAGAGTTAAAAAAAAATGAATATTAGTAAGAAAGTGTCCTAATCAATGATAAAATCTTTTCTAAATAATAAATCTCTACGATCTATCTTGATGTATAACTTTCTAAATTTTTTTGATAATTCTTCTAAAACTTTAAGAGTAACCGCGATAGCACAGTGGTCAAGTTCAGGAACTCATGGCCGCAATGTCATGAGTTCAAGCCCCAGAGCCACTGAAGACCCGACATGTAGAGGATCCTAATGCACTGTAGCGACGCCTCATCATACGAACACCTTACGACCCCACTTGTCAATTTTGAAGCACGGGGGTGAGCAGAATGGTCAGATGGTCATTATATTCTTCAAAAAGAGACCACTTATTGTCCTTTGATGACTAGGGGCAAAACAGATGTAGAGCCGAATCTGGAAGCGACTTTGATGTTACTGCACCTCTTTCTTCTCTGACGCCCAGATAGTTTTTCGCCACAACGATTTATAAAAGGGACACTCCTGTTGAACAATATGTATTATTTCATTCCTTCACACATGTAGTCCTCGAAGTACTTGAATGATAAAAACGTCAGTTTGTTGTGAGAAAGACATACCAGGAGGGTATTCCGAGTGCCAAAAGGACAGGTCGATTGATAGACCCTCCATATGGTGCTCGAGGTATGGTGACGTAGTTGATCTCAGTCACGACGGTCATTTGTCTCAAAGAACCAATGGAGTTGGGACGAAGACAGAGGGTGCCGGGTGCCAAAGGAGTGGGGTGCCTGCTCAGATGTCGTCCTTGTTACTTGATCTTGGTTCAAATTTACGAGCTTCGTCGCTAATAGTCTTTGTGTTGTTTTGCAGGGCGACTTTATAATAAATACCTACTCACTCACTGTAATACTTTAAAAACTCGTAGAAAAGTACATCTTAAGAATTTTGTAATTTCAGTGAACGTTTGTTGATATTTATTTATTTCCTACACAAAGTTCCACTAAACACAGCCAATATGCCTGGTAGATTGTAGAACCATAATAAGCTGACGAAATCGTCATGTGAATTGGCACCCTACTGCCCCATCATTTTAGTTTCCGAGGGGGGGGGGAATACGATGCGTCTAAATTTAAAGTTTTGAAAACAGTTACAATAGGAAAATTGATTTGTCACCCAGTTAAATTGTGTTTATAGGCTATTTAATACAAATTTTTAAAAAAAACTATCTTTACAAAATTATTGACATAAAATATTTAAGTGAAAATTCTTCTCATTTCAACACAATTAGTACGAGGGCTGTTTTTTAAGTAAAAATTCCATTTGTTATTTAAAAACAACTATATTTTGTTTCAAAAAACCTTTATTTTAGGATTGTAAACACTTTTGCCTATTTTCTACATAGTTGCCGAGTTTATTAATGCACTTGTCATACCTTAGAACAAAGTTTTGAAAGTCCTTTTCAAAGCAATCTGCCGCCTGGTCAGACCGCCAAGAGTTCACAGCCGCTTTCACTTTTTCGTTGTCACTGAAGCGCTTTCTACCAAGACTGTGTTTGAGGTACCGGAAAAGGTGGAAATCGTTAGAGAAGCAGAGTCGTGGCTGTATGGTGCATGGTCCAAAACTTCCCAGCCAAGAGATTCGATTATGTCCCGAGTCATTCGAGAAGTGTGAGGCCTCGTTATCGTGCAAAACACCTTTTGACAGCATGCCACGCCCTTAAGCTATGGTTTCCTAGGAAAGCGGTTCCGCTCTTCAGAGTCCATAACAATACTGTGGATGACGTCACTAAAACGTTGCCAGTGTAAATAGATTGGTGTGGTTTCCTAGAGAGTGGTGGATGGGAGCGGAACCTGAAATAGCGGCTCTGGCACGTTCTTTGCGATCGTCATAGCGGGTAGCAACAGTTCGTTGAATGTTTTTTACGATAGCGATGGCTGTTTTCAACATAGAAATGAGTTCAAATACTTTATGGACTCCTGAAGAGGATTAAATTTTAATAGATTTCGTGAGAAATAACGAAGTTTTTTATAACATTAGGCATCAAGAAGCAGCCAATATTTCAGAAATGTATATGACAGAAAATTAGAATTCAATTTGCTTGTAAATTTATATACTAATAGGTATATCCCACTAAAAACTAGACTTTGTTATTTAAAATCTCTTATTTTATTGTCAATAATAGAAGTAACTTCTATTTTAGTTAAACAATACACTTATCAAAATTGTATATTTTTCATTTGTATTTTTTTTTTGTTCAGTGTTTAAATATATGCTAATTAAAAAATAAATTTAAACTGTGGAAAAAAAGAAATATATAAATAAAATAATGAAATCAAAACATGATTAATTGTATTTTCTTTACACCTGTACATAATGTTTCTTTGAAGCATATTGTCTCTTTGTGCATTATAAAGTATTTGAAATCACAATTAACTTTTTACACAATTCAGTACAAAAACATTTTATTGGTATTAGTATAATGTGTTATATATGGGATTTGGCTAGAAGAGAGAGAGAGTTTTAAGAAAGCTTAAAGATTCTTTTAAATTTTCAAAATGTTTACTTTTGAGAAAAAGAATATTGGGTGAAAATTAATCCTTGGAAATACTTAGAAATAATATAATGGTTTTTGTAATTCTTTAATTTCAATGAACTAATGCTATAAAATAATCAAAATTCTTTTTTATTTCATTTATTGATATAAAAAAGAACATAAATAATAAAATTACAATACATAAAAAATATGTCAAATATATTTCTTCTTCCGATGATTGCTCATCTTCCAAATGAATTAGCAACGCAACATCGAGATCATCCATTCTCAGCAGTCTGTAATTTGTTTACAAAAAGTTGATTGTTTACAGTTACGGACGTAGGAGCATTCGTTTTGTAGGAAACCACTCGGTCAACGTTAAAAGACAGCCGTCTTTTCTGTGATGTCATCCATCGTTATGTTAAGGACGCTAAAGAACGATGTCGCTTCCCTAGGAAACCATTACTTTAAGAAGTGAAAGCGGCCGTGAACTCTTGGCTGTCCGACCAGGCGGTAGACTTCTTTGAAGAGGATCTTCAAAACGTAGTTCTAAGGTATGACCAGTGCATTAAAATAAATTCGGCAACTATGTAGAAAAATAGGCAAAAGTATGTACAGTAAAAAAAGGCTTTTTAAAACAAAATATTGTTGTTATTTTTTAAGAAACAAACTGACCTTTTACTTAAAAAACAGCCCTCGTATTTGAAACTGAAACTAAACATAAAAATTACCTTTCAGAATCTTATCCATGTTATGCGATAAAAAGAATCCACAAAAGACTTGCACTAAAGGAATTTAATTTAAAAAATTAACTTTCTGCACTCACACATATTGTAACGTTTGAGATAAATAAAGGCAGCGTGATATTTATTAATTTAAATATTTCGTTTATTTACGTCACAGCTATTAATTACAGTATATACATTGAAGTTATTAAAAATATTGTTTTGACCATAATAGTTAAAATTCCGTTGTTTATGAGGGAGGAGGTCGCATCCATTACCTGCAAAAGTTTTAAACCGTCTTCTTTCTGTCTGCACTCTCTAGGGTCTCCTCGATGATAGCGGCTGGCCTTTTTATCCTCGAGTTACATCCGGTTCGTGGGTGGAGTAGGGGTTTCTCGAGGTGTCAAAGGTTACCGGGGTTATCCTCTAATGCAAGACCACGCAATATTTTACAGGAACAAATGTCAATAAAGGCGTGGTGATTCTATTCATAAAAAGAAGCCGATTTCCAGCTGTGTGACGGGATGTGTTACAATATGCGCAAACACAACACGAACACAAACAACACACATAAAATTTTATGTAACTTATATTTATAGCTATAGCTTAGTATTCCAGTGGTAACAGTCCCAAGGTCGTGGATTTAAAACCTGACATCAGTAAAGGTCCACCGTGAGAATTAAATAAATATTAAATTGAAGTTCGCTCTTATACATTGAATTAAAGTTCTCCTGTTATGGGGTACAGTTAATATCTTTATTTGGGATTTGGAGCAACAAAGGCTATTATCCCATGTTATGGGGTATGATGCCGAGAAAAAGATACGCGTATGCTCTTCTTCTAATAGCCCCTCTATAGCAAAGGTATTTAATCTCTGAACTGTGGCACACGTGACCTGGAGTGAGTGAGTGAATATCAACGTCACACTGCTCAGCTACACGAGGCTCTTGGCGACGGACCTCGTCATTTTGAACCATGATCAAGTGACGAGGACGATACTTGAGCTGGCACTCCTCTCTCTCCTAACTACCACACCACACCAACGGGAGGACGTTTGAGCCCTCGACAGATTTAACGTGCATCGCGTGGTCTTCAGTGGTCCTGGGCTAGAACTCATGACACGCCAGCCGTGATCCGATACCTTGACCACTTGGCTACCGCGGCCACCACGTGACCTGGGTAACTGAGTGATTACGATCGTAATGTGCCCAGTCGTAGGCTTGTGGACAAGGTAAGGACTCGTGGCCGGCGTCTTGAGTTCGAGCCTAGAACCACTAAAGACTCGCCATGTAATGAGGGGGAGGGGGAGATTCACGTTAAATCTGCCGAGGATCAAACTTTCTCCTGTTGGTGTGGAAGTTAGGAGAGGGTTGTGCCAAAATTTTTTTGGGAATGAGTGATTGTTCATTAACTTAGCCCTATAAAGCAGCACGATGGCTATAGGCAACGGGCCTCTGAATTTTGAACCATGGTCAGGTGACGAGGACGATACCTGAGTTAGTACCAACTCTCCTAACTTCCAATGGGAGAATGTTTGATCCTAGACAGGTGGCCGCGGTAGCCAAGTGGTCAAGGTATCGGATCATGGATAGTGTGTCATGAGTTCGAACCCCAGTACCACTGAAGACCTGCCGTGTAGGGGAGCGATGCACGTTAAATCTGCTGAGAGCTCAAACGTCCTCCCGTTGGTGTGGTGTGGTAGTTAGAAGAGGGGGTGCCAGCTCAGGTGTTGTCCGCGTCACTTGACCATGGTTCAAAAATACGTAGTTTGTCACCAAAAGCCCTCGTATATATATATATATATAGCTGAACAGTACGACGTTAATATTCAATCACTCACTCACTCACTCGACAGATTTAAGGTGCATCGACCCCCTCTGCACGGCGGGTCTTCAGCGGTACGAGGCTCGAACTCATACCATGCCAGCCACTGGTCCTTGAATTTGACCAATAGTCCACCGCGGTTTCCCTGAAGGATAGAACAGTTTAAGTGACGAATTTTGCTGTTATTAATGTTTGCTATCGGACAAAATCCCGTTAATTAAACGTCTCCACGATTTCAACACATCTCTAGTTCTTTGGAAAAATTCTCCAATTCATGTTAGAATTATCTGTTTTTTGTCGCTCTCATGTGCTAGCAAAAATAATCCGGTCGTCAAATGCTTCAAAGAAATATATATACTGGACTCAAAAAAAAAGTTAGAAAAGTTTCAAGTGCCTGGGAATGCGGATGTGGTTATAGCGTTATTTTCGGTAGTAAATATGTCAAAGAACTTTTCATTCCTCCAGGGGTCTTAATTTTTCATTTGAGAGAGCTACTTTCAATTTATGTACGTGTCCACAAGCACGCGGCTCCTGTGCCATACGTACCCCCCCCCCTCCCCCTCCCAAAGGAATACTGTGTCTTGTCTTGGAATGTTTTATCTTCTCTTCTGCGATTTGTTTTGGATTCTTGCCAAGAGCTGATTGGTGTTTATATTATCAAATCCTGGAAAACATATATTTTGTGTCCGTCCTTTGCTTTACTGGACCTCTCTCTCTCTCTTTAGAGGTATCTTCAAAACTCGGTTTGATAGATCTTTATGAGGACGATAAACTAATCAGTTCTTGGCGCTTAAAAAATAAGAAGAGTCTTAAACGAAAGATTAATAAATTGAAGGGCTTAGATAAATAAAATAAAACTGCAACTGAACAATAAATCCGCAGTCCAAAACTTATAAAATTTTTTAATTGTATTATAGAAATGATTGTGCTCTAGAAGTGCTGCTACAAAAAATAAATCAAACTGTTATTTTGGTATTTCTAAATTTTGTATTAAATTTCTTTAAGTTTTTGTGAATATTTTTGTTTCATTGATTTTTATTAAATACATACGAATACACATATCTAAAAAAATAAAATGTACTCTAATAAACAAAATATTTTGTTGCATACAGTAGAACGTCGTTTATCCGAATCCATTGGGACCGGACACCGTTCGGATACGCGATTGTTCGGATAACCTAAAACCGAATGCGATCCATGCAGTATATGAAACCGGACAGAAATTGTTGACTTTCCCATTTCATAAAACTGAGCTAGACACGCTCCTCTTTCTCCCTTCCCAAGACGGTTCAATATTTCAAGTTTTGTCTCTATGTTCAAGACGTTGCGCTTCCGTTTTGAATTCGAAGCCATAGCAGTTCACAACTCAACAAAAGAGCACGTGGAAACAAACTGACCTAATATTCCGCGCAGATGCTTACCAAATCAAACACAACTGAAATTCCCCCTTGGGGCTTTCGAACATTTTTGGCCTCACGCGAAACAACTGCTGAGCATTGCACTGTTCGAAAACAGGTTCGGATATTTGACGGTCCGGATAATAAACGTTCGGATAAACGACGTTCTACTGTATATGTTTTCTTCCCTGCAATATCCTTTAACGTGAAATTCTTTTAACACGAAAAAAACATTTCAGTCCCCCCTCAGTTTCATATTAAACGATTTTCACTGTATCAAAATAACTACACAGTCTCGCACTTTTTTTTAATCCCCAATTTTTGAATTCGAATTTTTTTAATTTTATACTTTAACTTAAACTCTACTTTTTATTTCTTATTGAACTCAATATTTTAGGATCTAATTTGATTTTGATAAATTTTAAAACAAGGATTATCCACCACCAAAAAAAAAAACAAAAAACTCTTGCTGAAACAGAAAAGGTCAGCATAAAACTACCCCCCCCCTTCCATTATTTTTCATGTTATTTCTAAAGGTACAGGAAGAGAGTTTTATGTTTATAGAACACAATAAAAAACATTACGTTCCAAATGCGTGTAGTGAGTGATTGTTTATTAAAGTCCCATTATATATAAAGCAATATAATCAATCTCGTAATATTTAATTCATATTTTTTTTCAACTTAATCTTGTAATTTTGAACCACGATCAAGTGGACACCTTACCTGGCATCCCCCTCTCATAGCTACCACACCACGCCAATGGAAAGGCTAGGAGTCTCGATCAATTTAACGTGCATCAGTCCCTCCAGCGGCACCAGGGCTCGAAATCATGATACACCGGACACGGGTGCGAAACCATGACCACTAGGCTACTGCGGACACGTGTACGGGTGCAATAATACCCCTATTAATTCTTCAATTAACTAAACTCAGATGATTAACAGCCTGTGAGAGCCAAGGCCAACTGTGCCCAACTCAGTTTACATGACCTAGGGCATTGAGATGCGTGATCAGATGTTCCGGTCAGGTGGTCAGTCTGACGTGAAACCCCCAAATGTTTTGTTTCCAAGCAAGCTTGGTACTCATTTATAGACCGACTGAAGGGATGAAAAGCTGAGTCGATTTTGCCCAGTCATGTGTTTAAACCCCAGACCTGTGATGTGTGGTAGCAACTGGGCTTATCAATTCTTTAATTACTCACTCTTTTTTCAATTGAATAAACTTATGAATGAAAAGCAATTTGTTGCAAAAAGATTTGTGATTTTATTTCCTTGCAATTTAATTTCTCTGGATGGCATAAATCAACTCTATCCTTATAAAGAATCATTTTCCAATAGCATGCGCATTTGTTTCAGGAAATCCCAGTCGTAGTCACTGTTAATATTCTTCACCTCCCTTACCTTCGCCTTGACCATCTGACCAGCCCTAAGAATCTTCGAAGACATCAAACCATTCTCGTTCTGCTTTTCCTTGAAGTGTTTCTCCAGAGATTTCTGGTAGTGATCTTGATCGCTTAGTATCCTCTTCACGTTCAAGATCTTATCCTCAGTCCGAGCTATTTTCTTTCCAATATTTCGAATCTTAGACTGAATTATTTTGACATCCCCTTGTAGGCTCCCGTACTTCTTCTGAAGATGGGCCGCTTCTTCAAGTGAACATTGATAGATATCTCGAAGCCGGTCCTCGAGGACTTTCAGGTGGGCTTTGGTCGACTGCTGGGTTTCCGTTTCGATGTTCAGCGTCTTGTGGATCTGCTTCAGGTCCCTGCTTTGGTTCTGGAGGGCCAGCAAATTTTCCGAAGCATCGTGGCATTCCATTCTTAGCCGAATGTTTTCTTCCAGTTGGTGTTTGGCGTACACGGGAAGGCTCCGTTCGAAGACCTCTCTGGAATCGGAACAGTACGAGTCCACGATGCGTTCGAAATGTTCCCGCTTCTGCAAGAGTTGGTCCACGTGGGCTTTGTTGTCTTTGCGGTTCTCTTTGAGGTCGGTGGAGATCTTTGTTTCCAGGTTCCCTTCGACTTGCTTCAGGCGGTTCAGTTGCGTACTCCTTTTTTGGCGCAAATCTTCGAGGCGGGAAAGTTTTTCTGTAAAATTCACAACGGGGGAAAACATTATCAGAAGAATTCTGAATTATTTCGTATCATAATATTAACTTCAGTCGTGGTACTTACGAGTTATACCGTCGACTAATTTCGCCAAATGAAAAGATTTATGCTAATTCAAAAAAAAAAAATGTTGTCAAATGTCATCGTGATTATAAGTTTGTTCAAACGTGCGCGGGAACGGTTTCTGCCATTAGCTATATATAGCTATGCCATAGAGGTTTGACAAGGTTCTCAAAACACTAAGTACCTTGGAATTATTTTTTTATAAGCATCTCACTTGGAAGCCACACATTTTACACACGCATGAAAAATTCTGGAGAATCATGTTTAAATTATTCACCTTTATTAGCTGGAATTCAGAATTAAGTATAGAAAACAAAGTGCTTCTCTATACAGCCGTTATGCGTCCCATCATAGCCTATGCTTGTCCTGTATGCGGATACACCGCTAACACTAATATTAATATTTTAGATACTCTCCAAAATTTTACCATCCGGATGATCGTGAAAGCCACTCGCTGTATGAGAAATGACAACATCCGGAAAGCCATTAAAATTAATAACTTTAAATCTCACATTCAAAAAATTTATAGAAATTTCTTCTATTCTCTCCGCCTTACTAAAAAAGCAAATATGTTAAATCTTCATCACTATAATCCAAATTCTACAATTAAAAGACCGAGAAGAATTTCCTCACACACCAAGAACAAATCAGAGAAAGACCACTCAGCTCTCTCCCATGTACCTGAAAACTCCAAGACCGGTGGAACTTTCCGTATGATTGGCCCATCCAATCAGAAACGTCCATCTCTTAAGCAGGAAAATGAAAACAATCGCTCCACATCTATATATCGGATATGGGATGGAGGGCCGCTAGCGGCCCATATGCCCAGTAACAGCACCGTATTTGACGAGGTCTTTTCATTCGACGAAATTAGTCAACTGTACAATACGTATCATAAAATCTGGCGCATAACGAAAGCCATCTTGAAGAGATCAGGCCGTGACAGCCATTATATGACGTCACGAAAGGAGGGAATGCTTTTCTACGCGCACTCGCCTTGTGAGGAATATAAAGCTTACGACATTTATTTCTTTTCAGGTCATAGACTAATATTTCCCCATTTTATTGATTTTTTTTAGTTCTCACTTGGAATATTTTCTGATGAAAGTTATGTATTAATACGCTAGAATGATGTCTAATATTTTCCCGGAAAAGTGACAAATATCACTCGTGAAAGGCTCATAACAGCAGAAGAAAAATCTAAGAAAAAAACTGACTCAATGTAAAATAATTTCTATCAGATAAAATTTAAAAAAACTTTACTTGCAAAGAAAATTTGATAAGTAGAAAATTAGAGGCATATTAATAAAAAATCGCGTGAATTCATAAACATTTTGCTGGAGTTCCTTTTTCCTGTGAAAGGACATACTTTTTTATGCTCATAGAATCAATAAATCATAACAAAAGAAAGAATTATATTTAAAAAATGCATGCAAAAATATATACAAATATATAGAAATGACAAACAGTTTTAGACACCACATTAATTATAAAGCAAAAATAGATTCTGGATTACATGTTAAAAATATGTTATATATAAATATTCATTCAATATTCAAAAATTTAAAATAATTTCAATCAAATAAAACATAAAAAGAAACATTTACTTGTAAAGAAAATATGAAAAGTAAAAAACCATTAGAGGCATATTATGAAAAAATGCATGCAAAAATATATTTAAATATAGAAATGACAAACAGCTTTAGACACCACAGTAATTATACAGCAGCATTAGATTCTGGATTGTATGTTAAAATATATTCAATTAAAATAATTCATTCATCCAATATTCAAAAATATAAAATAATTTCAATGAAATAAAATATAAAAATGAAACATTTACTTGCAAAGAAAATACGAAAAGTAAAGCATTAGAGGCTTATTATATTATATAAAATAATGTATGCAAAAATATATACAAATATAGAAATGACGAAAACAGTTTTAGACACCATAGTAATTATATAGCAAATATAAGATTCTAGATTATACACAAATATATATATATATATATATATTATTAGTCTTCTTTTGAATTATTTACTGCTATATATATATATATATATATATATATATATACACTAGTAAATACACTTACCTATAAATAATCTTGGGGAAAAAAACCTTTTCATGATATATCATTAATGAGGCAACATACTGATTAGGTTCAAATTTTGAATCTTTTGCAATTGTGATGATATTATTAAAACTATAAATTACATTATTTTTATGCATTAAAATTAAATATATGCTACGGTAAAAACAACTAAAAATCAAACAAAAGTTTTGAAATTAAAAAATAACAATTTACATACTTTGAATGCTAAAATCTTTATGAAAATAATTTAAACAAATAAAGTAAATAAATAGAATTTTTCTTCAAATAATGTAAACAATTAAACATGTTCATAAAATGTATAGAGTATAAAAAAATTAATTACTAGGATATGCATGCACAATGAATAATATTCGAATCGATAATTGAACATTTAAATAAACCAGAAAAATATAAAAATATACAATAATTTAATTGGCCTTAAATTTCTTTATTTTTCGGTTATCCTTCACAGTTAAAATTTCTTCACTGCGCTTTTTTGAATAATTATTTAAACATATATTCCCGAATGTAATGAATATTTTTTTTAACATATGAAAATGCAGGTTGTTACAATTCACACAAGGTGAATGAAACGAATGCAAGACTTTCCACAACTCATGTAATTCCAGATAAGCTTCTGTTATGCTTGAAAAGCAAGATAACTGGCAATCAACTTTAAGAAACTTTGATTCAAATGTTTTCGATATTAACAAATTAAAAATGAAATATTGCGTTGAAATGACTTTCATAACAATATCTGTGGGCATTTTTAAACCTCCTCAATCCAAAAGTCTCAAATATTTTGTCTCTTCGACAATTTCTGAATCGAAATTAATCTGCTTGTCTAAAACAAATGTGTATTTGCAATCGGGGAGCATTCGAATTTTATATTGTGCACGTAATAACCCGCTACGTACATTAAAACTTGATACTCTTCTATTGAAATATCATCTGATTTATTTGTAGTGTTTAATATTTCGTTGAAATCCTTAATATCTACTTTAACATTAAATATCTCACCTGAATGATTTGAAATTAAATTTTTTAGTGAAATAGTACCATATTTATCCGAGTGCAAAGTTAACACACTTTTAATGCGCAACTTTTTTTCAGCTTGCAAAATTTCCTGCACAGTAACATGATAACTTGATCCGGACATTTGTCTGTATTGCCCAAATCTAGCTTCTAAATTATCAGTTTGGAACTTTCCAGTTAAAACATATTTGAAATTCTGCTCCGTCAAAAGATACTTTATTAGTTCTGGGATGGTATTTACTGTATGTCTCAAAGCAAAAAATGTTTCCTCACTGAAACAACCTTCTCGTTTATTTTGTTTTAAATTTTTCCATGAGTCCAGCCACTGAACAAATTTTGAAAAAAAAGTGAATCTATCATCATCTATTGCCGAAAAAGGAACACTGTTTTTCAATTTAAGATTTTGACCCTTAGTTGGATTTTTAATATGCATTATTTGCCAGAAATCTCTGAAATATGTTTGATGAATATTGCAGTGTCCCTAAACATTTCTGGATAGCCTAATTTGTCTTGTAATATATTAAGTGCAGTCACGTTGCTTTCTTCAAAAACTTTTAAAACTAATTTAACATTTTGTTTTTCAAAATTTGTTGGTTTCAAAGCTTTTAAACATAATTTAGGAGCTAATTTAACAATATTGTTCATTTCATCGTTATAAATTTTAAATAATGATGAAAAAGATGCTTTTTGGATTTGAGAAAATTCTGAAGGATCAGGATACATTAAAGAAGAATCAGCATCTCTTTCTGATTCAACCAATTATTTCGTATAGATTTGATAAGATGTACTGAATCAAAAATAAGATGCAATTTTTTTGTATTATTAGCTGGATTCTGAATAACACTCTTTATGGTACCATTACACAATTAAAAAAAAACAATTTCTATTTACTCTGTTATTATCACTTATAATACAAACAACTGAAAAACCTACCTTTTTCATTAATGACAAAACTTCTAAAGTCATAGAATGCAAATCTTCAGCATTCATGTTCTTTACAGGGTTCAATGATACTATTTCTTTATTTTTACTCAATAAAGAAAAGTATAAAAAACATTGAATCGTAGTAGCTGCATCTTCTTTCTCTCTCTGTAAGTCCTACAATTTTATTACACTTATATATATGTAATCGCTGATTTGATGAAAATTTCATCAATTTGTAATATTACGCGTTTTTTTTTCTCGTGGTCTCGTCTTTTAGTTCTTTACATCTACCTCGTAGATAATTTTCATTCGCTAAAGTTGACAAACCTGGAGTAACATTTAATCCAGATGCAACTCTCTGTAATTGTCTCAAACTTGGAAGAATTATATTCCCCTTATCCCTTACATAGGAATAGCATGCAGTAGATTTAATGTACATGCAGAAAGAAAAAAAACCATTAAATTACTGCTATACTTACGGCCATGTTTATTTGAATTTAATAATTTCATTTGCTCTAAAATAAAATTTGCCGCCTCAAAATTTTCAGCATTACAATTTTCAATGTACTTCTCCCATGATTGAATAGCCATAACATGACCAGGAACAGAATTAATAGAACAGATTTCTTCAAAGACATTTACTGTATTAAGAATATTTACCAATTCACTGAAATATGTTAATCTAGGAGGATTATTAAGAATTTTTCCAATAGAAGGTATATTTAATTGACGATTATTATTAAATATAACAATAGAGAGAGATCTGTATTTATTTTCAGGGATTTTAAAATAGAAGGACAATTTTCACAATTAATAAAAAGAAATGTTATGCAACTTTCACAATCATGTTTTATAACATTATTTTTAGATAAGAAATCAGATGTAGGATTTTCTCGCATTAACAGATTTTCTTTTAAATATTCAAAACTGGTAAATTCGTCTTTCTTAATAAAATTTCAACAGTTGTTCGTCTAATTGTTTCATTTGTTCCTTTCGTTGAATTGTCACTGAGCGTTCTTTAATTTTTTTCATTCAAATAGGATGGACAACCAGGGAAAATGCAAGGATATGCATTCTCTGATAATTTTGGATACACTCTAGGTATTTCAATAACAGTACCAGTCTTGTCTGTAATTTTATCTTTTCTCACAATGAAAGATTCAGGGAAATGTTTAATGCACACTACACTATTGTTAGTGTTTTTAAAATTCCTTGGAATTTTCTTTTTCCAAGTTTGTAACAACTGTTCATCTTTTGGGAAACGAAACACTGAAACGTAGGGCTGCCCTGGTTTATTAGAGGTACAATTTGGTACACAACAATAACGAGGCCTTTTTTTATAAAATGTGTGCAGCTTTAGGTTAAGTTATGAAAAAAATTTTAAGATAACCAAGATTTGACTGAATAAAAAAATATAACATTAAACACTAACTTCTCATATAAAACAAAATATCTTAATTTACAAATAATTAAGGATGGTGGCACATAAGTATCAATTTATTATACCATGTCCTCAAGACTCAAAAGAAAAAAATTCAATAATGACACAACAATAAAGTTATACAATATTATAAGTATCGTACATTTCTTTATGGAATATAAGTAATCCTGAATCGTAAAGTTATCCTGAATGGTAAAATTATCCTGAAAAAAGTAATCCTAAAAAAACACACTTGGGAACAGATACCAACTTTGTCAGCATACAAGATGGAAGCGTTAGTAATCGTAGGTCCCACCAAAAAAAATCTCATTCCCTCCTTTAAACACGTGACTGTTGCCAGCCCTCTGTCTGGCGAAGCCTTTTTATTCAGATAGCCTTGGCATAACGCGCACTTATACTTTCAAGCTGCAATTTTAAACTTCTCAGCAAATTTGCTGTATCATGCGTAGCCCCCTTTTTTTCTTTTTTTCTCCGAAAAACCTGAAATGTGCGATTACATGCTCAATGTTTTTATGTTTTAAAGTCATTTATTCAAGGTAATATTCCAAGCTCTAGAAAAAAAATTAGTACATTTCTAAAACTACAACCCTTAAGTTCATAAAGAATGTAATTTCTAAAATAAACAGTTCTTCGATATATGTAGAAGTCTTAATTTTTTTCCATGTTCATCCTTTATATGGTTTTTAAAGTATTCACTTTAATACCCGGCCCGTATAACGCCCACCTTTAAATTTCGGATCGTATTTCTTATGTTAAAAGTACGCGTTTATACGCCGGATTTTACTGTAAGTAACATTTGACAGTGCATATAATTTACAAAGGCACAAAAATGATAGCAAAATGGGGGAGTGAGTGAATATTAATGTCGCACTGTTCAGCTACAGGAGGGCTTTTGGCGACGGACCTCGTAATTTTGAACCATGGTCAAGTGACGAGGACAACACCTGAGCTGGCACCCCTCTCCTAACTACCACATCACACCAACGGGAGGACGTTTGTGCTCTAGACAGATTTAACGTGCATCTTTCCACTACATGGCGGGTCCTTAGTGGTACTGGGCTCGAACTCATGACATGCCAGCCACGATCCGATACCTTGACCACTAGGCTACCGCAGCCCCGATAGCAAGATGAGAATAAAAAACGCATAGTGATTCTAGAAAACTGTGTTTGGAATAGACGGAATACTGTCCGCATTTGGCGAGAATTTTTGGGTTCGATCTAAAGTAGTCGCCAATATTCCAATTGCGTGACTTTTTTTCCCCATTGTTTTTGTAGATTCATTAAAACATAGTTTAAGGGTTTCTCTCAAACTGAAGAAATGTAATAAATATTGTTGATAAATAAGAAATAAGTGTTTACCCCACGACCAGTTTAGAAAACCTAGTTATAATTTGTTGTGAACCTCAACAACATTTTCGGTTTTAACCTCTATTTTCATAATTTGGGAGTATCCATAGTAGCCTATTGTCTTGAGTTCGATCCCTAGTGCCACAGAAGACCCGTCATTTAGATGGGCTCTAAGTCTCACGTTGGCATAGTATGCAAGTTCGGAGATGGGGATTCCAGGTTAGGAGTCGTCCTCGTCACTGACCGTGGTTCCCTCGGGTTTATTTGTCTTGCGACGTTGATAAACACACGCTCATTCATTTTTAAGAATAATTGTGGAAAAGTTTTTATTAAAATATCTTATTAAGAATTTTATTTTTATCTAAATTTGGCTGTTTACTTTGCGAGTCTTTAGAACCTAAATCTGAATTAACCATCAATATGATCGTGAATTTACCATTAATATGAAATCTCTCACCTCTGATATGTTTCTCAACTCAAAGTAGTTTTTTAGCATTTCGCGCTCTAATTAAGGCATATTCAAGCAGTAAAGAGTAAATTTAATGTGTACTAAAGGCTCGTGGGTTATCCAGATTCTTAATGTTCTTAAACATGAAGCCGGAGAGGTATAAGTATCCCAAACCTACCAAGCTGGAAATAATCACCAATTTAGGACAATATCGTATCTACACACTTCAATTCTATCAGGCATGCATGCAATCTCATGCAACTACATGCTTACCTGCTACAAGAAAAAAGGACGATTAAAAAGAGAAACACGCAAAAATAAAGCACATACCTTCCAATTCCGACTGCTGTTGCAAAAAGATGCTCCTCTTGACCTCGCAGTATCTTTCCAGGTTGCGCGTTAGATACTCCCCTCTTTGGACCGCCAGTTCCGTAAGGTCCCACAGCCATTGTAACCTCTCTTGAGCCACAACCAGGTTTTCGTTCGTTCCCAGAAGTACCCTTTTCAGATATTCGGCACATGCTTCTTTGCTTGTCAACTCCTCATTGTGCTGTTGTTTCAATTCCTTGAGCACACTTTCTTCTTCCTCCAGGTTTTCGGATACATTTTTTAGCTCCTCTTTCAATTTGGCCACCTTCTCCTCGAAGGCCTTCTTAGCCGTAGGTTTCTTTGCCTTGACGGCCAGTCGGACTTTCTTCTTAGCCTTAGCCTTAACCATCTCAATTCAAAGATGGACTTCAATTTTCCTCTTCATTTTTTTCTTCGAATTTTTAATATAAATTTCCGTTGCTGTAAATCGGTGATCTGAAATTTGAAAACAGAGTTTTGCTAAGGTTTTTTTTCTTCTTTTTTCTTTCTTCTTTTTCAAGACCTTCTATTCGTTCACATTCGCTCCTATATATTTATTTATCTAGTTCAAATTCTCAATCGTTAATAAAATGCATTTTAAAGCACTCAATTGAGCTGAAATTTTATATACACTATTATTTTGGATGATAATACAGTAATTTAATTATAATTCATAAAAATTAATTGATTAAAACTAATTAATCAAAGAATTACAAATACAACCACGTTGGCATCATTTTTGGCGACTTAGCGGCCGTTTTGGTGACTTGTCTCAAAACTTGAAAAGGTTTTTTTCTCACATTTTAATGCGCTCTTTTGAGCTGAAATTTTCTATACATTATTGTTTTGACTAACAGTACGATAATTTAATTATAATTAATTAAAATTATTGGCTGAAATTAATTATTTAAAGAATTACAGATACAGCCACGTTGACTCTATTTTTAGCTACTTGGGTCAAACCTTTAAGAGATTTTTTTTTCTCACGTTTCAAAGCTGAACGGTTGAACCGAAATTTTATATGCACGATTGTTTTGGATGACAATGCGATACTTTAATGATAATTAATAAAAATTAATTGCCACTTAATGTTATGATTCTGTCATATGTATACATATTTATATTAATTGTGTTGTTGTTGCTCATCTCCATGTCTAGCCAAGCTAAACCAAGTCCATAAGCTCACACTCTCAAAAAGTCCAACACCATTAGAAGGTCTTCATACAGATCTTGTTTTGTGAGCCCCAGGCAGTCTAATCTAATATTAATTGTAACTATTTAATAAAAAGTAACTAAAATAATTTTTATTTTGTTGATCTAAGTAGGAATTGACTTAATTTTCTTTATATTAATAGATTTTCTTTACTTTCACAGGCTACAATTTGAAGAGTTACACCGTTATAAAACGTTTACAATGGATTAATAAGAGTTTTAACTATTTTAGGCCATCTGATTTATACCGGTAGCTCAGACAATTTGTGATGGAGCAAAGAAAAAAAAACCGAGGGTTATCTTAGAGCAAAGTAAAAGCCGCTTTTAGATGGTAGATGGGGCACTTAAAATCTGTCAAAGATGTTTTGTAGGGTTGTAAGGCGCCGTTTTATTATAGAATAATCGAAACAGAAAAACAGAAACATTATTACAAGCAGACAAAGATACACAAAATATGCATAAAAAAATCGGTATTTAAGCGGTAAGATGACGTCAATTCAAAAAATGTTGCCAAATGCTGTCATTGTTAGTATTGGGTTCAAACATGGGCGATAATGGTTTCCCCTATTGACTGTATATCGCGGCATTTGGCGACGTCTTTTGATTTGATGAAATTCGTTCATGGTATAATACGTAAGCACCATAAAAGCAATTTAAGTACTTATGTATTATCGCAACGATCGCCAAATTGGCAACTTTGATTTCCTATGTGTCGAACGCGCTGAATTGGCAACCAGGTTCATCGTTTCATATAATGTCGCCAATTGGTTGCGATAATACATAAGTACTGCTATTTATTGTTGATTATTATTAATTTTACAGAATTACCACTAAAAATAGCATGGAGAGCGATAGGAAACGGCAATAAGATCTGGCGCTGTCAATAAGATTTGGCGCTTTATCGCTAATTGAACAGCACCCATTACAATTATCCGATTGAGCAATTTCTTTATCTTGAAAAAAAGTGGCAGTTTCTTCGTTCGTTCTTTGGAATATGTCAGATCTTGTAATTCATTACCCTAAGTCAGTTTATTCGTGAAAAAAGTCCTACCAAAAAATGAAAATCGTAAAATTAGATCACGAGTGTTATTTGGCGCAATTGTTACCTTATTTGGAGAGATTGTATTTATTTTTGCCTGATGGGCGTGTGTGCTAACGGAATTGTATTAATATTTGATGTAAAGTAACAGAAGGAAAAAACTGCCTGAAATTACGATCTCAAATTCTTTTCTTACCTTATATTCTCTATAACAACTGATATCTCAAGCCCTTACATAGGAATCTTCTCTATTGGAATGTTCTTCTAAAAGTATCTGTACCTTGATATCTTAGAAACATTCAATTGAAGGTTGTAATTTTAACTAAATGATCGCATATCTAATCACATCATTTCGCCAAATCACCAAATTATTTTCATATGCTGCCATCCACACATCAAATTTAAAAAGCGATATTTTTCTCATTTTTAAACCATCATAAATACTTAAATTCTTTTGAACAAGCTACGTGAAATTAAAAATAAAAAGGTGGGCACCTTTTCCCTACTTAGTAGAATAATTTTCTTTTGGTCCTTACCATTTGGGACCCTGGTAGTGGAAAAGTGCCATTATCATCCCAGTCGAAAAATCTAATAAAGATAGTAGCTCCGGAGAGAGCTACATGCCTCTTTGAGATTCTTCATTTGTAAGCTCATGGAGAGATTTATTCTTGCCAGATTGAATTTTTATTTGTCCACTAATTGCCTGCTCCTTAAGGAGCAATATGGATTTAGACCGAGCCATAGCACCATTGATCAGATTTTATTTTTCTGCCAGAATGTTAAGGATTATCAAAACTTAAGGCCAACTAATCACACCACTGCTGTACTTTCGGACATGTCCAGGGCTTTCGACAAAGTCTGGAGACAATAATTGATTACTAAACTTTATGTCGTTTTTGGTATTAGGGGTAAAATTCTACCTTTGATTTCAGATTTTTTACAAAATATATCTATAAGAGAGTGAAATATAAAAATACATTGTCTGATCCTTTTGGATTGAGACATAGGCTTCCACAGGATTCAGTCCTAAGCCCGATATAGTTCTCTTCATATGTTTCTGGTCTTGAGGAAGTAATCAATAAGTATAGTAGTGTTGGTCTCTTTGCCGATCATATCATCAATTGGTATTTGAATTCTGGCATAACAAAATGAAGACTTAATTTAAATTCTGCACTTTCCGTGATCTGTAACTTTGCTGAAAAGAAAAACTGATTTTTAATATCTCAAATTCAAAGGTTGCCTTTTTCACCAGCAGTAGACATCTCTATAACTATCAACCAACTGTTTTTATGAATGGCAATTAAATTACACAAAAAAATGTCAAATACCTGGATTACATTCTGGACCAGGAGATGTTGAGTAACAGACATATAGAGGCTCAAGTAGCCGAATGCAGAAAAAGACTTAACATTCCCAAATATGTTTCCGGACGTGACTGAGGCGCAGATGTTAATAACCTAAGAACAACCTACATCTCACTGGTCAGGCCAATTCTGGAGTAGGGCTTTCCAGTTTATTTTTGTGCTTCTGAAGCTAACTTAAATACACTTGAACGAGTGCAACTAAGTGCCGCGAGTGAGTGAATGAGTGAGTGAATATTAACGTCGCACTGTTCAGCTACACGAGGGGTTTTAGCGACGGACCACGTAATTTTGAACCCTGGTCAAGTAACGTGGACGACACCTGAGCTGGCGGTCCCTCTCCTAACTACCACATCACACCAACGGGAGGACGTTTGAGCTCTCGACAGATTTAACTTGTATAGTTCCCCTACACGGCGGGTCTTCAGTGGTACTGGGCTCGAACGCAACTAAGTGCCGCAAGAATAATTACTGGCCTTCGTAATTGCTGCCCATATTGTTTTGTATGAGAGGGATTTACCGCCTCTTTCTATGAGAAGAAGTTATAGCCTGGTAAAATATTACAATAAGTTATCTAGCTACAATGCCCAGCGCAGAACTTCTGCCTATCTCCACTCCTGGATCAATAACAGGTGATTAAAGACACATAGCCCTTTTTCTTTGGCAGTTGATATGGGCCTGTTTTCTGGTAATATTGAACCTCACTCCTTAAGGCCATTTTCCCATTTTAAGTTCGATTCTGATTGATTACATTTCCAGACTGAGCTAATGATCAGGGTGTGTAAAAGGTCTGATATACCAGAATTTACTAGTCAGGTTGCTTTAGAGACAACTGATGGCACCCCTCATTCGGCATTAAATATCTGTACTGATGGCAGCATGGGCGACGGTGGTATTTCTGGAAGCGGTGTGCACATTGAGACACTTGATAGTACATTTGACATCAAGATTAAGAATATTAACAACTGCTCTGTTTTCGGATCTGAACTTATTGCAACTTATTGACACTGCTTCTGACCTTGTCTTCAGGGACATTTGGATTTTAACCAACAGTCTTGCTTCTTTACAGCACCTTTCTCGTTGGACAACTGTTGGGGATATGACAAGCCTAAATATTCTGAATATTGTGGTTCGACTTTCTTCTATATACTGTATATACTTTCAATGGGTCCCCTCCTATATTGGATTGTATGGTAACGAGACAGTTTGGCCAAGTCTGCCACAGCTGACAATTTGCTGGGTGACATTTGTCTAACTTTTGCTGAACTCTCCTCTATTAAAAGTATAGAATTGAATGCATTTTGGATAATGCATTCATGCTCACCCTTGATATTTTGGGGGGAAAACTCGTTGGTGTCACGAACTTTATATTCCTAAGAATAAGCAGACGGCTCTATCGCGCTTTTTAATGGCCACATCAAATCTCTTATTTTTCAACAGGGCCAGAAAGTCTTTCCAGAGTGTTATAGATGCGAGGCGAATCAGGCCTATCCCAATCAAATTCTTAATTGTTTGAGTTTTACTTTTGACGAGGTTTTAGGAAATTCTATTTTATTTCTGGATTTTTTGGAGATTTTTGGTTTTATGGAGATGGTGCAGTTGAGCTACACCGTCTGAGATAAGAAACAACAACAACCATTTATAAAATCGTGCTAATAGGAGGGAGGGGATCAAGTGCATTTCTTTATTTTAAACCATATATTTTGGCCCATTTATAGCTCAGTTTAAATTAAAACACTTATCCTCAAAAGACTAAATAGTGGACTGCGTTGTATATATGTCTCTTTTTTCCAAAAGCCCATGGCCATCTCTCGTCATTGCACTCTCACTCCCCGCGTCTTAGCGGGGACACCCCAATCGCTGATCATATTTCACCTCCCTACATTCGGGAAGTGATCACACCTTCCTACAAGTGGCGAGGCACTCAACACCATAGTTAAATAACGCAATCGATGCTTCAGTTGGCAGCATATCCAAACTTTACATTACACCATGTACACTTCACTTTTACTCAGTCATTGCATATATGTGAAGATTTTGGACATTGGACACACGTGAACAGGCTACATATAGTTGGCCAAGGGCAAAGCATTGATTTTCCAAATGGACCCCTGCTACCTGCAACGTTTGCCCTTGCGCTTTGTTAATAGCAACAATAAAACTGAATTTGATTGGAAATTGAACTCGTTTGAATTGAAACTGTAAATCAGTGGGGATAATTGGAATTCGAGGTATGATAACACTTATCCTTTTCATGGCACCTGTTAAAATATTGGTACCAAGTATATTCTGCATTTATTTTGAGATCCGAAGCCTCGTTCCATTACATATTCGAAGAAAATCGAGATTTTTGCATACGCGTAACTGGTATATTTATTTTTAATTTTTTATGTGAGGGTACACGCGAAAGTTCAAGCGAATTTAAGAACTCCGTGGGATATGAAGTACTTTGTTCTTTATCCATGATTGTATATATATATATATATATATTCATTGATAAATATTCCTTCATTTCTCCCCGCAGGTCTTAAACTTTCAGTGTTGTTGATAATGTCATTGTTATGCGCCAATATTGATCTTGCGCACAACCACTGATCACAATTTAAATTCAGTTGAAAGCCCGGGTAAATATGAACAATAAGATCTACATCAGTTTCTACTAAATTACAAAATTCTCTGGAAAGTAAAATATAACCTCCAGCTCATCTGCGTCCAAACATCCATCACCGATTTTCAATTGCATCTCTGCATAATGATCCCAATCTACGTCATTATGAAGATGCACTCTCATATTCGTTTTCAAACTGAATTTTTCAACTTTCGCCCATAAGAGCTTGAGGATTTAATACAGGCTCTGATTTCATCTGCCGGTGTACCTCTCTGGATTACAGGAAGAGTTTGTCAGAAATCACCAGCCAATAAAACTACCATTCCTCCCATAATATCTGTACTATCTCGTAAATCCTGAAGAGTCCGATTTAACGCTTCTATAGCTTTCTTGTGGGACATCGTACTTTCATCCCACATTAAAAGCTTACATTCTTAAAGCATCCTACCTTGAGAATTATTTTTGCTGAAATTGCAGATGGGTTAATCTTTATGTGCAATATTAAACGGTAATTTTAAAATGGAATATGCAGTACGACCGCCGTTTAATAGTGTCGCGGCTATACTGGAAGAAGCCACAGCAACTGCTATCTCCTGGGGGTTTTTTTTGTTTTTTTGATGGATATTAATAATGAGTTTAGCAAAAGCATTTTTACCGTTCCTATAGGGACGTCGAGAAAAAGGAGTGAACCACTGCCGGATTCTTTTTTAAGTAACATTTGATGAAAAACATGAGTTTGTTCTGGAGTTAATTGCGGGATTAATTATGTTGCTTGATGTTGCAATGCTATAAAATCGTAGTCTAATTTTCGAGCAATTTCATTAACGAAATCATTTCCATCAACTTGTCGTGGACTAATCATTCCAAAATCATGTAGTTTCTTCCCAACCATTGTGAAAATTTTATTTTCAATTATTATTAGCGTTTCATTGTAGGTGTGTTCAGGGAAAGGCATATCTGCTTGTACTTGCTGCAGTCGTCGGAAAATATCTTCCACCAACCATGTACTCTTTATATTTATTCCAAAGGGCTTGAGGATTAGAAAGACCGCAAGATGATATAAGTATTGCGCAAAGTTCCCTAATTTTATTCGGCGATTGACATTGTACGGCTTCCTCCATAGTAATATCTTATTCATCTTCTTAGTAATACCTTCATATAAAATATCTAAGTTCAGTATAAATGAAAAATTTTGTGCAAAAAATGGCCTTATATTGGAATTAGTTTTAAAAAAATTCAATGTATTAAATATTCAATTAATCAAAAAAATTTTGTGAAACTTTCATTTAATAATACCATAGAGCTTTCAATATCACGCAATTTGCTAAAACTTCACACACATATGTCGTTTCTCTCTTTAAAATGTGGGAGAAAATATGCATTAAAATTTCTGGGATTGTCGGAATAAAGAATTTCTTAGCCAACTTGGCGATATTTCTCAAAGTTTGAGTTTGACATTTAATAAACGTAACGTAATAAACATTTGACAATTAATAAAAAACCATTTAAAAAGTGCTTTTTGTAAAGATGTTGAATTACACTATGCTTCAGTTATTTGTTACAAACGTGAGAAAATTTTTATTAAAATTTCCAGTATTGACAAAATGCGCCAACTTGGCGGGGATTAAGCAACGCCCCACGGTTTTACCCGCATAGTTCCCGTTCCCGTAGGAATACGAGGATAAAATATACCCTATGTTACTCACTAATAATGTAGCTTTCCATTGGAGAAAGAATTTTTAAAATCGGACCGGCCGTTTCAGATATTAGCCAAAACAAACAGACAAACGGACAAGAATTTTAAAAATTGATTTTTTGATATATATACCGTATATACGTTTAAATGCATTTAGTAAAAAGCTGTTAATTTGAAATTACAAACAGACACTTCAGTTTTATTTATTTGTATAGATTATGTCGCTTTTGAATAACTATACTTACTAAACAGAATTTCCAAATTTTTGGTTGAAAAAAAATACTTTATCAACAGACATAATAGCATGATTCCAAAAAAAAATCAAAATCATCAAATATATGTATCAAATCGTCGACCAAGTTCGAAACGTAAAAAATGTCGCCAAATTCCGCGATATACAACCAATAGTGGAAAACATTTCCGCACACATTCGAACTCAGCAATAAAAACTATGACAGCATTTAGCGACATTTTTGAATTGGCAATGTCTTTTCGTTTGGCAAAATTGGATGAAGTATTATACGTAAAAGTACAGAATTAAGCAGATACTTTTTCATTAAAATCATGTCACGTATTTTCTTCAAATTATGGTTTATTTGGTGGGGCTTTTTTTCCCCAATGCTTTTGCATTTTGTTTTTCTCCAGCGAATTTTTGATATAATCATATTTTAGTACACTGCCTGGCGATGAATTTTAAAGTAGTGCCAAAAAGGTGCCAAGAACACGGTCTAGGTCAGGGGTGGCCAACCTTTATGGGAAGCGTGCCACAATCTTATAATAAAAAAGTTACCCGTGCCACAATCTTATAATAAAAAAGTTACGCGCGTCACTTCCAACTTCTCCACCAAACTAAAAAACATGCAAAAGTGAAAACCTGTTACTTATAGACTTATTATGGGTTATTTCCACCAAAAACATATTTTTAAATGCAAGTTTTTTATAGTGAAATGTAAAAAAAAAAAAAAAATGGTATAACAAATAAAACAAAATTATAAACTTGTATATTTTATTGTTGATATATTTTTACAGGATCAATCAGTTAGCTTAGATACAAAATAAAAATAAGCAACTTGAAACATTTAATTTTAAATGATTATTAAGCAGTCAGTACTTTCTTAATGTGGCTTTTGAATTTGCAGTTTTTTTTCTAAATCATTTATATATATACTTGGATTAGTTCGTAAAGTACACAACAAAATTAGGTGTTTTAGGTGCATATCAGTTAATTTTGAGCGATATTTTCATTTAATTATGTTCGTAACAGAAAACATTTCTTCACAAACATATGTTGATCCAAACCTACAACAATATCTGACCGCTAAATCATGTAAATTTGAAAAATTGCTTGGTGGCACAAATTTCCAAAATTCGATGTAATTCGGATCATTTGCGGCTAAATTAATGTCCTTATATTTGTTTTTCAGAGTAATATGGTGCTGTAGGTCAATAATTTCAATTTGTACCTGAGGTGGGTAACAATTAATATCTTGAAGATAAATCGAAAAAGGCTGAGTGAAAAGTTCAGTATTTTTGTTATCTTTAAAATCCTCAAACCTGGCACAGAAAGGATCCTGCAAAATGGATATTAAATTTTTAAATCTATCATAGTTCGAAACATTACTAACTTTGGCAGATATTCCTGCATGTGTGAATGGGAAATAAGTTAATTTTTTCTCTACAAAATCCAGACAAAAAACAAAAGTTTACTCACAAAAGAAGATATATGACCAACTAGGGTAGGAAAAATACAATGTTTTCCCTGTAATCTTAAATTTAAATTGTTTAAATGCTCCATTATATCGGTAAGAAAAGCTGAACCCCACAGAAAATTTTCATTCCTGAAGAGCGAGCATTCACTGGGCAGTTCATCGTTTTCTTCCAGATATTCCAAAACACAATCCCTCAAACTCTTAAAATCTCGCAAGTCAACTTTGGAAAGCCAATGCACACTACAATGAAGGAGTAACTCGCCATTTCCTTCCGTTTCTTCAAGTAAAAGCGTACGAAATCTTCATCAATTCAGAGCACGAGTTCATATTTTGTTGATACAACGCACCACGGGATTAACAACCAAAGACAAGTTTAAGTCCTTGGCACAAAGAGCTTCTTGATGAATAATACAATGATACTTGAAAACCTTTCTTCCCAAATAATTTTCAAGCAATGCAACAAGAATTTTTATTGTGCCACCAATGCAAGGCACTCCACCCCTCAGGGGGCTCACCTTCTTTAGGTGAGTACGGGTGTCACAATCCCGAGGTGCCCTAGTGATCTTTTCCTTTTCCCACGGGGTTTACTGTCTTTGGTAAACACGGGCTTCACGAACCCGGGGTACCCTAGTGATCTTTCTCTATTTTCGACCCTGTTTCTAGTCATTCAATTCATTCTTTCTCTTCCCGTCTAGACCACAGATATTAAAACAAATGTTTGGCGCAGTATAGCCGAAATCGGCTCTTGCGCCAATAAACCCCAAAATCATCATCAGCAGCAGCAGCAGCAAGGCGCTCCATATGTGCAAACACTGTCTAATTTTGTCTATTCTACTTTGTTAACTTCAATTACATTTTCAAGTTCCTTAAAAATGTCTTCACCTGCTAGTTGGCACAAATCAAGAAGTTCTTCCACAGTATCAAAATTATTGTTCATGTAACGCACAAAGACACTTAACTGCGTTTTGTGTCTCTGATATAACAGCTTTCATCCAAAGTTAATGAAAAATATTTGCAATTTTGAAATCCAGAGACAATTTGTGTTCCAACATACTGGCCCATGTCATCTATATGACGCTTGACGGTATTTTTAGACAAAGCTATTTTATCATCCATATTTTTGATACTTAGATCACCGAAATTTTGGCTACTTTTTTAATATCTCCTCTCCATCAGAATATGGTTTTTTTCATGCGGGCTAACAACAAAGAAAGTTCATAAGAAGCCTTCACCATTGTTTCCATTTCGTCATTTCTCTTCTGGAACAAAGATTTTTGGCCGGCTAAAGATTTCTTTCTTTTATTGATAAATTCCGTTTGCAAATTTGATCCAACAGGATATTTGCTGTTGAAATCGCTATACAGTTGTTTGAAATGACGATCCAAGTTAATTTTTTTTTGAACTGCTATGCAAATTCCACATATCAAACAAATAGGCTTGGAAGCATTTTGATGTCTTAACACGTATTGCTCTTCCCAGACAATTTTAAAATCACGTGCTGCAATGTCCTTTTCACAATTTCTTTTCAATGTCGAAGGTTTACTCAAAAACATATTGAAAATAAAAAAAATTTAAGTAACTCTGCTCAACGCAAAAATCTAAAAACAGTTTTAGAAAAGGAAAAAATCTTAACGTCTTGCTAAACAGAGTTTAAAATCAACTGAGTCTTACAGCTATAGAAAAAATCTGTCGATGTTACGCTACAAATTTTCAGGCTCCGAATCCAGTATTTTGATTAGTCATTTATGCAAGTTCTCACTCTTTCTGCTTTATAAAGCGGCTACTTTGTGCAGATAGAATTACTTCTACCTTATCAACAACTGCTCTCCTAATATATTGCCGAATTACTTCTTGACATTACAGAAATCGTAAATAACCAACACCTTTGGAAAAACCTTTTTATCTGACATCACGCTGACGGCTATAAACACTAAACTTCAGAACGGCAAGGGGAAGCTGAAATTCGAATAGAAATCCCAGATGTTAAAAATTAACCGCCCCCGAGAGAGGGTGACTTTTCGGGCAGATTCGACCGTTCGAGAGAGAGAGAATTTATTTGTTTCTAGTCTCGTTACTCAACACTTTTCTCGGAACGTTACATTGCTGTGGAATTGTAAGTTTTGGAGCATGATCTCATTTTTGACGCTATCCTGAAGAAAAGAAAATATCTTGCTTTTAGCGCCTTTAAAATCTCACGCTGAAAATTTATGTTTTTTACGTATAATCTTGATGATAATTTTCTATTGTATAATTCAATTAATTCAGTAATCTTTTATAACATTTTTGTAATTTTTCAATAAGTCTTCGCGTGCCACAGTTACGACACAATGTGGCACGCGTGCCGTGGGTTGGCCACCCCTGGTCTGGGTCGAAGGCGAGTAAACGGGAAACAAGATGGCATGCGTAAGAACGACAAATTGAACAGTTTGTGATGTAATGAACAACATTACGGGGGGGGGGGGGGAATCAAAATTCTAAAAAAGTACATTAAAACACACATAAAAAAGTAAAAATTAAGAATAACACGTCATTGGGAAAGGACATCTGAAAAAACATATAATTCGATGCCTCCAAACACTTAGTTGCCATGTAAATGATCCTTTGTTAAAGCAAACCAAGTTTTCACCAAAATCTCTGGCAAATTTAAAAAATGCTCATTTTATAAAAAAAAAAAGTATTAAATTCCTTCAACTCTTAGTGTTTAAATATTCAATACATACTTTTGAGTAACAAACTCAACATAAAGTAGTTTGAATTAAGAAAATAACACCTTTCATTAAACTAGAAAAATGAACGTTTATTTACAAAAACATCATCCATGAATTCTAACATTAGAACTAACTTTTTTAAGGAAATGCCAGATTCACGTGTCTTAAAACAAAATTATTAATTCAGTGATGCTTGCTTTTATCAGTGTAGTCTCTTTTATGTGAACCTAACACCCTCCATACTTGATTTTGACGAATCACAGTACTCTTCATTCATAAATCCTATAAATATTGCTATAAATTGTGAAAAAAATGTACAGGAATTTATTCTAACGAATCACAAAATCAATATATTTGTTCGAATTCGTACAGGTAGGTCTTTTTATTACCTGTACTATGAAACTCATTCAGTGATTTCGAAACAGAAAATTTTCTTCAATGAACTGTTTCTTTCGCACAAGTCTTGCAAACGTGAATTTGAGGCAAAAGTAACTATAAACAGTATAAAATCAAATTGAAAAGGAATTTTATACTGCTTTCGTCATACAGTAAAAGTACTCAGCAAATACAAATAAGTAATAAACCTCCATTTGTCTTACAGAAAAGCCGTAATGTTTTATTTACTCTGAATGCAGGTGACGATTATAAATGACAAAAAAACAAACAAAAAAAATCATTTACTCTTACCAAAGCAAGAACGAATTCCTTTTTTGACAAAAATACATTTGTTAAGCAACAGCACTGTCTTTAAATACAGTTGAATCATTTGGTAAATAACGCTTTTTTTTAGTTCGAGATTCTATAAAAAAAGTTCAATTTTTAACTATCTTTTACATTCCTTGCGTGAAATTTGCCATTATGATGTATAACATTATCTAATTTTTTGAAAAAAAAATTGTATTACTTATGTCTGTGTGATTAAACGATTTCTTTTAGAAAGAATTATTTAATTATTTGGATTTTTTATAGAAGTACAAACACATTGTTGGAAAAAATGAACATCTTTTCATTTTACTTTTGATTGTTTGGAATAGTATATTTCACCTCCCACTCCCCCCCCCCTTTTTGTTGTTTTGTTTCTACAACGTTTGGAATGGTAGATATAGAAATATTAAAAGAAAACCAGGCATAAGAGTTTAAATTATCCGAAATGCCCTTTAAATGCTCTTTTGACTATCAGAAATAAATTTTAAAAAACTGTATTTTTCCTCAGAAAAAGCTATTAATTCTTTTTTTTCTGTCAGTGAATAAAAGGTAAAAAAAAAAAATTTCTTGAACTTTTCTCCAGTAAAATTTGTCGTACGTTAAATATAACTCTAATACTTATCATTAGATGAATTTGAAACGTTGCCAACTTATTATATTATAAGGCGTGTATACTAAAAACCTTTTAACAGTGCAATGTTTTTGTAACTTATGGTCCAATGCTTTCAAAAATAATGTAAAAATGTTAAAATTCTGTATTAGTTCTTTGAACCCTTGTATATTTCTTTATTATCTTATTATCTGTAAAGAAACACGTAGTACGTAAGTAATTTTGGTAGTGAAAATTTTCAAAGAAGTTAAGTTATTCTTATAGCTACCATTTTGTGAAGCTCTAAAAACATTTTTGAAAAATCTCATTAGATTTGCATTTATTTTGTAAAGCTACAGCAAATCATTAAACATATTTTTATAAGTTAGAAATTAATTTGGACTGAAATATCTGCATTCTTCTTTTAAAAATTTTATTAAGATACAGCACATCTTTCATAAATAAACACACTACTGAGAGAATTTTAATTTTTTTCAAATTTAGAAGCATATATATGAAAAAAAAAAACAATACCATTAACGATTCACATAACTTTACAAATAACTCAAGAATAATCCAAATTTGAATAGTGTTTAAAAAAGCAGCCTAATTCGAATTTAACCCACACAGAATTTGGAATATAAGCACACAAAAAATATTCTGAATTTTTAAAATCAAAACATATTTAAATATTTGTATTCTCAAATAAGTTTTACAATTTCTCAATTTTAATTTCTTTATAATTACTAACAGTATATACCTCAAATAATCTACAAAAACTTTGAGATATATCAATTTAAATTTTGAAAAAAAAATGCATAAGTTATTTTACGGAGAAAAACATTATTTAAGATTTTAAATTACTCAGAATTTTTATGATAGATTTTCTTTCCATTGACCATTTAATAAACATGAACAGAAGTAGAAATAACAGAACAATGAATTCCGGTGATCTAAACACTGTTTTTGACGTTATGGTGAGGCACTGAGGATGGGTGCTGAATACGAACAGCAATTGCTCACTAAGTGCATTGATAAGAGGCACGGAAAGAATGAAATAACAAGTTCACGTGCTTTGGTGTGTGGCATCAGCTGACTCTAGTGCCAAATTAAGTCGTCAATAACCATTCTAAATCACAGTCAAATTCTAAGCCTTTCGGTAGAATAATATACTGGGCATTTTTTTTTTATTTACATGAAATCGTTTTGTGAATTAATATTTTTATTCTTTATATTATTTTTCTTTCATTATTTTTTGTGTTGTCCTTTGTTTGTTTTTTGTCAATATTCTCTACTTCTCATTTTGTTTGCAGTTGTTTTGTAATCCGCCATTGGAAATAAAAAAAAATTCTTTATATTATCGTTTGCTGTAATAGAATTGTTTCTGTAACTGTATTTTTATAGGGGGGGGGGGGAATTAATGCTAGATTATATTGATTGTGTATTGTTTATTTAACGCAATAGAATTTTTCGAATCATGCTCGGCTGTTATATCTATTTGTTATATAAATAAAAATTAATGAATTTTAAAAAGTATGAATTCAATGTAGAATGTTACAAAATAATTGATTTTATTATTATTCCTTATATGCAGTCGGACTCCGAATGCCAATTAATAACAGTGGCAAGACTGCATTTTTATGTCATGTCTATATCTAGGCCTGACACCATACACCCTCATTATTTATTTAATTGAACGACAGGAGTCGGTTTTGCCTAAATTCATGAAATTGTGAGTCAAGCACATTTATTTGCTTGGGTTACCAGAATATTTGACAACGTTTGCTGCCTCCTAAAAAGGGATGCAGGTAGGCGTCTCTTTTAACTATACTGCAGGTACGCAGACCCCTAGACTGTAGGTAGAACGTAGGTAGGTTTGTCTGAGGCATGGGCCAAATGGGCCCAGGGCCTTGATCATAATGGGGGGCCTCTTCTCATTTTCGACTAGGCCTTAATACGATCATGATTCGAATAATTTCAACAGTCAAATGTTTTTTTCCGGTTGTATTCTCCGAAAAACTGGGAATATCGGACAATATGTCAACTGGCTATATGTAATGACCGTCGTCCATGTATTGGCCTAGGCCTACCACCACACATCATCATTACTCATTCAGTCAAAAGGCGTCAGTCAGTCGAACCAGTTTGTGCGATTCAAGTCATGCAAATTATTTGTTTCAGGTTATTTGTTTGAACGAGTATTTTACAACGTATACTATGTGCCAGGTACTTTTAAGAATAATAGGAGGGGCCTACACTTATATAAGGGCCCCTCCTATATAAGTGTCAAGAAGTTTCAAGATGTCTTTACGCTTCAAAAGTTGCAGTAAATCACACAATCCATAATCAGTAAAAGATAAGGTGAATTTTTTTTCCATCAAAAAAAAAAAATAATAATAATTTGTTTCAACCCATCGGTTCAAAAGAGATATTAACTTTTCAGCCCATACAGCCTCTCTTTTCAACCATGTTTCGATAATTATGGTCTTTTTTTTTCATTTCCATACATTTTGTAATGGCAGTCCCAACTTAATCATAGGTTCCCAACCTTTTTTGAACTGGCGCCCTTCTTTCTAGAAAATATTTCGATACCGCCCTTTCCCTCCCACTCTAGAAAAATAAGAGTGTACATATAACATGGGGAAAACAAGAGACGATTTTTTAAAAATATCCTTTTACTAATAGAATATACTTTTTAATTTGACTTTCTTTCTAAAACCCCAATTTTTTCACTTGCGAATCTGAAATAGCTATTGCCACAAATATATTTAAGTATGAAACATTATTTAAGTCATAGTTAGGATATTGTTGGAATTGAAATGCCACTGTGAATTTCTTCTTCATTTAAAAGAGTGAAATAAAGGTTTTTGCTTACCTGTTATAAAGACAGGCAGGGATTTTAATGATACGAAGTAACTCCTAATAAACTATTGTTTTCAAAATAAATATAAATTGACAGTTTCAGCCTTTAAAGGATCACGTTAATTCCTGGTTAACGTGTATTTATATTTAATTATGTAATAATAAAATAATATATTTAATTATGTTACTTGGATAATATACGTAATGAAATGCAGTGGACGAAACATTTTTCCTGCTGCTCACAGTCAAAGACAACTCGTGCACTACAGAAATTAAAATGCACTTTATCATTCAATTTAATGTAGGTCTGAATGTAATGTAAACTTCTACTAAGTTTTTCATCTACTTCCCGAACTACTGAAATATGTGAATTTTCGTACATGTGATACAGAAATGATTTAAATACATACAATCAACATAAGGTAAACAGTATTAAAGTTTCCTTTTGTTAGCACATAGTCAGCGTGTTTTTTAGTCTCTTTTTAGACTATATTTGGTTAATCTTCCCAAGCCCCTCCAAGACATCTCAACGCCCCCTAATTTTTTTCAGTTTTTTACTGCCCCCTTGAAAGCCTCAAACGTTCACAAGGGGGTGCCCACGTTGAGAGCCTGTGACATAAATTGTTCACATTACATTTCGTAATGGGTTGACGTTAAATAAGTCGCTTCCGAACTGTGACGCGTGAAGTATTTTTGCTGAAAGGTTTCGAAATTTCACGTCGAAAAAATGTGTCGATCATCGAGTGCTGTCAAAATCCTTTTCCTTCCATGTCGTTTTGTTTTGCTTGAATCATCATTTCTAATTATGACCTTGTGAATGGTAGTTTTAGAAGGATTCCCGAACCTCGAAAATTTCTCTTACAAGTTTACTTACACTGCTATAAATAGGGACGTCTTAAGGCATAGGCCTTGTCGCCCCCCCCCACCAACTTTATCAATTTGCAAAATATTCGGTAACAAATTCTCAGCAACATTTTTTCTAACATCATCACGCTCTCGAGCTTTCTCGATCTTCCAATGGGAGTCGATCTGCTCAACCAATAAGAAACCTCGCTTTCCTATTCTCGGAAGTTTTATTTTCTTACTTTCCCGCCACTTCAACCACTCCCTGAGAGCTCGTCTCCCGATTGGTCAGGCGAATCACTCGCTAAGATATCAGTCGAAAGTCCGGCTCGCCGGCACTTTTACCCCTAAAAAAGGCTTTTTTCTTATTATTCTCATGACAATCTTTTAAATTTTAATTACATATTATCTAAAAATGGGCAAACTATAAAACAAATGCTACTCACCTAATTTGCTAAGAAAGGAGATAAAGATCTCAACCGAGATCAAGCACTCTGTTAATTGTTAACAATTTGGGTGAGTGATTTTGGGGTTTATTGGCGCAAGAGCCGATTTCGGCTATACTGCGCCAAACATTTGTTTTAATATCTGTGGTCTAGATGGGAAGGGAAAGAAAGAATGAATTGAATGACAAGAAAGAGGGTCGAAAATAGAGAAGGATCACTAGGGTACCCCGGGTTCGTGAAGCCCGTGTTTACCAAAGACAGTAAACCCCGTGGGAAAAGGAAAAGATCACTAGGGCACCTCGGGATTGTGACACCCGTACTCACCTAAAGAAGGTGAGCCCCCTGAGGGGTGTTAACAATTTGGAGGGGGTCTCGTCCCGCTCTCGATTCGATCCCTGTAAGATCATGATCCTAATAGTTTTAATCGTAAAATGTAATTCCCGGAAATATTCTACGAAAATTGGGAATTTCATGGGAAAACTGGGAGTTCTTTACATGAAAGTTGGCAACAGTAGAAAAACTGCATTTCAAAGACGTCATGTCCGTCCGCTGTATCTAGGCCTAGACCTATCACTATACACCCACATTTGGTCGAAAAGTAGCAATCGATTGAGAAAACTTATACCTAGCTTTTTAAGAAAATGAGTAACGAACATTAATTTCTTACGGGTTACCGTTTGCACGAGTATTTGACAACGTACGAGGTGTAACATAAAGAAACAAGACTGGTCCAATAAATCATTGTACTTCCAGAATCAGTTCTCCGTGACAGTATCGCCTTCGAAGTAGTTCCCTTCAGCATCCACACATTTCTGCATTCATTGCTGCAATTGCTGGTAACAGTTCTGGAACGAGGTTTTTGAAAGTCCCTTTAGAAGATTTTCGGTTTTTGTCTGAACCTCTTCAACTGAGGTCAAATGGGTTCCCTTTAAGCAAGATTTAACTGTAGGAAATTTAAAAAAAAGTCGCATAAGGCCAAATCAGGTGAATAAAAAAAGATAACCCATCATAGTAATGTTTTTGCTGGTCAGAAACTGCTTGACAGATACGGCCATGTGAGCGAGTGCATTTTCTTGGTGCAGGAGCCATCCATCATTTCTTATACTTCTGGCTTTTCTTTTCCAAATTTTTCTACAAAGTCTTTTTAGTACTCCAATGTAGTTGTGTTGGTTAACAGTCTGATATGTGAGTGGGAACCCACTTATATTATGAATTTTGGCTATGCTTTGGTCTGTAATCGCTGACCTTGAGCGCCCGGCAGGTTCATTATCTTCCACACTGACCCTTCCCCCTGGAAACTTCTTATACCATTCAAACACATGTGCATTAGATAAAAGTTTCATTTCCATAAGCTTCTGTTAATATTTTAAGTGTTTTCGTGTCTTATTTCTTAAGTTTCACAAGAAACTTGATGCTGATTCGACATCTTGTGGAGGTTTCGGCCTATTCGGAACCCCTCTCTCTTCGTCTTGCCTGGCTAAAGGTGTGGGGGGAAACAAAGCATCACCAGAAACTTCCATAATAACAATTATTTTATTTATCTTCAAACAACAATCACAAGTGAAACTATAAAAGGAAACCCTAGGAGTGATATATAAAGCGAGTTATCTAATCTCAATGATTAACTCTAAGTAAACCCGACTACGTGAACTAGACAAGGAGAACAAGCGCTAATGAACCGATAACTAAATCTAATTTCATCTATTTTAGATCTTCAATCAAATAATTTAGTCTCTTAGCAATTACTTCCTTGACTCGCGCTATGTTTGTGAATGAAATATTCTAATATTCACACTTACGTAACACCGCAACAGCTCCCCGGCTCCTTCTATCTTACATCTACAAAACCTAGACTTTATATAGTCAGACTAATTTGGATATCTTGGTTTCTTCTTGAGAGGCTGTGAATTAACGTCAATGCTGGCCCCAAAGTTTCCCCGAGAGGATTAATAGAAAATGACGCGAATAGATCCGTCACAATCTTTCCGACAGAATGCAGTTGCATGTGTCCACTCAATGACGCAGTGCTCCCAACTGGCACGATCGATTTTGGCGAAACGGGCCGCATGGATAGAAGAGGTGCGTGGGATGGCGTCACCAAAACAATTGTTGCCACCTCCACTCTTTCTTCAAGCTACACATTTAGTCTCGTTTTTTTTGTGTCACACTTTGTATGCTACATATATTGTCTACTTAAACCGGTTACAGTTAGAGTCCACTTTTGCATAGAGGCCCAGGGCCTCAAGAATTCTTAAGGCATTACTGGCTATAAAATAAAATTTGTCTCTTTATTCTCAGATTCAGTAGCATATACAGACCTTTTACGGCGGGGGTGGGTGAGAGTTACATTCTAAAAATTTCTCAGATGAACGTGCCGAGAAGTAAACTCTACGGTGAAAAAAAGTCTTTTGGTCTACAGAGATTTTGAACCATGTGTTCGTAAGATAACTCTTTGCATTTCGAAATTTCATTCAAGGGGGTGGATTACACAATCAAGCCTATATCTTGACTTTGTAAGGGGTAAGATGTTCTCTCAACCCCACCTAGAGATGTGGGAGGAAGGGAAGGATAACTAGCCATGTTAATTAACCAATCTATTTATTGAACCCACAAATTATCAACACAATTTTAATAATTCAAACGAGAAGAGATGTTCCCAATTTAAGCAAGATGAGAGTAAATAACGAGATGCGTGAATTATGAGAAGACCTTAAATATCATCCCTCTTACATCTGGATCAAAACCACTGCCCTAAATATCTGAAATATAATTTAACTATAGTGACCAATCGTCACTTTAATTCATAGGTTCCCAAACTTTTTTATCTCATTGACCCCTTACCGTGTTTTTCGGCTTTGCGTAGACCCCCTACTTACCGAATATTAAATTTTTGCAAATTTAACAACTTAAATATTTTTTGACAGTTGGTATAGCACTATTTACTTTAAAAGTTTTACGTTTCTAATTGTTAAGTAGTGTGTTTAAAACTTAAGAAAAACGTGTGAATTAGTTCATTAAATTTTAATTTAATATATAAAATAATTGTTACATAAAATAGCTGTGCAGCAAACAAATGTTTTTAATGGGTGGGATGAATCTGGTGCTTCAGTAACACATTTTTACCATTTGGCATCAATCTTTTCAGGTTTAACCCTCAATTTCCTAGGTTAGTAGGATCCAATCTTTCTTTTTTTCTTTCTGTTTATATTTTGGAGATTGGCAACCATGCTGAAACTCCTCTTCTCTAGGAAAAGCAATTAAAAACTTTCTTAAGATGTTCCACAATTCGAAAAAATAACAGGTATATCTTTTTAAAGTGAAAACTGCTGACATTCGTTTCTAAACTTTACTTTAAGATCTTCGCTAGGTTTATTAAAATAAGTTCCTATGTAATCAAACATTTTTTTTTTCTTTTAGCTTTTTTTTTAATGTGACAACATGAATTCATTACTTATTGTGATATTACCATGATCAAAGCATTCTAAAACCTTGTTTCAAAACCTGAGTAAAGGGCATTTAAATACTGAACATAGGTTAAAGCTTCATTTTTCTGGCAGATTGTGACAAATTGAGAGACTGTTAAAATTCATGACCCCCAGTTTTATACTCCTTTAGCTTGATTCGGGCAAGAAACACTGAAATGATGGACCTTTTTTAATAAAATGTATGCTGTCGCCTTGCAATTACAAATTAACCCCAGTAAATTTAGTAAATAAAACTGATAAATATATAAATAGGGTTTACATTTTATTAGATTTTCTATTAAAATTAAAGTCACCATCTGGTTTTTGACTTCCTGTAGACCCCCCATTTAAACCTCATGGATTCCCGAATTATTTTTCCACTGCCGTGAACCCCTTGCAGGTCGTCATAGACCCCTGAGGTCCATATAGACCACCTTGGGAATCACTGCTTTAATTCTTTCAACTATCCAATCTCTGAAAATGGGCTATAAAATAGAATAATACCTGATCGGTAGCAATCTATCCTTCTCCTCCCATTCTCTATCACTAAAATGAAAAACCTAGACTATATATATCCCACCCAAACTGCATAATCAAGTTTACTTCTTCAGTGGGTTGGCTGAGAGTAAACTCGAATTAGTAGACCAAAAATTTCTCAAGAGGATTAAAGGAAGGACGTCACAGCCATTCCGGGAATTTTTTTACTCTACTTGTTGATATATGGGTATATTACAGTTCAATACTTTTGATACTGAGAGGGAAAATATAAACATTGTTGAGCTATTGAAATTTAACCTTAAAGCTATATCATCTCATTATATACAGTGATATGTATCTCGATGGTTGGAAACAAATTTTGAAAATGAAAATTTGAAGAAATCAGTACATTTTAGATGATTATTAACAGAACGTTTCAGAACATATTTGGAATTCCCCTCCCCCTAATTTTAAGTACCCTCTCAACATGACTTTCTGATTTAAGTCGAGAAAATCTTATACATAAGTTTGAAAGTTTGTTTGTATATTTGCATGTTATGCAAATCCACATTTAATTAATTTTTAGTGAATAATTTTTTTCTACCCCCCCCCCCCCCTCTTTCTTTGCCTCTTTTATCATCGAAGCGGATGCTATCGTTAAATGGCAACAAAATTTACTTAAGGAATCCGACTAGTTGCGAAAACTTTTTTTTTAAAAAATGGAAGTGTATGGATTTTTTTGTTATTTTTAGATTTGTTTAGTGCATTCTAAGAAAAATGTGCTAAAATTAAGAAGAGAAAAAGAAATTATTATCACTAAAATGGGAACAAATAGGTAAAAATGGACAAAAAATAGCCTAAACGCGGCCCATTCTGCACCAAAGGTGTATGAACACATTTTCAATTATTTCAATCTAATGTGTTGCTATATTATTCAATTTTGAAATGACCTTCAGGATAAGAGATATTTACAAAAACTAGAGCCCTTTATCTCGGTTACTATATAAAAATACTTAAAAAGACAGTGATTATATTCACATAAGGGACTGTACATTTTGTAATAAAACAGTGATTGATAAATATGAAGGTTAAAACAATTCTACTATTATACAGAACTTACAGAAAAAATTTCAGTTCATTATGTTCAAAACTTTTTGAGCAATCGCTGACCCCGTTTGATTATTTTCAAAAAATCCCATTTCGTGTAAAACGCGTTTTAAAGTATGACATGCTTAAAGTAATGGCATCTGCTTTTACTAAAACACTTGGTAGTTTTGTTCTAGTAAACGGAAAATGATAAACTTGGTAATGATAAAATGATAAACCCTACACGGTGGGTCTTTAGTGGTACTAGGCTCGAACTCATGACATATCAGTCACTATCCGATACCTTGACCACTCGGCTACCACGGCCACCCCGAGCTCTGGCACCTCCTCTCCGAACTTCCACTTTACACCAACGGAAGGACCATGAAGTCTCGACCTATTTAACGTGCATCGGCCAGCTCTGCCCGGTGGGTCTTCAGTGGTCCACGGCTCAAACTTATGACACACCAGACACGAATCTGTTACCTTGACCACTAGGCTACCGTGGCCTAGAGTTTTTATTGAAATTAATATTTTTAACAACAACCTAAATTTTTTTATATTTTTTTTTATTTATTTGTTTATTTTTTGCTTATATGAAAAAATTAATTCCCTTTTAATTTTTTTTTTCTTTTATCCTTATTGCATCCCTTTTCTCAGATGAAATTTGGGAATACCGGGTAATTCAGCTACATCAATATAATCTTTGACTTTAATATTTTTTGATAAAGTCTTTTCTATTCTAAAGTCTAATTTGAAGTTACTTAAAATATAATTTTAAAAATAAAAATCTCACTTTATTTATATATTTTTTATTTATTTTGTCTTTTTATCTTGATTGTTATATTTTTATATTCACCCATGCGATGGGCAGATATACCAACTAGTTTTGTATAAAAATGCCCATATTTTAGTAAAAATAAATTCTTTTCTAGAATTAAGACATCAATTTGATTGTACTTTTGAGTATTATTATAATTGACACTGTAAACGCTTACAGTTATCAGTAAATGTGAATTCTATAACAATGCTAAAAATGTCTTCTTTAATTTGATGCAATTACTTTTGTTTTGAGAACAGATTTAGTTAAAAAAAAATAACAGATTGGAAAATTTCTAAATGTTGTGGTGCAAATTTGGTAAATATAACTTACATTCACTCTCTCTTCTAAACACGTAATTTCTAGATCTGTCTCGATTCTGAATATCTCTAACCCTGCAGTAACCTCTAAAAACAGAACTTTGCAGCATTGTCAAATACCAAATCACGTACCGTTATTGTTGTTATTTAAAATCTTCCGTTTCTAACTTTGCGAAATTATCCTTTACGCTATCAAAATTCCATCTTATTTACAAAAATTTTACATAAGCAATAATAAATAGTTCGAGAAACCATTTATTTTCCAGAGAGAAACGGGGAAAATTTGCAAAGGTGGCCTGAAGAACTGCTGACTCATTCTTTTTTATTGTGTGAAAAATAAGTGTGACTCACCGCATTTGGGTCTTAAGATTCGGAAAGCGACCAGCTTCTTAGAAAGGGTCCTAAGCCGAAGGGTAAAAAAGAACAAAAAAAGAAAAATGGCAATTTGGGGGTGAAAACGGATTTCGAAGAAGGTAAACAGGGACATAATGCGAAGCGAAAAAGGAGGAGTTATTTTTCTTTCCCCACTTTCCAAACTTACCGCTCTGTCTACTTTGATAGCATGCGACGAAACCAATTTTAAAATTTTGAAGAACATTCATTTTGAAGAGCATTAAAAAGGAAGATTTCTTTAGATTTATTTCATTTTCCCTTTTATTGAAATTATTTTTGTGGTTATTTACTGTAACGTGAATATGAGTTTTCAGATCTTAAATAAATATTTAAAAATACTTGCAAAAAAAGACAGAAAAAAATGAAGAAAATTCAGATAATTATCCTTTTTTTCTTTCACCCTTTCGAATGTATTTTATTTAATGCAATTAAAAACAATCTGGATTTGAAATATAAGTAAAGAGCTTCATAGGATTAACGTTATTTTTGGGAAAGTCACGATGATGTGTCAACGTTAGCCTTAAAAGAGCTTATTATTTAAATAGTGATTAATACAGAATTGATAAAGATAAACAACACGGTGTCTTACAAAAAACATTTCCTGTCATTACATTGTGTTTGAATTCATAAATAATATTCACCGATAAAAAAAAAATTATAACATCTGAACGTGTTTGTTTTCATAAATTTATAATAATAGTGTTTAGCTCTAAGAGTTATCTTTTTCTCTTACATTGTATCAAAATTAAAGGCGTTTTTAAAAATTTTGGATCGCAAAAAAGGGGGGGAATTAGTCGTAGAAAAGCGAGTAGTAGTTATAAAACACACAACGCACAAATGTAATAAGCTTTAAAAATATATATATCATCGAAATATTACATATGCGATATAAAATTTTCAATACTATAATACTTTTCTGTAAATTGGAAACTTTAAGGGATATATAAAGAATTTTTTTTTTAATCAAGCTGAACACTGAACTCACATTAAAAAAAAATTTAAGTCTATTCCTACTTTGAATGGATGAATAGAAAGTATTTTATTAACGATTGAAAATTGGAACAAATAATTTTTTTATAATTAGGGAGAGAGTGGATTAATAGTAGGAATTGAATACATTTTTGTTTTAAAAAACTAAAAAACACCCTCTTTGATAGTTAATCGAACCAAGTTGTAACTTAATCTTTTAGTCGCCAAATCTGGAAATGGGATCTGAAATGAGTCGCCATATGCGGGATGGAATCTGAAAAGGGGAAATCCGTTAATCCTGATGATCCTGATCAGGACAATGATACAAAATTACAGTGGAATGTGAGTTGATGTTTTGTCTCTCGCTAAAAGAGATTCACCGAGCAAAGCTACTGGTATTTTGCTTAAACGCCTTCTTCGCAAAATTAAAATTGTCGTGTTTTTAAATTCAAAAGTGTTTTTGTAATGTGTGTTTACTAATGATATTGTTAGAAATATACCTTTAAAATTTGAATCGAGTTTTCGAAACTATTAAAATATTTTTTGCATGGTTTAAGAAATAAATTTAGCTTTTTTCAATGTCTCAGAAGCGAGTGAAAAACATTTTACTATAAAGAACATGTAAATATATCAGCAAACCAAATGAGAGTTAAAGTGAGAGCCAAGAGAAAAATAAGTGTTAAAATGGACGAAAAAATTAGCAGTGAAAATTACTCAAGTGAAATTCTTTCAAAGAAAACGCTTTGAAGCTTGAAGAGAATCAAACACCGTAGCCCAAAATGATGACATAAAAAATTAAAACAATATTAAGTTATTTTAAAACTTCCATTTTATTATTTTCATTTAACCGTGAAACTTTACAGCTACTAAAAACATTCCCACGGAAAGTGATTCATCAAGCGAAAATTTAAATAATATTCCTGTTAAACTTCAACAGAAAATAATTTTAAAATATTTTATTTCACGTTATCTAAAATAAGAAACGAAACGATTCGTTATTCAGATTTAAAGATTTTTTTCGTCTCAAATTAAAAATAAGAAAGATATATCCTATTTTCGAAGTCTGAAAAAGAAAAAATATAATCTGTTTTGATTCTAAAAATTCCATAAGCATATCCGCTTTTAGTGTCTGCTTTATCTTTTGTATCATTATTATGCATTATGAAGGAAAAAGAAATGTTATTTAAATTGATTGATGCTTTAGTAATGAAAAAAAAGTTTGTTATTTTAAAAAAAATTATTTAATTTTGACAATTCTAAAAGTATATAGATTTGTCTGCAGAATTAAAACCAAGCAAAAAAAAAAATCTAGGTAGTTCTGTAATAGTAAAATCTCGGAACTCAGTGGGAAAGAAATAAATAATTTTAAATCCACTTTTTTCCCCCAAATGTAATAGTATTTTAGGGGCATCATATCAAGATGTACCACATATTCTTGCATCCTTTACTCATCAAACAGAACGGGGGTGGGGACATATTGCATTTGAAGCAATGTTTTGCAGCAGTCATGAGAATATGATTTAATGAACTATATTTTTTTAAAAAAATCCTCTTCATTAAGGTTAAATTGTGTGGTACAAGAATTTTGTAACATATTTCTATATAATTTTTTCAATAATTCTCGGTGCTGTACATCACGCTAAAATCACCAGAATTATCGCTTTTTTTCAATACAAAAGCCATCATAGTGTGTCATGCTAAATACAAAGACAGAATTCTATCTTTTCTTAATGCAACAAAATCCAAGCGCAGTCCGTCACTCTCAATTAAAACCAAAGGGGTACTCTTTTTCTTGTCTTCAAGTTCAAAGGTCAAAGCATTTCTCCCCTCACAAATAGCAACCCTTCCCCGCAGGTGCAGAGAATGGCACCAAACACTCAATAATCTACCTCCAACAGCAGCCAGACAATACAAATGTACACCTGGTTTATTTTTCTATGTATCCTTCAAATGTAAGATTTATCATATTTCCTCCCCCAATCCCTTTGTTTCATTTCAGCAGATTTAAAATGGGTAATGTGGAAGATTTATATATAAGCACACTCTTTTATATATAACTAAATTCTTTAAAAGTATATATAAGTTGTTTTGCTCAATCTAATGTAGGCATGTGGTCAAGGTCATGGTCACCGATTTGTGGCCAGCGTCGTCGAGTTGTGAGTAAGAGGCGCTGATGAGAGGCTTTAAATCCTTACTTTGGCAAATAGGGCTGATTTTCCGCTTAGGCACGCTAGGCAGGTGCCTAAGCAGAGAAGATGTGACAAAACAGGTGAAATACTTGGCTCAAAACTATTCTAAAGACAACGACGAAGAACAATTTATGTTAGAGTGTCAAAATGTATATGAAGGTAGAAAAAACAACAGCAACAAGAGGAATCTCTCCCTACCACCAGAAAAACCTGGAAAGTACCTTCCCAAATTTATAAGTCGCAATGAGAATTTACTTGACTCTTCCTGTGACAAACTGTACAGCAGAGAGAAGCTTTTCTGACCTTAAAAGAATAAAAACTAAAACGAAATCTACTATGGAAAATGAAAAGCTTAACAGGTTGATTTACAATGAAAATTGATTACAATGTCATTAATGATTTTGCAATGATCAAAGCTCGAAAAAAATCTTTGTTGGACAAGGACAATGACAACAGTTCAACGAAGAATGAGAATGTCTAAAAGTTAAAGATAGCAATGCGATAAAAGATGATAATTAACAAGGTGAAAACACATTTTTTTTACAGTATAATCTATAATGTAATTGCAAACGATTTCATTAATTTACTTTACAAATGAACAAAAGAATGAGTGGGTGGTCCATGATGCCATAAGGTAAGAAATGAACAAGAGTGGCCAAACCATGCCATTATACTTTTCTTCAGCCGCCTGTGGCTAGTCCGGCTCTATAGATGTGGCTCATATAGACTCAGTGGCTCTATAGATGGCGGATAATCGAAACTGTCCCTTCCGAACCAAAATTGGCAAGGAAAGGAGGGGGGGGGGAATCTTTGGAAACAGTGTGTGTGTCGGGGGGGGGGGTAACAATTTGACCGGGGAGGTTAGAAACAGCGCTGTACACAAGGTATGGAATGCCAGCTCAGTGTTATCTTATTTATAATTTTTGTCGGTGTTTTCACTTAATTTATTCCGTGATTTTCTTCATGAAGTCAGTGACTGTAATAATAAAAATAGTCTTACCTGCTTAAGAAAAATTGAAAAAATGTTATTCGGTAGGCATAAAAAAATTTTGCAAGAACATTCTCACAAAAACTGCTTTCATTGTTAAAAGTGTGCACTCTTTTCTCATATCAAATTTTTGAAAGTTTAAATGTTGCTAACTTTCATCGTTTGATAAGGTAACAATCAAGTTTTCGTCCTACCTGATCAAATATCCTGCAAATTAAACTTTTTTAATTTTAGACCTCAAATAAGGGGAAAAAATAACTTGTCAATTTTGAAGCAGACACTAGAAAATCAAATTTTTTACATTTAAAAGCCTGTTAAGCAAATCGTTATGTAAATATTACTTGTACTTCCTTTAACTTGGATTTAAAAAAATAATAACATTTGTAAAGATTTAAATGTCCCGGATTTTCCTTATTATTTTAGAAATGCAAGAAAAACAGAAAGCTTGAAAAGAAAAAATTCTCTTAAAGATTGAAGAGAATAATTAAAAATATGAAAAAACTCGTATATATTTCTCAGTAACTAATCTTAAAATTTAAATTACAAAAAAAACCCTCTACATAAATTTAATTGGAATATTTTCATCCAATTCGACGCCATTTTTCGATATAATTCTTTCTCATGCTAAATTAAACGTTACTTACGTACTATAACACCAATGCCAACATTCAAGATAACTCCTCAAGTTGACAACCCCGATTTCGCATGTGTCGTACACGCTGAATTGGCAATGCTTCGCTTCATGTATTGTCGCCAATACGGTTCGGTTGCGATAATACATAAGTATCAATTAAATATAATCAATTTTTTAAATTTATATAAATATTCTACATGTATAATGAAATAAAAAAATATTCTCCTTAGATTATTTTGATATAAAAGTAAATGTCCTAAGTGGAGCATAAAATAACTAATCCCTTTTCCTCAATTAATTTTAATGTTTATTTTGATTTCAGATTTTTATTAAAATACAACTTAATGGGGTAAATTCATGATGGTCACATGATTTATACAGTCACGTGTTCTCCTTTGAATTCAAAATTGGCATTACTTGTTCTACTTTTGAAAATTAGATAAAAATTGAAATTTGACAACTGGGTAAAGAAATTCAAGAATTGAAATTCTTCAAAAAGTTTTTCAAAATAAAAATAAATAAATTATACTATACGAGTACTTCTAAATCAAGTATATTTTGCTTACCTGGGTGATTTATTATTTTTGAATTATTATTTTTAAAAGAAAGTTTCTGCAAAAGGCGAAAGTTGGCAACAGCGAACTGAAAACACGTTACAGAAGTTATCACGAGACTATGACGTCACATGAATTTAGCCCATTGCTTTAAATCAACTTTTATAAAACTCAGTATTTTATTTTTGCACATTAAAACTCTGAAACAAGTTTAAATTTTTCAAGTGAAAACTGCACAATTAGCATACGCCAAGTGAACCTCGAAAATTCTGTCTTTTTGGGGGGTATTTAATTGGCTAATAAGGAAAGCTTTAAACGTTGCTTAAGATCCTTCGTGACATACTGTATTTTTTAAATAACATTCTAAAATAAAGATATATTTAAATAAAATAATTCATAAAATTTTTGAGCGTTGGTGTTTTTAGTAGAATTTTAGATTTCAAACGTCCCTTTCAAATGTTTTCAGAATTTTATGTTTCATATCTTTTATAAGTTGATATATTTTCAAATAATTCTACAACATTTATTACAGACACAATTAAACAAACAAAAACAATTTTTTTTTATGAATTTTGTAAATTTATTCAAAACATTTTTTTCGGTTCGATATAGCTATTTTATGAAAAACGATTTTTCGGAGAAAATATTTATCTGTTAATTTCTCTAAAACAAAATCGACATTCTAGGCTTAAGAGAAAGGCGGGAAAATGCTTTTCCATTTAAGGAAATAAAGAATTCGTTGTTTTTTTTATTACCGTTTTAATCAATCCTTTAATCTTGATTTGTATGACATTTTTAAGCATTGAAACATCACCACATATTATTTTTCGTGTTGTTGAAATTTATGAATAAAAAGAATAAGCTGGATAATTTTCCCGCCATCAGAAAAAGGCGGGAAAACGTTTATTCTTTATTGGAACAAAATGGAACTTCTCTCTTTTAACGCTTGCATTCTTTCCTGGATTGATAACCTCTCCAGACATCCAGCACAGATATCTTCCTTCTTCAAAAAATAAATAAAAAATCAACTAGCTCGCGTGTCTAATTGCCAGTGATGGCAAAAAACTTGTTAATCGGGTTCGTGTGGGCGTACTCGCACTTTGGACGCCCACTGATCATGTTCTGAAGCGAGTAGTCAAATGAGCTCCATTTTCCCAGTCTGTGCTTTTTTTTTTTTTTTTTTGAAAAAAAAATATCAGATCCGTTTTGATCTTATCCATATTCGTTAAGATTATGTCAGCCGTAGAATGATGATGAAATAGATTTCGTTCGTCAGTGTAGTAGGAGCTAGTTTTATAGTAAATTCATTTCGAAGAGAAGTTCTGCGGTAGGATTTTTTTTTTATCCAGTCTGATAAAAGCTAGAAAAAAAAAATTGGCAGTTTTGGAGACTGCGGATAGGAGTGAAAACTTAGAACTTTTAGTATTAAAATTTGAAATTTCATAATGTTTCAATTAAAATTATCAACATCAATCTGGTTTTCACACCTATTGACACTCCGAGCAACAACTAAATGCACATGTCTATACGGTTTTTTATTATTCAGATATATTACGGGCTGTACAAGATTATGACAAAATATAAATACAATTCAATTGAAATAACAATTAATACACAATCATATTATTTATGGATTGAATTTGTATTTACTAAAATTTCAATGTACTTGATTTTTAACATTATTTTAATTGTTTGCACATCATTGTCATCATTAATTTCAATAATACTTAGACTTTTTGTACTTTCAATTATTTATTTTGTTCTAAAAAAGATACAATAGGCTTATGGTAACTAAAGTAAGAAAGGGAAATGTTTGTTTCAAATGTATCTTAAGTATCTCGTAAAAACCGCATCGATCGTCGTTTTATATTTTGTAGCACTGAGTTTTCGATCATTGGGCATATTTAAATTGTGTTTCATTTAGAAAATCAATTAGTGGTAGATTTTTATCATCTGGAAAGTTAATATTGAAGTCTCCACTTAAAATTATTGGTACATTATCATATTTTTCGCCGAATCTTTTTTCGAGTATTTCAGAACCTTTTGTATAAATCATCAAATTTTCGAATAAATTTTTTGTATCTGTCTCATAAATTTTTCAGGCGAAATATAAACGGCAACCATAAACATGTATTGCCCATTCTCGGAATCGCAACGAACAATGCACAGTATATACACATTGAACTTTTCACTAAATCCATTGAATTTCACTTATAAGATATACACAGCACTATACGTCAGCTGTATAGCTACCGATATACTGCTTGCTATAAACATGTCGGTGACGCGAATGCACGAGATTTCATCCATCCAAAAAGTGTCTAAGGCGAATAGCACACTGCTCGTGCGCCAGTCAGAGCATGTCGGTGACGCGAACCCATAAGATTTCCCCTTACCAAAAAGTGCCCAACGCCGCTAAAGAAGTTTTCACTTCAAAAATGTGATTTATATGAGGGACTTTTTTTTTTGTTGATGTTCTGATATATTTAAAACATATTAAGCATTTTCTGGAAAGTTCGCTTTTGATTTGACAAAAAATTTTCGTAAGTTTTTTCCGGGAGTCTTTTTTTTTAACATGTCCGCGAGTCTTTAGTACCAGATTTGCAACTAGCCGACGCATGCGCCGTGTTAGTTGCGATCAGTGAGTGATGAGTGAATTCCAACGTCCCACTGTTCAGCTACACGAGGGCTTTTGGGGACGGTCCGTGTAATTTTGAACCATGGTCAAGTGACGCGGACGACACCTGAGCTGGCACCTCCCTCTCCTAACTACCACACCACACCAACGGGAGGACGTTTGAGCTCTCGACAGATTTAACGTGCAACGTAACCCCTACACGGCGGGTCTTCAATGGTACTGGGATCGAACTCATGACTTGCTAGCCACGATCCGATGCCTAGACCACTTGGCTACCGCGGCCACTAGTTGCGATCAGAGAAATATAGAGTGGAATTCTTCAAGGTCGTCCTATCTAGATTACCAATTCCTCTCACCATTCTAAAAAAATTGCGTGTGTGTGGGGGGGGGGTTGTCGTGTAAGTTCGTTTTATTGCTGTTACAAATGGTATATGCCAGACAATCAAGGAACAAAATTTTTGTAAGGGAGGAAAGTGAGAGTTTTATAAACATCGCCCTTTTAAGTAACCGGAAGGCTATTGGCGACGGACCTCGTAATTTTGAACATCGGTCAAGTCATGAGGACGTCACCTGAGCTGGCACCTCCCTCTCCTAACGTACCACACCACACCAACGGGAGAACATTGAGCATCGACAGACTAAACATGCATCAAGCCCTCTGTACGGCGGGTCTTCAGTACCGTATCGTACACCCCCCACATTGCAGGAGGTCCCAGGGACTCAAAGCTTGACTGACGCGAAGTACGTATTTGAGCTTAGGGCCCTAGTTTGCAGGGGTGGGGCCTAATATTCTTCGTTACGCCACTGAGTGGCAGCATAAATTTTGGGGGAGTTTGAAAGTTAAATTCGAATGTAAAAACATTCGCGTCGCCCCCCTACTTCTTGAACAAGTTCACCACCCTTCAGCCTCTTTCCAGACCCCCCCCCCCGCCAGGGGGGGGAACCACCCCCGTTGACAACCAATGACAAAGAAATCGAAGGTCATCCGAAGAAAGAAAGGGGTAAATTATTGTCTTTAAATTAAGGTTTATATCAAAGGAACCAAATATACAAGGCTGCGAAAAACCAATACCTTTCGTAACCCCAGAAGAAACAGTGGATTATCTGCCGTCTAAAGGTGAACTTCTACTATCTTAAACCCGACACAATCGACCTTATTTACTGTGGGTTAAGCGGTTAACCAGTTTCCGTACAAGAGTTGAGAAATCTTATTCAGCTCTACAACCAAGGCTGATAACATTCGATTTTAGAGTCAATGAGAAGCTTTTTTCGCTTCTAATTTCGCTGTCCGCATGACTCATGGTATGTTGCCACCAATCGAGATAACTTTATCGTTTGTAACCGCTGATAAAATCTAAAAATTTGCTCCTTACACAATGTCCCGTGATAAAGCGGTTGTTTAAAATGGAAAAAGGTTGTTTTTATCGTACAATTTATTAGGTGTTCCCGTATATAGGCTACTTTCTTCATTTCTTTTTTTCCTTATCCCCCAACCTTTCATATCATGATACTGCGTAATCGAAGAGAAAAATTATATACGTTTCCCAGAAGATATTTAAAATAACTTTTATCTTGCTTTCGGGGGGGGGGGATCTTCAGAAAGCCGATGAATTTTTGCTAATTGTTAAACGCGATGAGCATGGTGGGTTTTATTGTATCTTACCACATTTGGCTTCGTGGTCCTTATAACCAATATTTGCTTTAAATGGAAGAACAGTTATCATTGCTGATCACATAAATAGTTCGCTGAAACTATTTAGGATGAAATGCATCTTGGAACAATTTTCTCATCTTTGGATTTCCGTAAAATTCAACGTTGATATGATTTTTCGTCACATGGCATCGCAGTTTAACAAAATATTAGGGACCCACTTCTAGCAAAGTCAGTCGGTTACAATTTATTTTGCGTTTAATTTTTTACAAATTGGTTAAAAAGATACTTGGCATCCGTCAGGCTTTGAGCCCCCAAGAATGCCCCCTCGATGCGGGGGTTGCAGGGATGTACGTTACGCAACTGTATTCAGGGACGTTTTAAGGTGTGGGTCCAGTGCCGCACACAAGGGGGGTGTCCTAGGGGTACGGACCCCACCCACCCCTAAGACCCTTGAGTTTTTTTCGATTGATGGTAATCCTATACATATATAACGTAAAATTTAATTAAGTACTTGTAATTAACAATTTATTTCATTAATTAATGCTATTTATTAATTCAATAATTTATTTTTTACTCTTTTTTGTTAACAAAATCGACAAATTAAGAAGAATCCATTGATGTTATCTTGAGGTATGATACCAGTTGGGGGACTTTCGACCATGGACCTCCACCTTGAAAAAATTTTGTGTGCGCTACTGTGTGGGTACTACTATTGGACCCGGGCTCAGGGGAGGGAGTAAGGCTGATTGAGTGAGTAGATGTTTATTAACGTCGCCCTATACAGCAACATGAGGGCTTTTGGAGACGGACCTTGTAAAGTTGAGTCACCGTCAAGTGATGAGGACGATACCTGAGCTGGCACCTCTTTCTCCTATCTTCCACATCACGCCAACGGGAGGACATTGACATCCGGTCTGATTGGTCCCGGCCCCCCAGGTGACACAAAGACTCGAACTCATGACACACCGTCCACGAGTCCGCGAACACTAAGCTACCGTTGCTTCTCATAAATCTCAGACTTTAAACTAATGGATTGCTGATTCGAGAATGGCCCTTCCAAGACTGTCGCATAATGAAGAGGATTCATCTCAGATTGATAGGGATTCGAAATCTTCACATTTGAAACCCGCTGAAATGTCGGGATCAGGAACTCAAAATTGTGAAGCCGTTTTTAGCGGCCTTTGAGACATAGACACAGTTGGTAATTTTCAACAAACGTTAAGTCTCCTTTGCCATATAGTCTCTTTCTAATAGACGGATGATACGGAATGGATCTTTGACTCTTTCTAGCTGAAAGTACGCCCAAAACCAAAGGCAGGGTTGAATTTGGATCCATCTTTTGAACTCAAAACCAGTGGCGTAACGTACATCCTAACAACCACCCCATTGCGGGGGGGGGGAGTGCAGGGGGCCAGACTGATGACAAGTAGGTGAGGCCCTAAACCGCAGGGGGAAGGGACGTCTTAGGCCCTACCTATGACCCTGAAAAGTAGACAGGACTATACAAGGACGATGGTCAACACATGTAGCCAGTTGGCATATCGTCTGAAACTCAAAGTTTTTCGGAGAATACAACCGGAAATGACATCTGATAATGAAATTATTCGAATCGTGATCTTATTAAGGCTAAGTAGAGAACGAAACGAGACCCCCTTTGTGACTGAGGGTCTGAGCCCGGTTCCATGCCTTAAGATTTCCCTGCAGGGGGCCTTATATTCTCTGTTCTCGAACCTTCCACTCGACAGAAACAACACCTTCCAGGAGTTAGCTACTACAATCATTCGGATATAGCGGGCACCTGTTCCATCAAAAATCGACAGAAGAAAGATATTCAATAAGCAGAAAAGCAAAATAATTTTAAAAATCGTTTCAAATTCCGTGATACAGTGGAACGTCGTTTATCCGAAAGTTTATAATCCGGAGAGTCAAGTGAGGGACTGTATACGTGCTTTTTTGTTCAGTTTTGTTGATGTAGAAACCTGGATGCAGAAGACAATGATTCTAAAGGATGACGAGATTGTGACTTCCGTGCAAGAAAATCCGACCCTGACAACGATGAAACGGATGAAGACGAGGACAACAGCAACAATGAAAATTGCAAGTGTCCATCAAATGCTGACGCGTTTCTGCGTTAGAGACAGCTATGGAGTGGTACAAACAACAATCAGAATGCTGTCCTACTCAACTACTGCTGCTGAAGAGAATTTGAGACCTTGCATTGAAAAAAACGAAGGTTTACAATGGTACTGCGAAAAATCAGTGATTATTTTATACAATCAAGGAAAAATTGCGACATTTTGCACCTATTTTGCTCTCTCTTCAAGTATCATATACTGCATGGATCGCATTGGGTTTTCGGTTATCCGAACCATCGCGTATCCGAACGGTGTCCGGTCCCAATGGATTCGGATAAACGACGTTCTACTGTATATTTGACTACTTACACAATTTTACCTGAATTATTTATCACGTACTTTTTTTCATTTTTTGCAACCTTTCTTTAGCTGTGAGTCTGTACGATACGTGTCTGAATTAAAAATCCAAAATTTAAAAAAAAAAATTAAACTCCGATAGTTGGAAAATGCGTAAACACGCAAATATAATTTTGGTAAATATTATGTCATATTATTTACTTTACTCAAATCGCTGCACGCTTATTTGCACACTCTTTCGGTTATTTCTCCACTCATAACAAATGTCCGATAAACTCACCCAGTACGTCTTTGCCCCACGGTCAGTCAGTTGGCAAGGTCACGAGCACTCGCCTTTCACGTCGTCCCAACAGATGACTCATGCTGAGTCTGGAATGGACTCTACTGAAACTACGAGCTGCGACCATGGCCACTTCTCTCTGAGGCAGTGGCGTAACGTGCACCCCCGCACTGCGGGCAAAGCCTGACTGACGCCATGAACGTAGATTTTCTCTAAGTTCGCTTCACATTTTTCAAAATCGAATTTTTAAGCGATTTTCCAATCAGCGATCAAACGTCATTCATTCATCATCAAAACTTTCACACGATCATTACATATCTTTAATCCTATATATATATATCCAAATCAAAAAACTTTTTTTTTTTCATTTGCTGTAATCCAGGCAACCAGTGATGCTTTTTCTTTAGTGGGTTTTCTTTTTTAAACCTTAATTACTAACAAATGAAACAGTCAGATGGAGAATCGGATAAAATGCTAGGAAGATACAAAAATTTCAACACTGTTATTATTACTGTATACGTTACATCAGCAGTAGGGAGGGGAGAAAAGACATGATTTACTTTTTAAGAATCAGCAGAGAAAATTATTGCATCTTTAGTCCCCCCCCCCTCCCCATGTGTTTTAATTTCATTTAGCAAAGTCGTAAATAACGTACATCTGTTATGCTTTTTTCAAGTAAAATAGTATTACGATCCTTGGAAAAGCATAGAGAGCATTTGATGATAGATTTATGAGTATTCAATCAAATGAAGCATAATGGAATGTATCAGTTTTTTATTTCATTTTTCATGAAATCATTTTTGCTTCATACAAAGAACTCTCCTTATTAAAAGTTGCAGTTTTTGAGCTAGAATGTAATCAAACTTGGGTCAAATTCATCACAGGATTCAGAAATGAAGAATCAGGAAAGTAATACCTTTTTTCTTTCGTAAGAATTTTAAATCTAAAATTATTTTACAGTGTTCGTGTCTTTCTTGGTGTTCGTTTTTATTCAAGTTCCCAGGTTATCTATCGTTAGAGATTTCCAGTTTTAATAAATATTATAAATACTCTCTAATTTACTTCGTTTATTCAGATTCTAGTTGGTTTTGCATTCAGAAAAAGTTTAATGATAAATATTTTTACGTGATGTATAAAGGAACATTATGTTATGGTTCGGCAATCCTTTGTATATATATATATATATATATACTTGCTAGAAAAGAGTGTTCTTAAGGACGAATGAGAGAAGATAAGCTCTGAAGAAACCACTAGACTTAATACTTCAATGCCGAAACGACTTCAGGAAGTTTTTAACACACGGGGTTATCCAACCAGCTGTTAATTAGCTCATTATCCTTTTTAAATAATTTTTATAGTTACTATTAAAACAGTGAACGCAGACTTTTTCTACTTGATTTTTGTTGGTATCGCTACAAACCTGTCCTTGTTTTCAAAGCTATGAAAGCAAACCGAGTTCACTTTTGTTTTTCTCATACTTGGAATGAACTAAATAAAATATAATTTTTATAAAATTTTAAAATTTCGGTTTTTAAAATTTTTTTTGTCGTTTATGTAAGCAGTACTAGGTGAAGCAGACTTTTCTAGCAAGTATATATTTCTAAGATCCGGCTTGGGGCCCAAGACCTGACCTTGCGGGGGGGGCCCAATTATTATCCGTTACGCCACTGGATATAGGGTTCACATCTTTGATATCACGATAAATTGATGTAATCACAATTAACATTTCTTTATGGCTGTGAAAAGTTTAGGGAACTGCGGGAAAAAAAATAGTGCACTGTTTTAAACCATTTTTTAGAATTCAGTGTAGGATTTTATATTCTTACAAACCAGAGGTGGTCAAACTTTCTGGGAAGGGTGCCCCTGTTTTATAAAAAAAGAATTTGGCTTGTCACTTCCAACTTTTCCAAAAAACAAAAAAAATCTGATAAAATAAAAATAATGTTACTTATAGGCTTATTGAGGAACTTTTAGTCAAATAGTAAGTTTTTAGTACAAGTTTAAGTAGCGGAAATTTAAATAATATGTATATAATAAATAAGATAAAAGTACAAACATAAGTTCTATTGTTAATAAACTTTTACTGACCCAATAAGTTACAGTGGGTAAAAAAAGTATTGGCAATTGTCTATAATCAATCATATTAGCTAACAAAGGAAATGATTGACAATTTTAACTGGACATAACGAACACAGGAGGTAATAAGCACACAAATCTAATGAAACTTTCATTTTAATATGCCTTTTACACAAAATAGACAAAAGAAACGTAAATTTGCATGCCAAAAAAGTATTGGCAAAGTTCTAACTGTTATGCAAATTTTGTCATGTTGAGGTCACGTGTTTAGACTGATAAGAAAGCCTGTTAGTATAAAGTCTGCAGTGCTATTTCAAAAATTTTAAAACGTTATTTTGTTAATGCTGTGATAAAATGGCTTCGAAATCGAAGGAGTTGGATGTTAATGTTAAAAACATGATTATTCAGCTCAGAAATGATGGTTTAACTTATCGTGCTATAGGAATACAACTGAATATAAGTTTATTTACTGTCAGAAGTGTTGTAAAAAAGTTCAACGAGACAGGATCCACAGAAAATAAGGTTAGAAGTGGACGGCCTGGAATATTTTCTGCAAGGGAGAAACTTAGCATTATCAAAGAGGTTAAGAAAAAAATCCCAAAATAAGTGCACCCCAGTTAGCCAAAGATGTTGCTAATACTTCGTATAAAACTTTTAGTGTACAGACTATACGGAATGTTTTACATGAAGAAAGTTATAATGGAAGGGCAGATAGAAAGAAACCTTTCATTTCGGAAAAAACAGAAGAAAGAGATTAGATTTTGCAAAATCTCATGTTAAATTATCAGATGAGTTTTGGAACACGGTTATTTTTTCCGACGAATCGGAAGTTTAATATTTTCGGGAGTGATGGGCGACAATATGTGTGGAGAAAGCCAAACACCGAACTGGAAAAAACAACATTTAACACCGACTGTGAAACATGGTAGAGGGAACGTCTTAGTTTGGGGCTGTATGGCAGCAAACTGAGTTGGTAAACTGTGCTTCATTGATGGTATTATGACAGCACGTACGTACATCGACATATTGCGCCATAATTTGCAATCCAGTGCCTAAAAACTTGGCTTAGGAACATCATTTGTGTTTCAACAAGACAATGACCCTAAACATACAGCGAACCTCACCCGGGAGTGGTTACTGTATAACTCTCCTCGCCAGTTAAAGACGCCGCCTCAATCGCCTGACATAAATCCAATTGAGAATTTATGGCACAAATTGGACGTAGAAGTCAGGAAACATAAAATTTCGTGTAAAGACGAAATTAAGCGTATACTCCTGCAAGAATGGCCCAAAATTTCCAATAGTACAACCAAGACTTTGGTTTTCTCTATGAGAAATAGATTACAAGCTGTTATAAATGCAAAAGGTATGCATACAAAGTACTAAACATATCCTGATTTTGTTCTCACATTTTACTTATTATTTTGCCAATACTTTTTTGACATGCAAAAATACGTTTTTGTTGTATATTTTCTGCAAAAGACATATTAAAATGAAAGTTTCATTAGATTTGTGTGTTTATTACCTCCTGTGTTCGTTATGTCGTTAAAATTGTCAAGCATTTCCTTTTTGTTAGCTAATTTGATCTATTATAGGCAATTGCCAATACTTTTTTACCCACTGTATGTTGAATATAAAATAATAACTTGAAACATTTAATTCTAAATAATTATCAAACAAGTGGGTAACAATTAAAGTCTTGAAGAGGTATTATGAAAAAGTATATATGAAAAGATCAGCATTTTCTTATCTTGAAAATCACCCAAACTAGCATTGAATGAATCCTTCAAAATGGATAGTAAAGTTTTAAATCTACCATAGCTCGGAGCTTTATTTTGGTAGACAGCTCCTGCATCAATGTAAAATGTGTTAATCTCTTTAAATCAAAATCGAAATAAAAAAAAGCAAAGGTTTGCTCACAAAAGAATATACATAAAGTGGCTGGAAAAGTAGATAATTTTATTTTGTAATATTTAAATTTAAATTATTTAAATGTACCATAGTATCGGTAAGAAAAGCTAAAACCTAAAGCAATTCTTGAGTAGCGAACTTCTTCCAGATATTTTAAAGCACGCATCCTCAAATTCCAAAATTTCACGAGTGAAATTCCTTTCAGAAAGAGCACACAAAAATGAAGAAATATTTTATACATTATAATTTTCTATTGTTATTCAATTAAGTATAATTAAAGATAAATTTTAATGTTTTTATTTAATCCGAGACAACCGTATTTCAATAAAAAATTTGGTATTTATTATTATTTGTTCAAGTTTTTCCATAAGTTTTTGTGTGCCATCCTGTGGCACGCATGCCGTTGTTGGGACACCCCTGTTATACTAAGCAAACGAAATCATTATGACTTTTGGGAAACAATTTTCCTCTATCATTACCTTCGATTGGTAACTGAACAGTCATGGTCACGAACACGGGGCCGGAGTTTTCATCAATTCGCGGATCCGAATACTGATGGCAGTTAAGACCCGCCGTGTAGAGGCACTGATACCAATAGCGTGATATACACCCCAGTATCGCGAGGGGGGCAGTATTCTAAGGGGGCCCAAAGCCTGACTGACGCGAAGTACGTATTTAACCAATTTATAAAATATTTGCGGCAAAACCTGAATTTGCAGGAGGGTCCTAATATTTTTCCGTCACGCCACTGACTGATACACATTTTGTCTGCTGAACCTCAAAATCCTCCTATTGGCACAGTGTGGAAGTTCGGAGAGTGGGATACTAGCTCAGGTGTCGCCGTATTCCATAGGCCATGGCTCAAAATTACGAAGGTCCTCACCAATTACCTTGAAATTCCTTATATTTCATTCGGCTTTTCTTAACTTTGCAGTATAAAGTAACATTTTAACTATTGGTTACAAATAATTTTGAGCCATGTCAAGTAACGAGGATAACACCTGAGTTGGCATCCCCACTCTCTTAACTTCCACACAACGCCTATTCAAAGGTTTTGGGCCTTGATAGATTTTACACGCGTCAACCCCTCCACGAGTGATAGTTACAGTTACATGAACGTCACACTATAAAACACACAACCAACTGACGATGGACCTCGTAGTTTTTTAACCCCGTTCAAGTGACGATTACGATACCTGAGCTGGCATCCCCACTCTCCAAACTATCACACCACGCCGACGGGAGGACTTTAAGTTCTTCATATTTAACTTGAATCAGCCCACTCTACAGTGCGGGACAAGTGGCACTACAGACCCACAACAAATTCTTTGTAAGTTGAATCAGTATGATTAATAAATTTTAAGGCACATGAATTTTCAAAAATTTATCGATTTTCACTTTTTTATATTTTCTAAGAGTTCAAATATTTCTCTTTAAAATGATATATGATATGAGGAAATACAATATTTAAAAGTATTTATTTTTTATTTTTTAAATAAAGTTACTCCTTGAGGCGCATCAAACGAGCTCTGCTAAGAGCACCTGTGTTTTCCTTTGCATAAGTTTCTGATGAGCGCAAATCCATACGATGTTCAAGTCAAAAAATTAGAGTGTATAGGGAATATCAAAAAGTGTATGGGTACACGCCTTTTGTTCAAATGAGTCAATCAATAACACCATATGGTCAGGGATTCCAAAATCTACATTTGTGGAATTAAAAACGCTAAAATTGAGGTAAATATGGCTATTGTGCAGTTTAATACGAGTCATGTACCAAAATTAATGATCTAAAAACATTGTGATATTGAACCAAGTTATAACTGTGTGCCATGCTTCAAAAAATTGGATGCACGTAGGAACGAAAGCATTTTGAGATAACAAAAAAAGCCTAAATTGTTAAAAAGAATGAAAAAAAAAAGAACATTAAAAGAGACTTTTGTAGGAGCAGAGGGTAAAGGAAATGCTTCATATGCCTCTGGAAAGTACTAAAAAAAGTAAATGCTCAAAAATTACAAATTTTTACTTCAAAGCCTGTTTTTTCAAAATGTAATATTTTTTACTTTTTGTATCTTTTTCTCAAAAACTACTTATTATGGAATCCTCAAATTTTCAGTGAGCATACTTTTTACAAGTTTACACATTTTAATGGAGGGGATATTAGATATATATATATAGAAAACTTTTTAGATAAGGCTTTTTTAAACTAAATTTTTGGGGAGTGAACTGGACATTTTTTGAAAAATTCATTATTATTTTAATTTTAAACTAACAAAAAATACGAAACCCTTCATTAAAGTTTTGTTGATAGCATACATAACCTGCTATAAAGCTTTTATCCGTGAGAAGTAAGTAGCTTCTGAGAAAAAGGTACATAAATTTACGTAATTTAACATGGGCTCCTATGGACGTGCCGGACCCTCTTACAAGCAATCACACCGATGAAATATAATTTAACAAAGGAAATTTAGCGCAATTTTTCTTGTTTTCTTTAATATACACCCAAAAAGTTTTTTTCCCTCCTTATTGCAATGCGAGACGTTTTCGAAATCGTTTTACGAATAATCCCTGGATAACATTATCTATCTCTCATTCATCAGAAAAATCGCGTACACAATATAATTTATTATTCACTTCTCATTTGTTTCTTAAACGGGAAATCCTTTCCCCCTCACCGCAGAATACACACGTAGTCATTTGGCCAGAGTGCCTTTTTTTGCATTGGTAAAACTCATTTCCTACAAAAACAATACCAGAAAAACTGGAGAAAAAAAAAACGGTTGTATTCTTTATTGTTTTTGTACCAAACCTGACAATTGAAGATTTTCATATATTCACACAAAAAATATGAATTTTATTTTAAATAAATTAAATAGTTCCGACAGATTTAATCACGAACTGTGCTTTTTTGGAATAAAAAATGAATTTTTTCTCAATGTATTCACTCCCGGTGGGTGAGTGAATTTTAACGCCAACACTGTTCAGCTATACGAGGGCTTTTGGCGACAGATCTCTTAATTTTGAACCATGGTCAAGTGACGAGGACGACACTTGAGCTGGCTTTAAATTCTGCACTAGAAACATTGGCAATTTGGTGCGAGAAAATGGAATGAGAGTCAACAAGAATAAAACTGTGACTCAATACTTTACGTTAAATAGACAGACTTTTACCCCCAATCTTAAGTTCCAGGGAGAGGTTTTGCCAGATCAGTGATTCTAATACCTACCTCGGATATATTCTTGATTCCCGCCTGAACTGGAGAAATGATGCAGAACATTTGAAGAAAAAGGCGGAACAGAGACTCTATATTTAAAAGCGTTTGGCTGGCTCGCATTCGGGATACAGCAAGTCTCTACAGACTACATATAAAGTTTTTATTCTACCAGTTAATGGTTACTGTAATGAAATCCTCATTACTACTCCTAAACACATCATCCAATGCCTTGAGGTATTTCAGATTCAAGCCCTCCGTATCATAACTGGTGCTTTGAAATCTACTCCCGTTCTTGCAATGCAGTCCTTGATCAACATTAAACCATTCTATAAATCCATCCACAGAAAGGCAGTAGTATTATTTCAAAAACTTAAAAGTTTGCCGAGTGGAGTGAGTGACTACCACACCGAGGACGTTTGTGCTCTCGAAAGATTTAACGTGCATCGCTCTCCTACACAGCGGGTCCCAGAATTATACCAGAATTTTGAAAAAGTAGTATATTTCTAGAGAAACAACACTTCAAAAAAGGTATGACATTTCTTTTAAATAAACAGTATTCCGATCTTTGTAGAGGTCTAAGTATTTTTATGCACATCTCTTTTTTTTTATTTTTGAAGCTATCTTTTTTATATCCGGCGTATAATGCGCACCCGTTAATTTCGATCCTATTTTTTGTGTTAAAAGCGTGCGTTATCCGCCGGATTTTACAATATATATATTTCACCAATTAATATAAGATTCTAACACAAATATATATATATACACACACACGTTTCTTGTGCGAGAATAAAATATTAATTATTTTCAATTAAATAGTTTTACTCTCCTTTGATTACTAAATTTCATTCTAATCTGAGAATTTTATTGCATAATAATTTAATATTTCATCATTTTCTCTAAACAGTACAAACGTGAAAGCTCTAAAGACGAAAACAAAGTTTGGCTTGAAGTGTTTAGAAACAATTGATTAAATTTTTCTACCTATCAAATTTTTTGTTTATTTTTGCTAAAATAAACAATTGCTGGAGAATACATTGAATTCCAACTTTTGTTTTTATGGATAACATCTACTTGTTTTTCTACTCTAGCTTGTAATCGTTACAGCAAAATTTTAATTATAATCTGAATTTTACGAAAATTGAACCTAAAAAAACTTTTGAGGTTTTAATCATCTTTACTTTATTTATTTTTTAATTACCATTTAATTATACATATTTTACTAATTTCTAAAATCGTAAATTACATAAACTGATTGGAATTTTACTCAGTTTCTAAGATTTATTAAGTTTGAATTTTCCAGTTCGGAAATATGACTGGAAGCTAAGAGTTTAGTTTCATCATACTATTAATGTTGGTTTTTGTAATAAAGTCAAATAAGTTGAAATTTAAATAATAATTTATAACTGTGTGTGCCGTTTTGGCAAAAATTATATATTTTACCTTATAAGATCTTTCGATCATATTCACTTCTTAATTAAGACTGAGATTTAAGCCCATGATAATATAAAAAATATTTTAATTTGTTGTAAGAATTTACTGCACGATTATTATTACATAATGTTTTAATAATCTAGAACATTTTACTCAAAAACTATAAGCATTTTAGTAAAAGCAGATGCCATTACTTTAAGCAAGATGTCATGCTTTAAAACGCGTTTTACTGGAATTCGTTTTTTTAAAAAAAAGCTCAAGCAGGGACAGCGACTGGTAAAAAAGATTTTAAAAAAAAATTAACTTAAATTTTTTGTGTATGTTCTATATAATAGTAGAAGTGTTTTAACCTTCAGACTTATCCATCACTGTTTCATTACAAAATTTACAGTCCCTTATGTTAACATAACACTGTTATATATTTTAAGCAATTTCATATAACAAGGTAATTTTGTAAAAATTAAAATAACTCTTAGCCTGATAATCATTTCAAAAATGAATAGCATAGCAACACATCAGAATTGAAAATTTGTTCATAAACTTTTGGTACAGAATGGGCCCGTTTATATCATTTTTTGTAAATTTTTACTCCCATTTTAGTAATAATAATTTCTTTTTATCTTCTTAATGTTAGTATATTTTTCGAAATAGGTACTAAACAAATCTAAAAAGCACAAAAAAAAAAATCCTTCCTTTTTTTAAAAAAAAAAGTTGTCGCAAGTAGTCGGATACCTTAAAAGAAAATAGAATTTTTTGGATTCTCGTAAGCCTAGGAAAGTCGGGAAATTTATAGAGAAAAATCAGTATTGTATGCGAAAAAAAAGAGATACCTTACAGTTTATATAGTATTAATTAAAAGTCAAGAGTCGCTTCCTAAATTTTGTTTGTTGAATAATAAGTTGAAAAATATTTATGGTTTTTATAATTTTTTACAATGGATTGTTATTTTTAATTTCCGATAAAATTCTTCTGTGTACTTGTGGCAGCCGAGTGGTCCTGGTCGCGAACTCATGGAGTGCATTGTTTCGGCCGAATCGTGAATTTAGTACCCAGTATCTCTAATGAACCATGGCCGCAGTAGCCGTGGGGTCACGGTCATAGTCAGGAGCTTGTTGGCAGTTTTACCGAGTAGTGGACAAGAAACCTCAGGGACGTCTTGACGCCCTGGGCCCCAATGCAAAAGTAGGCCCTAGGCCCCTTTCACAACTATTGCTATTTTCCTATGCCCCATAAAAATAGACAGTATATAGCATATGTTGTCAAATACTCGTACAAACAATAACCCAAAACAAATAAATGTATTTGACTTATAATCGTACAAACAGGCTCGACCGACTGCCGCCTTTTGACTAAATAAGTAATGATGGTGTATGGTAGTAGGCCTAACTACCATACACACGTCGTCCATGTATAGAGATACATGGACGACGGTCATCATATGTAGTCAGTTAACATATCCGAAATTCTCAGTTTTTCCGAGAAGGCAACTGGAAATAACATTTGACCGTTGATATTACAGTAGAAAGTCGTTTATCCGAATCAATTGGGACCGGACACCGTTCAGATAACCGAAAACCGAATGCGATCCATGCAGTACATGAAACCGGACACTATATTGAAAAGCATCCTATGCAGGAAACGTTGCTTGAAGAAAAAGCAAAATAAGTGCAAATTGTCGCAATTTTACCTTGATTGTGGAAAATAATCACTTATTTTTCGCTGTACCATTGTACAACTTCGTGTTTTCGCTGCAAGATCTCTCATTCTCTTCAGCAGCAGTAGTTGAGTAGGACAGCACTCTGATGGTTGTTCGTACCACTCCATAGCTGTCTCTAACGCAGAAAAACCCTTGCTACTTTCCTGATGGACCCTTGCTACTTTCGTTGTTGTTGTCCTCGTCTTCATCCGTTTTATCGTCAACTGGGTCGGATTCTTTTTGCACGGAAGTCACAACCTCGACATCATTTAGCATTTGAAATCCACAGTCTTCTGCATCGTATGCCATCCAGGTTTCCACATTTTCTTCATCGCATTCTTGAAATCCTGGGATCGATTGGACAAAGTCGGTAATCTCCTTCCTGTGGTCGTCATTGAAGTCTTTTTCACCTTCTAAAAATCTGGCCACAGTTTATTCCATGCATTTTTCGCCAAATCACACATTGAAATTCCACAAATATCCTTCACTTTGGGTTGTCCCGTCACTTTTGGTCTCACGCGAAACAGCTGTTGAGCATTGCACTGTTCGAAAACGTATTCATATACAGTACATGTAGTTGGGAAAAAAAACTGGTCCGGATATTTGACGCTCCGGATAATAAAGTTTCGGATAAACGACGTTCTACTGTATTCGAATCATGATCTTATTAAAACTGAGTCGAGAACGAGACGAGGTCCCCATTGTAGCCGAGGCCCTGGGCCCGGTCTCAATTGACCCATGCCTTAAAATGTCCATGAGAAACCTGTAGTACCACTGAAGACTGCTCATGTAGAGGAACTGATGCTCGTTAAATTTGTCGAGATTCAAGTCTTTACACCTGCGTGATGTGGAAGGTAGGTAAGGAGAGCACCACTGAGGTGTTTTTGTAGCTTGACCGTGGTTTAAAATTAAGAAGTCCACCGTCAATATCCTTCGTGTTGATTCAGAGTGTGAAACCCGTCGTGTAGAGGGGCTGGTGTTGGTGTCGTGTGGATGTTTGGGTGCAATCTTTATCACTTACCCATTATCTAAAATTACGAGGTCCTTCCACAATAGCCGTCGTGTAACTTGAAAATTTGATTGGAATTCTTTTTTCTTCAGGTTTTTGGGGTATGTTCAATACCCTAGAAGTAAATCTTCATTCGTTAATTTGAATATTGTACCCCAATTTTTGTTTTGGTAGAACCGTTATTCCTAAATCGTTTTACAATTGAAAGTGTATTTTCATTTGTAAGCAGAAAAACTGGAACTAAAATCATTATCGTCAAAACTGTTTCCTTAAAAAAATATTTTTTTAAAAAATTATATCTAATTAGTATTGAAATATACAAGAGCCACATCAATTCGATAATTTTGGAATTTGGAACAAACAACATAAGGGATACAGTTTAGCAAGTAATATCCTTTAATGTGCAGTGTAAAACAAGTAGTCGTACAAACGATTCTATCTGGGCTGTTTAGTTCGTGCACGGAAGTGTCTTAACAGGAAATCAGAAATTCCTTCCGTTATTGATGATCAGTTTAGTTATAGTGGCGGGGGGGGGGGGGGGCTAATTACTTAATGAGGATTGTTCTTCTGTACGAATGGACGAATGGTTTATTTGTTACGCTGTTACGCCATAACTGGAAATGCTATTCCATCGTGACGGAGGTATTTCTTATGGACTTTTAGGAATTTAGCTGATTCTGTTGTCTGAATAATAACAAAAGAGATCTCTCATTTGATCCAAGTTTCGTTTTTCTCAGAGTAAGTGCGTTTTAATATTATTTTTGGTGTACGGTGTACGAAGGGTTGTAATCTGCGGATTCGACTAAAATGCAAGGTAGTTTCAACATCCCATTTTTTTTTTATGCGTTCGCTGTGAATGTGTTTTTGTAAAAAAAAGGTTATTTATCAATCACTTGAAATGAATTAACTTAAATTTTGATTAACGTCTCACTCTAAGGTAGTGGTTCCCAAAGTGGTCTATATAGACCCCCCAGGGGTGTATGATGACCTTCAAGGGGTCTACGCAAACCAAAAAATAATTTGGGGGTCCATGAGGTATAAGTACCGGCCTATATGATACTGGCTCTCATTAAACTAGATCGTAACTTTAACTTTAAAAGAAAATTTATATAATCATGTGTAAACCAAATTTTACCTATATTTAACAGATTTATTTACTAAATTTAATGAGGTTAATCTGCATTTAGAAGGTGACAGTATACATTTTATTAAAACAAGAACCCTTTCAGCTTTTCTTTCCTGATTTAAACTAAAGAGGTATAATACTGGAGGTCCCGAATTTTCTAAATTTCTCAGAGACAATCTATCAGAACGTTTTAACCTACTTTCAACATTTAAATGCCTTTTATTCAGATTTTGAAACCAGGTTTGAGAAAGCTTTGACTATATGGCAATACCACAGTAGGCAATGAATTCCTATGGTCATATCGAGAAAAAAATGTCAAATTACTATAGGAACTTATAAGCACAAACGAAAATCTTAAAGTAAAGAAACGGATGATAGCAATTTTTGCTTTAAAAAGTCAAGTCTGTTATTTGTCTTGACTTATGGAATATTGTGAGGAAGTTTTTCATTGCTTTTCCTGAGTGAAGGAATTTCAGCGTGGTTGCCAATCTCGAAAGAAAAAAAAAAGAAAGAAAGAAAAATGGACTCTATACTAAAAGAGGAGATTTAAAATTAAACCAGACAAGATTGATACCAAATGTTGAAAATTTGATATTGTCGTGCTAGAGATTCATCCCTCCCATTAAAATAATTTGTTTGTTGTTTAGTTAGTTTATTTAACAGTCTTATTTATTAATTAATTTTAATTTAATTAATTAACATATGCTCTTTAGATTTTAAACACAAAACTTCATTACAGTTAGAAATTAATTCTTTTAAAGTAGGAGCAGTAGTACCAGCGGTTAAAAAGAATTTAAGTTGATAAATTTACAAAAATTCAATATGAATTAAGCAGGGGTCTACCGCAAACCGAAAAACATGGCAAGGGGTCTACGAGACAAAAAACTTTGGGAACATCTGCTCTAAGGGAACACGAGGGGTTATTGGTGAAGGATCTCGTTATTTTCATCCACGGTCAAGTGACGAGGACAACACCTGAGCTGTCACCCTATTCTTCAAACTTGCTTCCCACGCCAATCAGTTGCTTGAGAACACATAGTTGATGTTTAGATTCCTTTTAATAGGTACAATGAAAATCGCTTTACATGAAACTGGGGGGGGGGGCTGAAATATATTTTCGTGTTAAAAGAGTTTCGTATTAAAGAATATTTTCAAAAAAAAAACATATATTAAAAAAAATTAAGTTTATTAGAGTATATTTTATTTACATAGATGGTTATATATGCACGAATTTAATAAAAATCAATGAAGAAACAAAAACCTCTACAAGAACTTAATGAAATTAAATACAAAATTTTAAACTTTTTTAGAAAACAAAAGATTTAGTGAATTTTTGGAAACAATCTGATATTTTCTTTGCATTGCCTTTTTTACCAACAAATGGCTCGAAGTCGTCCATTTTGTTAATCATTTCACCATTAGAATGGACATCTGAATAACTGCGCATACTTTTCATGATGTTCCTCATTTCGCATGATGTGGGAACAGGAGCTGCATTATTCCTTTCATTTTCGCCGTCGGAATCTGCATCAAAGATATTTTTTAAGCTTTCAACAAACTCCAAAATGCCTTTGCCTGTCATCATTGGGGCTGTACTCACATTATCAACATCTACTGCAACAAATTCTTCTGATTATACAGTAGAACAGTCCAATAATACAGAAAAATAATGTGAAACCACCTCCCTTTCATTTCACACCCCTATTAAATCTCACGTATTCCGTATTTTGTTCATTCTCAGAAGGGAAATCTTTTCATGTAAATTGATTTTCGTTTCGTGTAAAGAGAGAAAAAAATACATGAAAATACGTCGAACAAAAAATGCATGAACAATAGTCGAGACCATTGTGTTATTTCGTGTTAACCGATATTTCGTTTTTAGAGTTTTCGCGCTAAACGCATTTTACTGACCATAAAATCCGGCGCATAACGCGCACTTAGAAGACAAAAAATATGATTGAAATTTACAGGTACGCGTTATACCCTGGGTATAAAAATGATAGCTTCAAAAATTAAAAATAGAGATGAGTAAGAAAAATTAGACTTCTATGTACATCGAAATACTGTGTTTGTTTAAAAGAAATAACATACTTAATAAACTTGAAGGGTTGTAGTTCTGGAAGCAGTAGCTCACACAAAAGTTTTTCAAGGGAGGGGGGGGGCATGCTTGAAAGTCCCCCAACTCGTATCATACTTATACTTCAAGACAACACCAATTGTGTGTGTGTGTGTGTGTGATTCTTCTGATTTCGTTAACAAAAAACAGTAAAAAAGGAATTATTGAATTAATAATTAGCGTTAATTAATAAAATAAATTGTTAATTACAAGTACTTTATTGAATTTTACTTTATTTATATATATATATATATCATCAATTGAAAAAAAATCAAGGGCTTTGGAGGCGTTTGTGTGCGCCACTGTCTGGAAGTATACTATTTTTGTCAAAAGTCTGTGATAATACTTCAAAACATAAGAAGATTTCACACATAAATTTCAGATTCCTCCATAAAAAATTCAATGTGCGTCTTACGGCGAATAGATCTAAAAATTAAAAAAATGTAGCTTGAAAGCATAGGTGAGCGTTATATACCGAATTTTACGGTTGATACCGGACCTACAAACTACAAGTTCAAAATACAGTAGAACGTCGTTTATCCGAATGTTTATTATCCGGAGCGTCAAATATCCGAACCAAAGTCCGGATACGTTTTCGAACAGAGCAATGCTCAACAGTTGTTTCGTGCGAGGCCAAAAATGACGGGAAAACCCAAGTTGAGGGACATTTGGGGAATTTCAGCAGTGTGATTTGGAAAACATCTGCGCGGAATATTAGGTCAGTTTGTTTCCAAGTGAGGGGATGCATACGTGCCCTTTTGTTGAGTTTTGTTGATGTAGAAACCTGGATGGCATGTGATGCAGAAGACTGTAGATTTCAAATGCTGAATGATGACGAGATTGTGACTTCCGCGCAAGAAGAATCCGACCCTGTCGACGATGAAACGGAGGAAGACAACAACAACGAAAGTAGCAAGGGTCCATTAAATGCTGACGCGTTTCTGCGTTAGAGACAGCTCTGGAGTGGTACGAACAACCATCAGAGTGCTGTTCTACTCAACTACTGCTGCTCAAGAGATCCGGAGACCTTGCAGTGAAAAAACGAAAGTGTAGAATGGTATAGCGAAAAATAAGTGATTATTTTCCACAATCAAGGTAAATTTGTGACATTTTGCACCTATTTTGCTCTCTCTTCAAGTATCATATACTGCATGGATCGCATTGGGTTTTCGGTTATCCGAACAATCGCGTATCCGAACGGTGTCCGGCCCCAATGGATTCGGATAAACGACGTTCTACTGTATGGCGAAACATTTTACAGACTTTGTCAAAGGTCATTAAAATATTTCGTTTCTTGCATTCTCACTTGTACTTCTTTTAAGATAATATGGGAGCAATGAACGTGATTGAATGAATGGTTTCACCAACAGAAATTTATCAGGGAGTATTGTTATCAATAGCAATGGAATGCAGCAGTGATTGCTTACTACTATTGGTTCATCTAGGCCAGGAGTACTTAACTTTTTTTCCGCCGGGCCACATACATATTACAACTATTTCACGTGGGCCGCAACATGACGATTAATGGGGAAGGGGGAAATAAGCGTTATAAGATCAAAAACATTTAAAATGCGGAAAATTGATGAAAAAAATAATAAAACTCCTAGTTATAAATTTGATGTTTAAAATATCCGAACACGTTCGGAGTACTTTTTAACAAAATAGCATACTGAAACATTATAAATGCTCTTTTAGGACTCAATACCAATAAATAGTACTATTTAACCATCAAAATTTAAAATAAATCACCTGAATTTTACAAAAATCACAATTGTAAGTGAAATTTTAGCAATATTTTTTAAAAACTTCAAAGCAGTAAGAGAAAAAAAGTAACAAACATATATTAAGTATTACTAAAGCAAATTAGACGCATTTATCTAGAAAATGTACTAAAATTTTCATTTTTTATTAAAATTTGAAAATTTTAGAGCTGATTGAGTAAACATTATAAGAAATGTTAAATTTTTTTGTGAGACTATTATTTAAAAAACAAGCCATAACTCAAAAAGTATTCCTACAATAAGAAATATTTTAGTACATTCTCTAGAAAATATCATAGATATCAGGTTCAAAAACTGTTATAGAAATACATTCGTAATATTTTGAGTTATCAGACTCACCATGATAGATTTTGAGCCATTTAAATGTCCACTTCTGGTAGATCAAAAACCCACTTCCGGTTTTTCTAACTTTATAAAATTGATTGTAACTTGGCCTCTAGGTAGCGTAGAAACAAAACAAGGTATGTTTCGTCAAGTCAAAAGATAGCTCTATTCAATCAAATAAGAAACAAAAATATCTGTCTTGACTGAATTGGGTCATTTTCAACGTGTTCGGATACTTTAAATTACTATATTAAGTTTTATCCAACTTTTTTCTTATTTCTAATGGGCTGCAGATTGGTGTTTTACCATTGCAGACCTAGTACATTCTCCGGAAGCTGCTATCTCTTTTTAGTGCGGCACCCTATAGGCGGATACCAATCACTGCAGGTAATTTTGACGCCCAGTTTCCTCCACAGAGGGAGGCACTTGAGTTCTGACGATGCGAACCTGTACTAGGATTTAATTTTACCGAGAGAACCCAAGCCAAACAGGCACTCAAGGGATCTTTTACATACCAAACAATCATACGATGTCATGCTGTCGATTTTCTGCATCATGAAAATCCACCGACTTGGACAGGGTTTGAACCCGTTTCCCTAGGTGTAGAAGGCCAACGACAAACTCAGTCGGAGAATCAAACAAGCATAACTCACAAATAATATGTTCTATGCATTTTTCTCCAGTGCGATTTCCTTTTATCAATCATCCCAAACTCCTTGCTTGCATTCTACTGCCATAAAAACAAAGCTGCCATGTACTTTGATAGTTTATTTCTTTCTTTTTACAAAGCCTCTCTTATTTTTATTTCAGATATTCACTTACTTACCAGTGCAGGATGGTAGCAAAGAATTTTTACTGAATTCCAGACTGAAAGTATTATTTGTTTAAAGTTAGTTCAGACTTCCTGGTACATTTTTGTTTCAAATTTATTCAAATACTTTTTGATTTTGCTGAAAAGATATCTGATCAAATAACTGAATGTATCAAAGAGTACACTGGGAGCATTTTGGAAACAATCTAACAACATCTGTATCAAATCATATACGTTTTTCCTTTACAATTTCATACGTTTATCAATATATATGTTACGGCCAAATCGCGAAACAGTCAATATCGCCTCACAATGATCGGCCAAAGTCCGATCTTTCCTTTATTTCGGGGTTTGGCCAGCCGCGAAATGGCATGGGGCGATTGGGCAAAGTCAGAAGAAAAAAAGGTGATGAGCAAAATTTGGGTGTTTGTATATCGTAATGCTAATGATAATCACATTATAGCTGTCACAGAGGAGTTTTCCGACGAATTCGCCCCTCTTAGGCGCCTGGGGCGCCTTGTCCTTCGGAACAAAGGCCAAGGACGTACAGTGGCCCTAGGTGGGTTGTAGTCTGAAGGGAGAAGTTTTAGTGAGTAAGGATCTGACAGTACCAGAAACCTCCTGGTCTCTTTTGAAAATTTCCTCTCCCTTGGAGAAAACAAACAAACAAAAAGATAATCACATTATCTACTGAATTAGTTTATTACAGAAAATTATCACTTGTTAAAACAAGATGAACTTTTATGACATTTCGAATTGCACAGCAGTTTGTTATTTTTACATCTGCCGCGATTTGTTGAGCACTTGGTAGTACAACTGCATCAAGTGTGGCCTTGCCCGTCGGTCAGCGATTGTGAAGAGACAACGGTTCGTAATGATTTTTCCTCTGTGCCCACGGATGCCAATGTAAATAGTTTCTCTTGCAAAATGGAAAACTCTCTTCTGGAATACAGTTGTACCATGTTCTGTTCCTAGCTTGTAGAAAGCGCCCCTACCGAACAGTCTTGCTTCAGCACATCGATCATTGGCCAGGGAGTTCCTGGGCACTTCGGAAAGTCACCAGCCATAGTCGCTATTCATTTCCAGTACATTGGACATTGGCCACAAGTACCGGCCAATGTGCGATTCGGCCGGCCTATTCGGGAACTGACTGAGCTTCGGGCTTTGGCCATAGCATATATAGTGTAACAAATTTTATAGGCTGCTTTTGTTACCTCTGCATTTTGTGACATTATTACCGAGAAAATTACAAAGATATTTTTAGGAAGGTTAACATTACGTCTTAGAGATAAGTCGCGTCTATAGAGATTCTGAAGAAATGGTCCATTGAAAGAGTGACGAGCAAAATGATATATTTTTTTATAAATACAACATTTTCCTAACAAATCAAACAAGTTGTTCATTCATATTTTTTATTTCTCTACGATATAGTCAAGATCCCAATCGTCTTGAAACAGCATATATAGATTCTTTATATATATATATATATATATAATATATATATATATATATATATATTAGCTTGGAAGACATGAAGGTTAATTAAAAATTAGCTTCACCCATAAAATTGTCACTACGCCACTGTTATTTGTTAACACTAACCGTTACAAACACAAAAAGAAAAAGTTATTTCGCAATCCGTACCAGCACGACATCGATAGAAAAATTGACGTATTTGATTGATAGGGTATTTTTGTGTTTTTATTATTTTTTGAAATCTAATTCAATTAACAATTCCAAGCACTGAATTACTGTTCTCTAGAAACAAAAAATTGTTCCTGATTACTTTTCAAATACAGTCGACTCTCGATAATTCAAACTTTCGAAAAAATGAACCTCTTGACTATTCGAAGTATATGCTCAGCCCCTAGAAAAACTCTTGATATTTTGAACTAAAACAATACGTTTGGTACACTCAATAATTCGAAGTAAAATCTGTGGTTGGTCAAACTACAACACGCAATAGATCGAAGTTATCTTATAAAACTCTCGACCATTCGAACAATCACTATCATGTACAGTCCTGTACCAAATAGGTTGGGCTTACAAGTTTTGTGTTGTATTGCTCTGCGTGTCTCCCCTGTAACGTAGTCCTTTTAATGACCATCTATCTGCTGCCCCTTCTTAGTGTTTTCCGGTTCATCAGCAAAAATACACTTTTATTGCTTCGAGTGGACAATATAACAACCACACCTGTTGTCAGCCATTTATTTCTTTCGTTTAACACGTGACCTTGCTACACATGTGTTCCGAAAGGATGGTCCGCTATTGTGAAGAAGAGATGAGTACGATTGTGTATGAATGTATTGAATGAATTCTTTTATATACAGGACTTTTAACTTCTGTAAAATATTTATGATTTTTACGATATGTATTGTACGATTTTTGTGTATATATGTACTTTTTAAAAATACTTAAAAATAATTTTATACATATGCACAATTGTTGTTTTATTACATAGTTTCAAATTTAAATGTGTTAGAAAAACAATTTCTTTTCCTGTATTTTGGAAATTTTTTCAACCCTCTTGATATTTCGAAGTTTTTCATTGGTCCCTCCAACTTCGAATTATTGAGAGTCAACTGTACCTGCTTTTACCAATAATGAATTTAATTTTCATAAATATGTTTAAGCAGAGATGAATTTCTTACAAAATTCGCATTGTATGAAAGTAAAACTTATATATTGTATCAATGCACTGAAGTATTATGGTAGTTTATATTTCATCAGGAATTTTCAAGAAACAATTAAAATAGAATCAAATTATTGCAAATTTTATAATAGTTGTAACATTGCCATGCTTATCACGAAAGCTGTTCCTTTGTCATTTGACTGTATTCTAGATATATTATATTTTTGTTTTGATCTTCGTATCCCTAAATACCTGCCGTATAACGGGGCTGATACATTTTGAATTCGTCGAGACGTAAAATAGTGAGTGAGTGTTTTTTTACATCACATTAAGAGCAACACAAGGGCTATTGACCACTAACCTCGTCATCTTAAACTTCGGTCAAGTGACAAGGACAACACCTGAGCTGCTACCACCTCTCCAAACTTCTACACCAAGGCCACAAGAGAACATTGAGCCACGACAGATTTAACGTCCGTCAGCCCCTCTACATATCTGGTCTTCAGTGGCGACAGAATTTGAACTCATGATACGTCGGCCACGAGTTCGTGACCATAACAATTAGGCTATCGAGACCTGAAAGTTTGTAGAATGGTGTGCCAGTTCAGTTGTCGTTTTCGTTACTTGATCATGGTTCAAAATAAGGAAGTCCGTTGCCAATAGCTCCCGTGCATCTTCGTAGTAGGACGCTAATAAGCATTCAATCCCTCTTGAGATATTTTAGGGTTAAGCAACTTTTCCATTTAAAGTTTGTGAATAAGACAACGGAGTTGGCGAATATTATTTGCTGAGATCTCCAATATGATGAAAACTTAATCATAGTTTGGTAGTCATGTTTTTGTCGCAAGAGTTTAACGAACATACAGTAGAACGTCGTTTAGCCGAATCCATTGGGACCGGACACCGTTCGGATAACCGAATGCGATCCATACAGTATAATGAAACCGGACACTATACGAATATTGAAAATCATCCCATGTGGGAAACGTGCTTGAAGAAAAAGCCAAATAGGTGCAAAATGTCGCAATTTTACCTTGATAGTGGAAAATAATCACTTATTTTTCGCTGTACCATTGTACATCTTCGATTTTTCACTGCTTCGATTTTTCGCTGCAAAAAAAACTGGTTGGGATATTTGACGTTTTGGATAATAAACGACGTTCTACTGTATATATACATACGTATGTACAAGACAGTGGTGCGTGTAAAGGGGGTCGCCGGGTCTGGACCCCCCGTAGCCCTCGACTTTTTCTGATTGATTATAATACTATGTGTATTGTACTTAAAATTTGATTAAGTGTTTGTTATTAAAAACAAATTTTGCTAATTACTGCTAATTATTTATTCAATTATTTATTTGTTTCTGTTTTTTGTTCCCAACAATCGATAAAATCAAACGAATATGTTTGGCGGGTGAGTGAATATTAACGTCCCACTGTTCAGCTACACGAGGGCTTTTGGGGCGCGGTCCGCGAAATTTTGAACCTTGGTCAAGCGACGCGGACGACACCTGAGCTGGCACCACCCTCTCCTAACTACCACACCAACGGGAGGACGTTTGAGCTCTCGACAGATTTAGCGTGCACCCTTCCCCTACACGGCGGGTCTTCAGTGGTCCTGGGATCGAACTCCTGACACGCTAGCCACGATCCGATGCCTAGACCACTTGGCTACCGCGGCCACTATGTTTGGCGGGATATTGGGATATAATACGAGAAGGGTGGACTTTTGATCCCGGACCCCTCCTGAAAAATTCCTGTGATTGCCACTGGTACAAGTATAAATAGCAAATTTCCAACAATTGTCCAACACAATGACAAATTTTATTTGATTGGGCTCGACTTGACAACGTCCAACACTGAAGTAATGTTTGACATAATTTTTTTTGTCCAAATTTACAGTTAGCTAGTTTGATTAATAATTTGGATCTAAAACTATTTTTTCGCTGTTGCAAGTGCTGAAATATCAGGGACTAGATCTAAGTTTAAAAATGTTCCATTTAAATTTTCCTTGTATCCAAAGCCGCAAGAGAGATAGCATCTGTACACTTCTCTCTTGAAGGGCCCGCTAATTAATTCAGGGACATGAGGGTGAATCTTAAAAACAAACAAGATATCAATCATTGGCATGGCCAATTAAATTTAGCGCGTTTTTCACATGTTGTATTTTACAAAAATGCAATTAATGAACTTTTTACTAACAGAAAGTAGTACTATACTTAAATTTTTTTTTTTTAAATTAAAATTTAAATATGTTTCGGTTTATCAAGGGCACAAATGCGACCAAATGCCGAAAACCCGAGGTCAATTGGCTGCTTATTGGCTGAGAAAAGGGTACGACAAAATATGGAACGAAGACGAGGACGAAATTTGCGTCCTAATAGCGCTTTTTTTACACTACGTGAAAAACGCGCTAAAAAAAAGTCAAAGTACTTGATCAGCTAGGAAGCTCAATCAAGAGATAAAACTTTAAGTTCGATTTTCAAAAAAGCGCGTGGATTCTCTTTGCAATACTGCTCATACCCCTTCTATATATATATAAAAGGATAAATGTTGATCATCAATTCAATTCAGGGGGGAAAAAACTATCATATAAATCCCCCTTTCGTATTCTGTCGACCCTAATTGTGCCAGTCAATACTTGAATAGTTTACCATTTCCCCACACGAAAGTGGGGAGATATACCAGACAGGTGCAACACCTGGGGTATCCCCTGTTCATTAAATGGAACAATGTCCATCCATTCCGTTGGCTCCACGGAGTCTGGTCCCGAAAACAGATGGGTCCTCTCTGCCTCTTGGCGACAGAATGTCGGACTGCGCCGAGAAATCGATAGCCATAGCAGCGTTTCTACCTTTGGGCGCCAATCGTCCGATCCTCTCCCCCCTCTCCTTCCCATTCAAAACTTTTGGAACAAAAAGTTCGCGTGCTGAGGGTTTTTCCGCGAAAGGGACAGACTGACTGAGAAGGGACTTGCGTGGGCGTTTTCCTTCCCCTGCCAAATGATTTTTCGGAAGTAATCACCCTTTTTCTCCTGTTCGTGTCGCGTCCCCAAGTCTGCCCCCAATAGTGTATTTTCTCGAAATTACGAGAATGGAAGAAAGTTCTCCATCCCCTCACCACCCCCCTTTTTAATTGTTAGTGTGTTTTGTGGAAACTACTCGCTCCATTTTTGGCGCCGTCGAGTTTGTTTTTTAAGTACAACTTGATGTTGAAGAAAGACGGAATGGGGTAGATTGAGAGAACACGTGTTCTCGACGGATGAGTAGTTTTTTAATAGTTGCGATCGATAATGATCATTTAAAAGTGATGGACAGTTTCTATTTATTGTCAGACTAAAAACACACTTGCACCGAGTAAAGAACTGGACTGTTGCTGGTAGATTACTTCGAATTAAAAAAAACCCATTGGCCAAAAATTTCCTAGAAATGCCAGATCAAAAAATAAAAGCATCACAAAGCAATTCAACATTTATTGATCAAGTCTGCTGAAAGCAGGTTAAGTATTTTCTAGGAAAGAGACGGAAAAAAGAAGAAAAAAACACGACAAATAAATTTTGAAACTCCCACATTTTCCCGAAAATCGAACTGGACCGGAAGATTATTTGTAAGCCCTTTCGTAACAAATATATCCAGTGGTCGACAGAGGCGGATTAAGATAGTTGGAGGCCCCTGGCGGTAAAAGGTTTGCGGCCCATCGGCTCAAGAGTTGGAAAACTAAAATAGTGAAAGAGTCGCTGACTTTAAATTCTCAAAATAAAATGTACTGATAATAATAAAAATCAGCGGCTAAAGATAAATCTTAACGGTACATAAAAAAGTTAAAAACCGTATTGAAGAGCTTACAGTTTTGCTACACAACTTGATGCACTTTGACAAATTCATCTATTATTTTTGTCATATCCATTTTGTCTAAAACATTTTGTTCTGTATATAATATGACCATGTTGTTCAACTTGTCTTTTCTCCCATGGCACTACTTAAATTATTTTTCACACGTTTTAAAACTGGAAAAATCTTTCACCTGATGCATTCGATAACGGTATTGTTAAAAATATTTTCAAAAGTATTTCTCATTCGTCTCATTCACTATGGTCTTTGTAAGTTTCCTTTAATTTTTGTGTAGCTTTCTTTTCAATATTTCAGGTTATTATCTCTCGTCAAAACTACAATAAAGTATTCTAAAACAATTTGATAAATAAATCTCAGCTCTTCTGTATAGTTCTGCTCTTACTCTATCGCATGTGACAAAAAATGAATCAATTCCCTATGAAATTTTCCCTTATTTCAAAAATTCGTAACCGACTTCTTTACTTTCACCAATTTTTTTAATTTTTTTTTTTTTACTGCTTGCGAACTAGTCCAACTTCCTTTTCAAATGAGAGCCCTGGTAAATCGATTGCTCCTTGTATATTTTTCCAAGTTCATTTCTGGAATTTTGAATATAATTTTTTAGAGATTTTAGTTAGCTAGATCCTTTTACTTATATATATTCACACTCAATTTATTGCGAGGATTTGCTATTAGCATTTATTCTCTGGAATATGGTATTCCCAATCATGGTTATAAGGGAAGTTTCATATTTTTTCCATCTGTTTCTAATCGCCTCTAGTATTGTGGTAATTTTTTTTCTCATTCGTATCACGGAGCTTTTATCTTGCTATTAAGGCCTATCTGTATCTTGCTATTAAGGCCTAAATTCAACTAATTTGAAATAGTTTGCTTTTTGAACTAGAAATATCTTTTATCATGTAACTTCATTTAATTTTATTAGTAAAATACACTGAAGGGGAAATAAAAATCCCTTCACAAAGAAGGATTTATGCTGTATCAACGGAAATTTGGTAGGTGTGTTTATACATCTGAAAGATAACTTTGATTCTAATTTTTCGCTATGCGCATAATTGTGGCGCTAATTGCACCCCGTGGAGGATATGAATTAAGTGTGCTTTAAATACGCACCATAAAGTTCGTGAGATTTATTTATCGTTGAGGTTTGACGTAGTGAGTTGATGTTAGTCCGAAACGACTTTAAGACGAGAAATAAGACATTATCAACAGCTCGCTGAGTTTCAACACGAGGTTGTATAATAAAGCTAAAAAAGGGTATATTTTCTTCCCACGATATTACAGAAAGGCTTGGAAGGAATATATCTACTGTGTTTGATTTTTGGCAGCAGTGATCCAGAGAAGGCACTACCTCAATAAAACTATATCTCAATCATGCACGGGTCGCCACTCACAAAAAATTACAGTATTTACTACATGGCTGGGGAACGTAGTGCATCTACAGCAGAAATTAAAGTTTTTTCTGGCACCAGAGTGGCGATGTGTTGTGTTCTCCAATCAAAGCTATTTCTGTCTTGGTTCCCGAGATGCAGTGGCGTAAAGGAGGCCCATTGAAAAGCCAGGTTTGAGACCTCAAGCCATACTTGATGTCAGTCAGGATATGGGGCCCTAGAATCCTGGCCCAGCCCTACGATGCGAGAGTTGAGTAGTGTAAGTTACGCCACTGCAGTGATGGCTGCACATTGATTACAAGAAAGCCATGTCAGTGCCTGCAAACAATCTTTGTCACCTAGATGCACTGGGCGTGCACCTACAGTTATGGTCTGACGTGAGCAATTTTCTTTGATTGATGGAGCACTCTCGAGGTTAATTCACACACCCTAACTGCAAACTAGTCCGTCTGTCTGTCAATTCAAACTGTTGCACTGTGATTTATAAACATCATTCAAGGGGTGTTTTTCAACAGGATAACGTTCTCCCTCCTCCCTGTTGTAATTCAACAGTCAGTATATGGTGTCAACATGTTACGTTGGTTTGCTAGATCACCAGATCTTTCTCCAATCGAGCATGAATGGGACATCCTTGGACGGCAATGTCAGTTTCATCCACAACCAGAATTAAACGACCTTATATTTTCCGACCAAGAGCAACAGGCATGCAATTCCATCCCACAAACTGATCTCCGGTACCAGTACGACCCATGACATGCACGTTTGTATGCTTGTATTTAAAGTTTTTAATGTATCATAATTTCACATTTGAAATGGCTCTACTCGCGTTTACAATAACCTGTTATCTTGAAACTTTAATAAATTAAATATGTTACCTATACATTTATATAGGTAGCTGATTTGTATTGCCGAAGTTTTATTAGTCAACAATATTTTTTCTTTGGTGTTGGAATCTTTTTCCATCAGTGTAAAATGTAAACGAGAGTAATTAAGCATGGCTATGGACTGAAAACAAACTTGCTTGATTTGAATAGTATTCATTTGTTCAAAATAAAATTTGGGCAAAAAAAAAAAAAAAATGAATGTGAAAAATTTGTACAGATTGCAACAATAGAGAAATACGGGTAAAAGACAGCTAGGGCTGCTACACGACTCAAATATGAGGACATCATTGGAGGTTGCAATATCGGTTCAAGATCTTTTTAATGCACGTTGAATTTATAAATGAAATCCATCAAGCTTGGGGCCCCTGGCGGCCGCCAGGTCCACCACCCTCTTAATCCGCCTCTGGTGGTCGAGTGGTTGCGTATAGCGCTTTCACACCTTAGGTCCGGGGTTAAAGACCCCGGGCTGGGCAAGGTCGACTCAGCCTTTCATCCCACCCGTGGATCGTTAAAATGAGTACCGAGATTGCGTGAGAACTAAACACTAGGGGATTCGCGTCAGACTGACAACCTGATCGGGGCATCTGCTCATACACCTCAGTTCCCAAGGTCACGAAAACTGAGATGAGCACAGAAGGCCTTGGGTTCCCTCATGGGTGGTCACGGTAGCCTAATGGTCAAGGTATCGGATCGTGGCTGGCTTGTTACTAGTTCCAGCCCAGTACCACTAAAGACCCGTTGTGTAGGAGAGCGATGCACGCTAAATCTGTCGAGAGCTCAAACGTTATCCCGTTGGTGTGGTGTGGTAGTTAGGAGAGGGGGTGCCAACTCAGGTGTCGTCCACGTCACTTGAGCATGATTCAAAATTATGCGATCCGTCGCCAAAAGACCTCGTGTAGCTGAAAAGTGCGACGTTAATATTCACTCACTCACTTGGCCCTCATGGGCTGTTGCGCCGCTGAATTTTGTTTCGTAACGAATAGCACACATCTGAATTGTGAAAAAAAAACCTCATTATGTGATTAAATATAAATAAATTATGGATATACTTAAAATGAATGACAGCAGAAAAATAATTAGACACGGTAAGTTACCTGTTTTACGCGGATGATAGATTTCGAGAACAAAATGTGCAAACAGAGCCACTAAGAGAAACTTTAAATAGAACCTGTTCTATATTCTCAAATATACATTTCACTACTACAAGGATAAAAAGTATCAATACAGACATATCTCACTGACAATAAAAAACAAACTTTTGGTATAAACAGAGACATCTTAAGCAAAGGAGCAACAACTGGATCTGGGGAAGGGTTCTGGACTCAGCCTCAATAACATTATGATCCGAATAATTTCAAACGTCAAATATTATTCTTGCACTTATTCTTCGAAAAACTGGGAATTTCGAACTTTTAGCCAACTGACATAATTGGTATTAGTGACCCCCAATCTTCAAGGGCCCCAATATGTGTAGCATTCTGATACTTTCAAATAAATGTAACGTAACATCTTGGAGTTCTTGGACACCTGCGACTTTCCGCCACACAACTGGATTAGGAGAATTGATCACCACATGTGCAAAACACCTGCAGTAGTTAATATATTGCGCGGACGTATCTTGGATAACCCTTGCAACCTTTTGACACCAGAAGAAGTCCACTCCATCTACGGCCGTATGTAACGTTAGATACAGCCGTGGATGTGGAGTGGACTTCTTCCGGAGTAGTCTTCTTCCAACGGCGGTCAACCCCAAAACCCTAGAAAGGGGGCCGAGATAGCAAACAGGGAGTTCCAGCGGAAACTTCGCGGTGAACGGTCACCACAAGACTCCTCCCTCACAAAGCAAGAGAAATTGGGACTCTAAAATAATCTAACTGTACTAAGTTGTAAATTAATGTAAATAATACCTGTGTCTTAAACTAAATTTTTATTTATCAAATCGAACTTCTTTTATTTGTTTCAAACGTCACAGTGGGTCTTTTATTTCTTTTCCAAAAAAAAGGGGCCTCCAAGGAATTTTGGTACAGTGTCCATTCAGGACTAGCCGTACCAGTGATTACTATGTTCGTCGTCCATGTCTAGGCCTAGGCCTACCAACATAGACCCTCATTGAATCCAGGGGTGTCCAACTCAAAGGCTCACTTGGGCCAAACAAACAAGTTTTAACTTTAGGTGGGCCACACAAAAAATCAATTCACAGAAACGTAAGTTTATTTCGAATAATGTACTCATGCACAGAATTAGGGTCAGAAAACATATAACATACTGATGTATAGGATTCAATGTAATGCCACGAAATTTGGCACAGAGACATATTACAACGCCAGAAAGAATTTAGCAACATAACGAAGTTGAAAAGATTTTATTGTTAATTAAAATGAAAGTCATATCGAAAAGTGTGAATTCATGAATCAGAGATAAAGCATCTATCTCGGAAAAAAGTCTGTCTAATATGGAATGTGACCTCTGTGAACTGCTACACAACCCTCACAACGAGCTGCTATATTGTTTATGAGGGTGTAAATAAGTAATTGTGGCAACAAAGCCCATTTTTCCAAAAACGGGTCTTTTAATTCCTGGGAGGGAAGCTATGCTAAGAAATGCATTTTCCTAGACTATCCCCAGACCATTTCAATAGAATTGTATACCAAAAACCTTCAAGAAATTCATCAACAATGCGAGTTCTGTGTGATCAGGCATTATTGTCAACAAAAATGTAGTTAGGGGCTATCGCACTCAGAAAAACCTCACACAGGTTTCCAGGATCTCATCCCTATATCGCTGTGAACTGACAGTACCCGTATCGAAAACGTACTACTACCCGCATACAAGGATTCCTTTGCCACCAAATCTGTCGATTTTTGTTACATAGGAGGGATGAAAGGGGGCTCCGTTTCCCCTCCAGGTGAAAACTTGACGATAATCACTTTGGTACATTTCGAATCATCACTGAAAATGAACAAGCCCCCATTCTTGTGGCGTCCACAACTGATGTTTTTAGCTCCCCAATATCCAGTCTTTCCTGTTGGATGCAGTCAAAGGGACGCACCAGACTGGATGCAGAGTGTAAGGGTCATTCTCTGCAAGACGGTTGCAGACTATTTGCCTGTAAATTCTTCTTGAGGACCCATTTATAGCCTATGTTGTCGTGCACTTATGCCAAGTAACAATCCTGTGCAGTTGTCGATGTTCTGTGGTGACCTTGGCCGATCTTCCTGGTGACAGTACCATTTGTTTTAATTGATTCCACAGCCAGAGACCACTTTCAGGCTATTTGTAACCCTCGAGCCACCTCCTCTTGAGACTGGCCAACTTCAAGCCTGCCAATGGCTCTCCATCTCAAGAAATCATCTGAACGTGTTTCAGAAGTCATTTTCACACTGCAAACAGACTAACTTGCTTGTTTTAATTCAATACTCATAAAACTGTAGGCGTAATTCCCATATGCTTGAACGATTCCAGTTCAGTAGTTTTGCAAAAACTAAAGCTAAACAATATCTTTTACTAAACTGAAGGTTGATATTGTGTGTGTTACCAGTTCTTCAAAATATACAAAATACCAACCCTATCAGTTTTACTGGAGGCATTTTAAAATTATGACGAGAAACATGTTTGTGACCTTAATTTTGGACATGAGTATTCATTATAATGAACATAAATAAAAGAACGAGAAAAATTTAATGACTACTTTCTGACACACCTCTTCCTTGTTATCTGAGGAGAAATTTCGATATTTATTATATATTATTGAAGGCTAATATATACTGGTCCGGCCGCAAAAATATTCGTTGTGGGCCGTATGCGGCCCACGGGCCTCAATTTTGACACCCTTGATTTAGTTGAAAGGTGACAGTCGGTCGCGTCAGTTTGTGAAAATGTGAGACACAAACAGGTTACCATTTGTACGAGTATTTGGCAGCGTTTGCTATATACTGTCTACTTCAAAGGGTCGCCGATGGGACTTACTTTTGCATAGAGGCCCAGGGCCTTAAAAGGTCACTGGGTGCAAATATAATTTATTTTCTCATAGTTTGGTTGTATCACTCTTGTTAAATGAATCTTTTACTATTCATGGCAACTATAACATGCTAATGTATTTTTTAGAACAAAAATTACAAAAAGATCTTTATCTAATTTTAAGATAAGATTGGACTTGGTTGTGGATTTATTAATATGATCTTCAACCTTTATCGCTTGAGGACCATATCAAAAAATTTAGAATTATCCGCAGACCATACAGGTGTAAAACAAATGTAGTCAGGAAATTTAAATAAGAAAGGGAGGTTTGTTTTGCAAGACTACAACTGATTCTAATGGAAGAGATGGTGTTGCAAATATATATATATATAGCTGTCGTGATTTCGAGTCAATACCAAGTCATTTTGTAAAAACTGTTTTTATTCAACGAAAACATTTCGGCATCTGATTCTAAGAGAGAAACGGACACGCGTTAAATATAAGTGGATGCAGTTCTACTTAGGTAGATGTTTCTCAAGTACACTTCTTATTGAAAAGATATGTTTGAAAGTTAAGCATGACATACGAGGTAATAAAAATTAATGGTCGGGGATAAAAGTTCTGTTTAGGGCCATATGTTCTTCAATAAGAAATGGGTAATAAGTTTAATACTTGAAGATGTAGCGGAATATAAAAGTTAAAAATGGTATAAGAATTTAGTTTTAGATCTAATTTTATCACACACACACACATATATACAGTCGACTCTCGATAATTCAAACCTTCGATAATACGAACCTCTCGATAATTCGAAGTATGTGCTCAATCCCTTGAAAAACTTGATATTTCAAACTAAAACAATACGTTTTGGGTACACTCAATAATTCGAAGTAAAATCTGTGGCTGACCAGGCAATAACACGCAATAATTCAAAGCTATCTTATAAGACTCTCGACAATTCGAACACCCACTTTCATGTACAGTCCTGTAGCAAACACGTTGGAGCTCACATGCTTTGCGTTGTATTGTCTCTGCGTGTCTCCAGAGGCGGATTAAGGTAGTTGGAGGCCCCTGGCGGTAAAAGGTTTGAGGCCCATGGGCTTAAGAGTCGAAAAACTAAAATAGTGAAAAGAGTCGCTTACTTTAAATTCTCAAAATAAAATGTATCGCTGTAATAAAACTTATCGGCTAAAGGAAAAATCTGAACAGTACATCAAAAAAATTAAAAACCTTACTTAAGAGCTTACAGTTTTGCTATACAGTTTGATTTCTCTTGTATAGGCAAATTCATCAATTATTATTTTTACCATATCTATTTGTCCAAAACATTTTATTCTGTTTATAATATGGCCATGTTATTCAGTTTCTCTTTTCTCCCATAGTACTTCTTAAATTATTTTTAACATGTTTTAAAACTAAAAAAGATCATTCACCTGATTGCATTTGATATCGGTATTGTTAAAAATATTTTCAGAAGTTTTTCTACATTAGGATTTTTTAACATCTCGATAAATTTCTAGCGGGGTTTTCATTGTATCTTTGTTTTCTTTTCATTTCTTGTTCTAAGGTGGCGTGGTTGGTTTGTCGCTGGCCTTTGCACTCATCAAGCTTGGGGCCCCTACCAGCGCTGGGGGCCCCTGGCGGCCGCCAGGTCCGACACCCGCTTTTTCCGCCACTGCGTGTCTCCCCTGTAACGTAGTCCCTTTAATGATCATCTGTCTGCTACCCCTTCTTAGTGTTTTTCCGGTTCATCAGGCAAAAATACATTTTAATTGCTTTCCTTCTTCAAGTGGACAATAGACCAACTGCACCTCTTGTCAGCCGTTCATTTCTTTCGTTTAACACGTGACCTTGCTACACATGTGTTCAGAAAGGATGGCCCACTATTGTGAAGAAGAGATGAGTAAGATTGTGTATGAATGTATTGAATAAATTCTTTTATATACAGGACTTTTAACTTCTGTAAAATATTTATACTGTATAATATGTACTTTTTAAAAATAATTTAAAATAATTTTGCACTAATGAACAATTGTTGTTTTATTACATAGTTTCAAATTTAAATGTGTTCCAAAAAAAAAAATTTTTCTTCGTGTATTTTGGGAATTTTTTCACGCTCTTGATAATATGAACTCTTGATATTTCGAAGTTTTCATTGGTCCCTTCAGCTTCGAATTATCGAGAGTCGACTGTATATACACTGGTGTCCAAAAGTTAAGCATAAATCGTAAAATGCGAAAAACATGAAGTAAATATTCGTACAATTATTCCAAATTTCTTGCGGATATTAATTGGGTGAAGAAGAAACATTGTGTTTATGCAAAACTTTTCAGTCGACTACGTCCTGCGCGAAACACCGGCGCATGTCGGGTGAGTGAGAGAATATTAACGTCGCACTGATTAGCAACACGAGGGCTTTTGGCGATAGTCCGCGTCATTTTGAACCATGGTCAAGTGACGCGGACGACACCTGAGCTGACACCCCCTCTCCTAACTACCACACCACACCACGGGAGGACGTTTGAGCTCTCGACAGATTTAATGTGCATCGCTCCCCTACACGGCGGGTCTTCAGTGGTACTAGGATCGAACTCATGACATGCTAGCCATGATCCGATGCCTAGACCACTCGTCCACCGCGGCCGCCCGGTGCATATCGGAATGCCGAGAAACCGATTCACGCAGCATAGGCAGTTCAGACAAGTTTCGTGCAACTGCTGTGCGTAGGAACGTTGTTAACCATCAAACAAGGTGAATGATGGCACAAAGACGTTAATTGGACATGTTTACGAAAGGAAGAATCGTTGGAATCCTGGAATCCTCACGATCACAAACCGAAATGTCTCGAATTCTGAATGGGGACCAGTCTGTGATCTCAAGCCTGTGGCAGAGGTTTTGTGACGTTGTCACAATGGATGAATCGCCCCTAGTCATGAGGTGCTCCACAGCTGGGGAACACGTGGCTTTGGCGACATTGTGCTGGGTCGGACAGCTGGACTGTCGGCGACGGTGTGACTGGCAAACACTATGGGCTGGGCATTACTGCATTATTTTCCATTCATAGGCAGTGATTGTCCTTCTTGAAAGGCTGGCGCCTGCGCAGAAGGCGGCGAGATGTTTCAAGTGCCAGATGTCAGCCAAGCCCTTGTCGCCGGTGACCTTTGAGAGGGACCGCAACTTTTGCTATCTCTGCACGAATGGAGGACGTGCAGGACCGAGGTGCCGGGTGCAAAACCTTGAGGCTGGCCGATGGGGGTTGATGAGGGACGTGGAGTGGACCCGCCCCTAGAGTTTAAAAGGGTTGACCCAAAAAAAGAGGAAAAAGAGCTCGGGATAGACTCCCACGATAGATTCCTGAAACAGAATCCTGCGGACGAAGGAAGAAGTGCGATGGCTCCCGATCGACTCCTACGATAGACCTCCGAGACAGAATCGACGGATCGACCTGTATGCCAGAAGACCAGCAGTTTGCACTCTCCTCACGTCTGCGCATAAACGCGCTCGTTTGAACTGGAGTTTGAAACATTAACATTGGAGTGTGGGAGAGTGGGCCAATGTGATGTTCAGTGACGAGTCCCGGTTTAGTCTGAGTAGTGATTCTCGGCGGGTAACGATATGGAGAGAACATTGAACACGTTTTGAACCAAGAAACATAACAGAAAGATATCATTTTCCATCAAGGGTTGTAATGGTATGGGCAGGCATCAGGATGGACGCCCGCACAGACCTCCATTGCTTTGACATGGGGTCTGTGACTGCTCAAATATACAGAGACGAAGTTCTTGAGCCTTATGTTCGCTTGTTTCGAGGTGCTGTCGGTCCTGACGTCATATTCATGAATGATAATGCGCCATGTCACCGAGCGGTGCTGATGGATGACTTCCTTGAAACGGAAAACATCCAGCGCATGTCGTGGCCTGCGAACTCCCCTGATTTAAATCCTATCGAGCATGTATGGGATATGCTCGGGAGACAAATTGCAGTCCTTTCGCACCCACCAAGCTCCGTTACAGAACTGAAGAGAGCTCTCCATGAAGCTTGGAACCTTTTGAGCCCACAACTCAATTATCATCTCATAGCAAGTATGGTAAATCGCTGTGCCGGTGCCTGGCTGTCAGAGGTGACCACACGCCTTATTAAACTGCAGCATCAGCATTTTATTTAATGCTTTGTTTCATTTTTTCTTTAAAGTGTGAATTCTTGCTATGCTCAGTTTTCTTTTAATCTGCTACTTTGGATAGTAAAATTAATTATTATCATTCTTTTGATTGTGCTTCCTTATGTTATAACCATTTTACACTCGCATATCACATTTCCCGCCATTCTGATTTACAGTTCCTTCTTTATTCACATAATTATCAATTATGCTCACCTTTTGGACACCAGTGTATATATATCGGTTAAACAGAAGTTGAATAATTAAGATACTTTGCATGTAAAGGCCTAAAAGTCCTTCTGAAAACTTCTGAGATCCAGAGCCTGAGATTTTATGCACAGTCAGGTTTTTTTTTTTTTATATTTAAAATTATTTAAAATGCAATGAAATTTTTTAAAAATTTGTCATTTTAAGAAAATTTTATCATTTAAAGAAAATTTTACCTCAAATGGATATCAAGCATATCGATAAAATGTTTTAAATATCAAAAATAACAGAAAAAGGGTTTTTATTTTTACTCCAAAGGCAGACAAGGCAATTTTTTCTGAAACTGTCGCAGAATCAAATGAAGGACCACTAAATTGCCCTCAGTAGGCCCTTTGTGGCCCGCGGGCCATGGGTTGAAGACCCCTAAACTAAATCATCTGTATTCGTAAAATGTTCTGTCTTTTCTTCCTCTCCTCTCGGGATCATATTTTCGAATATTTGTTTTTCTCTTCCAAGTTTGTTTACCACACTATTCAGTGGCTCTCAATTCCTTCTTTCCTCGAAATCTTATCTTATTTCCATCCTTTTCGTTTTCCTTTTTAAAGTTTTCGCTCATGTTCGGTTGCTGTTTTCGAATTCATTAGTAGAATTCATTTCCAAGATATGCGATTAAATCTGTTCTTTGAAAAAGTTCCGCATCGAAAGTGAAAACTACTTCGAATGAACCATTTTTCGGAAAACAGAATTTATTTCTACGAAAATCACAAAACGGGCATTTTTATTTTTAAATAAAAAAAATATTGTGTTCTCCTGGTACCGAAATAATTGTTATGTTCTCAACATATGTACAGCAGGAAGATGATTTGTTTGCAGTAGATTAGAAATGTATTTTTTACTATGTTTTTTTATAGATTTTTTTTCTTCCTAGTTGGAATCCTAGCTATAAGTCTCAAATTTGATAACTTACATGTTCCTGAACTCACAAAAACAGCAACTGTGCTCAAATATTTTTTGATGGATTCTCAAATGATATTCTTCTTCATAGGCAAATCATTTTTATTCTTTTGCCATCAACAGTCTTAGTATATTTTTCCATTTCAGTTCGTATTTTGTTTCCTAATTACTTAAATATTTACGCTACTAGAAATAGCCATATTTTCACTAACCATACAGTTTCAGCGAATAAAACACCATTTTCAAGCAATACAGAAATCCCAGTTCCTTGTGCTGGAATCCAACCAATTCTTTTGTCTGTTTTCGTTTTTCAGTTATTATTCGTAATTTAAATGTAATTATGATTTCAATGTAAATAGCGTTCCAAAAAAACAAAACAAAAAAAAACACACCAATTCAATTTATGTTACACATATCACTGCATTTCTTGGCAAACTGAAGTGAATGCAATTCGAAATTCCATCACTTCAGAGTTTGTTTCTGTCTATTCCATAAAATCTAATTTGAGAACTAATGGGAAATATTTAAAAAATTCCTAAGCTCTTTTTGTTTAAATGATAAAATTTAGTGCAGTTCTTTATTAATGTTCTTAAACTAAAAGAAATTACAATTAATTACTTATCATAATACTACGTAATATACGTAAAAAGTAATCTTTATAACACAGATAATAAGTTCCCTGTATGAATACCAAATTCCAAGTATTCATTTCCCATTTTGCGACTGTTTACAATAAAGGAAAAAGAAATGTTGAAATACAATTTGTTATTTCTGAAATATTAAAGGTGAATTTCATCATTTTTCTGAAAAAATTTCGTCCACTTTATTGTGTTTTGTTTCTACTTAAATAAAACTGCTTTACTTTTGTGGTTTTTACAAAAAAAAAAAAAAAAAAAAAAAAAAAAAATCGCAGGAAATTGGTTGTAAAAACTCCCCCCCCCCCCCGAGGAGGAACATCACAAGATCACCTATACGGAAAATGCGTCTATCGGGAGAGTAAAAGCTGCAATTACTGCGCATGCGTTTTGAGAAGTTCGAAAACTAAATCCAATACTACATAATTATATCTTGATATTGTTATTTACATAAATATTCAGCAAATGGTGAATTGGAAAACTATCTTTCTTTGTTTTTTAAAATAATTTGGCGAACTTTATTCTCGGAATTTTGTTGTTCTCTCAATAACACTGTAGTTGTACAATTTATTCGGTAAGTAAAAAATATGAACGCTTTTCTTTCTTTTTTCATGTGAGCATTTTAAGCGTTGTTAATCTTTCAAAAATTCTGAAAATTAAAACTGTCTCTCAGAAACTAAATTTTTCAAGATAACAAATAATTTAGATGAATTAATGATTGAACATTTATTATTTGTTTGTTGATAGTATGCGGAAAACTGATCGGTGAAAAAACTGTACAAAGATTAAAAGATAATTACTATTTTTTTCTCTTTTTGTTTGAAAAAAAAAAACTGAAAAATAAATTGAAAGTAAAAAAGCTTTTTTAAAACAAGCTTTTATTTAAACGCGCTAAAAAGAATAAAATAAATTTTTCTTTAAAATTTTTTACTATCAATTTATAACGTCATTACACAATTTATATGATATAAAAGCTTGTCGCAAGTTTAAAGAACTCTTATTTACTTAGTTTGAAAATTTTAAGAAATTGAAATCAATCAGATCAAGCTATTTAATTTACTTGTTTATCTGCAGAGGTAAATCTCGCGACAAGCTTTTATATCATATAAATTGTGTAATGACGTTATAAGTTGATAGTAAAAAAATTTTAAAGAAAAATTTATTTTATTCTTTTTAGCGCGTTTAAATAAAAGCTTGTTTTAAAAAAGCTTTTTTACTTTCAATTTATTTTTCAGTTTTTAGTTATCACTCGACAGGTTTCTTAGTCTGTTCATCTCATTCAACGCATCATTGTTGCTAGGTGTTAGCCGGTTATTTTCGAACAGTCGAGCTAAATGAATTCTCGCAAAAAGGGTACTAGACGAAAAACACATTTTTTTCTTAAATCCGTAAATTTTAAGCAATTCTTTCAATCTTCGTACAGATCTTGGGTAATATTATCCTACACACGAAAAAAAGTTTTATGAGATTTTCTTCATAAATGACGAAGCTATTAAATATTAAAATTTTGAGTATTTTTTGAAAAATCGTAAAAAAAATTTTTCGAAATTTTATTTTTTAAATGACTGATTCTAAAAGAGCAAATCATGAGCTGTTTTAGTACGGAATGTCGATTTATTTAAACAAAAAAAAATTCATGCGCGTCGATTTAGACATTATTTTCATAAAAACGCATCGATTTTGACTTATTTAAAAAAAATCGTAAGAAATACAAATATTATTTTGTAAAAAACATTATACCGTATCGGGACGAAATAAATGATCTTTCCGATTCTATAATTATTTTTTGTCTGAGCTTCATAGATTAACCTCTTAAGTGGTCAATTTTTTTTACCAAATTTTTCCCAAAAAAAGCCCATTTTTTAACTGCATGTAACTAAGCATAATAATTAACAGAACGCGCGAAAATGGAAGATTTTTATTTTAATCTCCGGTTTAAAATTTTACTCACCTTTTTTTATTTTATAATTTTTGAACACAAAAACCTTTAAATGTTTGCTTTTAATAAGTACATTCTGCGTACTGTGAAGAATATTTCACAACATCTTAAAATATGTTTTCTTCCACTTACCAAAAAATTTCATGTTCATACCTCTTTTTCATACGATTGATAGGATTTCATGTGTGTGTGTGCATATTTATATGCACACACAATATGAAGAATAGTGTAACACTAAGTCTTATATTCCAATGGGGATAGAGATAATATCGACTTCTTTGGATTATCTATCCATTTTCCTTTTTCTTAGGCAACACATTGTACATTGCCTTGTAAATTCCTATTCTTTATCCAATATTTTCAAGAATATATATTCTTGCCTTCAGTGAAAAATTCTCACCTTCACCACTACCAAAATTCTGAATGAAGAGTAGTTCAGTACCCCCCATGGACAAACTCTCTCTCTCTGCATCTCCTAAAGACACACTATACCAATAACCTTATTATAGAAATAAAAATGTCTGTGCAAATAAAATATAGAAAGAAAAAATTTCGGTGCCTGTACAGCGCACGGGCAAACCGGTTGTGGCTAACTTTCAGTAGCCCGTAAGGTGTACGGGCAAACCAGTTAAGGGGTTAAAGTTAGAATTTCTATAATACTCCATCTCAGTTTAACTTGGCAGCGTTGAGAAAGATATACAATGTACCAATCTACTTGAAAAATAGCTCTTCTTTTTTGTTTTGAATTTAAATCCAAGAAAATAGATAGAAATTTGTAAAAAAAAATTGCATATGTTGTAGAAATTAGATTATTTTTACATTGTAGAAATTAATTATTTTTAGACAAAGTTAATTAATACAGTCAATAGCGCAACGTTATGAAATTCCAGTTTGGCTGAAAACCGATTTTCGACGCCAACTTTTGTCATTGTTGTAACAATAAAATTATTACAACAATGCAGATATATCCAAGTTGGCGCCCAAAATTAGTTTAACGTTTTTAATTAATATCTTTTTAATTAATTGCAATATCGGAATATAAATGGTCAAAACATGCATTGTCATCCAAACTAAACGTGTATACAAAATTTCAGCTCAATGGGAGGAAGATATCAGCTTCAAAATTGAGTTGCAAGATTCCACCCGAACAAATTACATACATACATACATACATACATACATACATACATACATACATACATTGTAAGTTAAATAAAAGCTTTTAATTTAAAAAGATGTTGCTTGAAAATTTTAACCTAAAATATTTTTTAAACATTTTTGTAACATAGAAACACAATTTTTTTTTTAAATATTTGTGTCACATAAAATTATCTCTCTATTAAGATTGCTTCAAAAAAAAAAATCCCCTACTACGAAAAATATTTTGTTGATAACAGTTTGCTAACAAAGAGGGAAAGGTCTATTTATAATATGTTATCTCAATTGTGGTGCAGTATTTATACTCTATAGTTTCAAAATAACAACAAACTAAAACTCTTTGGAAATTATAGACCTAGATTTTGGCAATATAGGACATGTTTTATAAAGTTGAAATATTTGAATATTTGCTGATAAATCTTGAATTAGGTTCCCAAATTTTGAAAACTGTACATTCTTTATCCTTACATATGCTTATATATATAGGGAAAAAACGACTCATTCATCACGTGATATCCTGAATTTTCAGATTTATAGACTTGAAATATGACAGTAATATTCCTTTTAAAGAGTAAAGATCCGCTAGAAACGGGGTTTTCGAAAATCGAATTCCAAGGGGAGGGTTTTGAGCCGCCAAAAACTTCCCTTTTTGAATATTACATTTTCACAGACTTAGAATTTTGCAAATATGTTTCTTTTATTGAGTAGAGAATTAGCTAACGACGGATTTTGAGGAAATCAATATCTAAGGGGGGAAGGGGGCACAGGAAAAAAAAATCCCGTTTCTTAGCTATTAGACTTAGAGCGATTAAATTAGGCAAACATACTTCTTCAATTGAGTTAAGATCTGATAACAACGGGTTTTGCGGAAATCCACTTCCAAGGAGGTTTGCGGGAGTGTTAAGAATAAAAAAAACTTTTCAATTTTAAACATTTAGAATGACAGACTTGGAATCTGGTAAGATATTTCTTTGAATGAGTATAGATCCGCTAAAAATGTTTAAGGAAATTAACTACAAGGGGAAGGGCTTTAGAGGCGTAAATAATAAATATACTTATGTTTCAGACTTTCAAAATCCTGTTCTTTTCAAATCAAGAAGAGAGGGCTCTAAGAATATTTTTCAATATAATCGAGAGCTCAAAGCTAGGACTTACGAAACAATAACCTCAAAAGAATGTTTAGTTTTCCGATATCATGAAATACCCAGCGAAACTGGCAGGTGATGGTTCGAACCTTATTTTCTTCTTTGGTTAGCTTTTCAGTTTGAATCTTTTTTTCACTAGAAAAATACTTTCGGTAACAACAATAGGAGTTGTATTTATATTTTTAAAAAACCTACAAACAGAAAACAAGGGGCAAAAAAATCTTGCACGTGAAATTTATAATCAAATAAAACTTTATTTATTGTACTCTGAAATACAAAAACGGTGCATGATCATTCAACGCGTTTTTTTTTTTAATTATTATTTTACAAAACAGTTTACTTGTAAAATTATAGTTCCATCGCCTTGAAATGAGCAGCAAACGCATGCGTAAAGTACACAGTCTTTACTGTACTGACTCACCCTTTTTGAAGAATGAAAGTATCAGAATAAAGAACAAAAGAGTACGACCATTTCGTCGATGACGTCAAATATTGGACGAAGTTTTGCGAAAACTTTCGGCGGAAAAATAACAAGAGAAAGAAAAACTCACGGATGACAATTCAAGGCCATACGAACCGCGAGAGCAGCAAATATGCTGTTGTCGGAGGGGGGGGGGGAAGAACGTTTTTCTGGATTTTGGTACGCTGTAGAACGGAACCCACGCATTTCCTCCGATTGCGTAGGCATATGTTTTGTTTTTAAAGTCACGCATTTGCTTTGGATTTTGTTTCTTTAAAAACGCTGTTCAAGTGAAGGCTTCAAAAATAATTGATTGAAGTCTTTTCAAGGCGTGATTAATTCTAACCCGGAAACTTTTGGGGAGTTTATATAATTGTTAATAAGTAAATAAAAAGATTAATTTATATTTTTCTCGCATTTTTAAGAGAATGTCATAGTTTTTTAAAAGTTCAAATATGTTTTTGAGAGAATATGAGTTATCATACTGTTACATAGAATTTAATTAATCAACGATTTCATCCAATCCAATCTAATGTAATTTATTACAAAAATTATGTTTACTGAAAAGAGCTACTTGTTTTTTTATCCATTTATTTAATTATTGTATTAGTTATTAATAGTTGATATTTTTCTTTAATTATCTTTATTGTACATTGTTTTCTTTTTCTGTTTTTATCTGAAGATTTTTTAATATTGTAAAAAGTTTCGAGAAAGAATTTTACAATCGCTCTGTTGTGTTGAGTTGTTCAGACGTTTCCAACTAAGAAATATAAATTATGTTTAATCAAACAACTGAAGAAATATTTATAAGAAATATACGATAAATTTTTCAGCCAGTATTATATAAATGAATTAATCCGATGATTGTCATTTTTGTACCAACACAGAAAAATTGTTTTTAAAAGACAACGCTGCAATAATTTGATAAAACGAATTTATTTCATCAAACTATGAATGAAAATTCGCGCTAGTTTTTGAAATGAATCTTTTAGAACCTTATTGTTCTTTATACCTCTCTCCCAACACAGAAATATTTTGATTCAGAAGTTTTCTGATACTTTTAAATTGAGAGAGGGAGACGGAACAACAGCAATAAGCAATCTTAACTGTTATTTTCTTCATCAAAATTTTTTTAAATCAAACATTGCAATTCCTATTTATTTCAAAGCAGATCATTTTTTTAAAAAAAAATATGCACATCAGCAAACTTATATCTGTTAATTTTTTTAATTAATAGAGAGAGAATTTTCTAAATTGTCAGGGTTTTTTAAAGTTTATATGAATAATTTAAGTTAATCAAAGAATAAGGGCAGAAAAAAAATGAAATAATGAATTACCTTATTCCAAACGGAACAAATACATTGAACAACGCCCCTTTCATAGAATACAGCTAACAATAGGAGAAAAAATATATTTGATGTCTGGTTTAAAACAATATAAATAAAGATAATGACAGACGATTTTTTTAAAGGATATTTCATCAAAAATTAGAACATTGTCAAACAAGTATTACTAAAACCGAACACAAGAGTTCTTTAAAGAACTCGGATTTGAAAATAAAATAAATTATATTTTAAATATTATAGTTTTCTTTGCTGGAATTTACGATACCGCTTTGGGAAATTTTCAAAATCCATTTAAGAAACAAATTTCAAATGCGGTTCATGGTGTGGTTTCGAAAAACCTGTTCTGAAAGGTAAATACACTGGTAAATTGAAATGTCATCTGTTCTATATAAAACTAACTTTGAAAACGATTGCAACTGCTTTTGAAATCCCACTACTTGCGTGTTATAGTATTTTTTTTTTCTAGTTAGGATGAATCGCACATGTAACATTCTCTTTTTTTAAATCCTGCAAAATGAATGAATGAGATCATTTCAAATTGCTGTGAAAATTTCTTTACATATCCTTTTTTCTTATAAAAATAAAATTCGTTGTTTATTTTTCTGTTTACTTTTTTTCTTAAAGAATATTCGTGTGGCAACAAAATAAAGATCACCATCCATTTACATCATGTGGTTCACAATACAAAAAACACTTCTTAATCACGCAACCTTCTTTCGGATTTAAAAATACTTTTCATTTTCTCTGGCAATTAATTACATTTTTTTATCTTCTTTCCTTTATAAAAATGTTTTGCTATAAATAATATTAATATCAGTAAAATATGTTATCAAGAATGTTCTGAAAATAAATACAACTAACAATAAAAGTTATTTTTATATTTTTATTTACTAAAAAATGTTAACTGTGTACTATTCAGAATAGCAATTATAATTTATGTATTATTGCAAAATGTTCTCGGGAAAAAATATATGAAATAAATTTTTATGACTTAGAAAAAGTTTTAATCAGTTGAAAGCATTGTAACCTTCATTTTATGGCCTCGTAGACTTCTTTATGGTATAAAAACAGTTCCATGGAATAAAAATCTTGAGGTGTCTTTCTCTCTCTCAATATATTTTTTCTTCAAACTTTTAAAATGAGTGAATTAAAATGCACAAATGTTTTTGTTTTACAACAATTATTTTTGTAAAATAATTGTGTGTGTTGTATCCTTATAATATATATTAAAACGCCGAACTGAAAAGATCATCGTAATTTTTCCTTTTGTGTGAATTTTGCTTACATTATCAGCTTAAAAGTCTATCATTGTTAACATTATTGTAATATCACTAGAATTTCCACGGCATAATTAATGTGCTAATCCTGCTACAAAAAAAGGAATCATAAACTAGCGCATTGCATGCAAAGAAATTTGCTATTGTTTGGTCGAAATAGTAATAATTTATCAAGGATATCAAATGCTAGATAATATCTAATCTTTATAAACTTTTTCAAAAGCAATTTTTTCATCTTTGTTTCCGAACAAATGACAGGCACATAAGGTTAAGACATTATTAATGCTTGAGGTACTCTATCTTTGAATTAAATTAGAGAAAGTAAAAATTACTGTTTCCTAATTAGAATAAGTTTTTTAAAATGTAAAAAATTCTTATTAATTTCAAGTGAATAAGGTGTTATTTTCACCAGATGAGCAAACCATCAAAGATGATCATATTGAAAATAATTGTTGTCTTTAAAAAAATAATCTTGTGAAACATTTTAAAAATCTTATCGAAATACATTTATGCTTTAAATTTTAAAAATGTGTCTAATTATTTATTCCATTGCATTTAAAATCAGTATTCATTATTATTTCAATTCAAAGCACCGAAGAATATTTTCTTGAATTTAACTTTAACATGAAAACAGTTTTAAAAAAAGGCTGAACTCGATTCGTATTGATGAAACAAAAAAATTGAAGAAAACAAATTTCTCTTGCTTGTAAAGTTTTTCCTTCTTACTTAAAACCTTTAATAAGAACTTTTTATAGCGAATTTTTTTTTTAAAAATAAGGAATTGAAAATGATTCATTTATTTAAAACTAAAATTTGAAATCCTTTTGAATAATTGATGTAACGACTACAAAATTAAAAAGGTTTTTCTGAAACTTTTATTTTTGAAAGGAAAACTTGCAATCGATTTATATTTTATGCCTTTGACAAAGTTACATTAAAAAAAAAAAACATATATTTTTCAATTTTTTTCCAAAAACAATCAAAAATGAGAAAATTAATCCTTTGGGACGGAAATGAAAAAATCGCGGAAAAATTAATTTAATCTTTTTCTTAAACGCGAAGAAAAAATTAAAATTTTTGAAATTCATCAAAGATTTCCCTTCTAGATATTTGTAAATCTATTAATATTTTTACACGAAATACACCCACGCCTTTAACGCTCTTGAATTCTTAAGTGGTTCATTGGATAAAAAAAATTAAAACAATATCTTTCCGATTAAAACCTGTATAGGCTAGAGTCGGAAAGGCGCGACGGTAGGAGGATTCGGAGAACTTCGTTATCGACGTATCTTTCCGGATGAAAACGAGGTAGGGGGGACGAAAGGTAGACACTAAACGACGTAATACTCTGACGTCGCAATTTTTCTGACGTTCGAGAGCCGCTCCCGCCCTCATTGGTCGCCGGAAGTACAGTGATGTCATTAACAGCGAATCAGATGGCTCTCCCATGATGTCATGCAATGTTCATTTAAGGTGACTCAGCGTTATAAGTTCATTTTTGCACAAAATCTGGTGACTCATATTTCTCCACGTTGTCCCAGCAACTTCATTCTGATCAGTGTTTATTTCTTCAAACCATGGTAAGCAACTGTACTCCACGCCTGTTAGAATAAGTTCTCTTGTGTTTCTTGAAGCTTGTTGTGATAATCGAACTGAAAATATAACACATCTTTGACTCGTAGATTTTGTCAACTCATCTCAAGCAGTGTGGATTTTTTGCTGTGGTGGTTCTGACGTATCATGGAGATGACTCTTTATGACGATTCGACTATTTACTCCGAGGATACCATGTCCCGATCCAACAGAAACGAAAGTAAATCTCTGAAACGTCCAGTGACTCTGAATCTGGACTCGCCAGATTCGGCTGCCAAGAAGCAGAGATTCGCATCCATCCTCACCTCCCCCGATTTGCAGATGCTGAAACTTGCATCCCCGGAGCTTGAAAGGTTCATCATATCCAATGGTAACATCACTACTACCCCAACTCCAACTCAGTTTTTGTTTTCAAAGAATGTGACAGAAGAACAAGAGCAATATGCTAGAGGATTCATTGATGCCTTGAATCAACTGCACCAGGCACCATTTGAGATCAGCACAAATGAACTTTTGTCAAGATTCAGAACTGGTACCACTCCTGTGTCATCCAACCCCCCAGAAATGGGCATCGAGAAAGCATCCAATTCCTTGAAAATGTATTCTGGTCTGCCATCTCTGTACTTCCAGCCAACAACAAGTGTCATCAAATCTCCAGGCACTGCCAAATATCAATCAATGGTCAAGCCCACATTGGTTGTTAGACCTCCATCTGTGGACAATAATAGTAGTAATAGCTGTAATAGCATGTCCAGCAACAGCACGACCTTGCCATTGGAAATTGCCATCAAAGAAGAACTTCAGACTGTGCCAAATCCTGTGCTGTCTACTCCTCCTCTTTCTCCTATTTGCAAAGGTCCCATTGACATGGTGGACCAGGAACGCATCAAGCTAGAGCGAAAAAGGTATCGAAACCGTCTTGCTGCCAGCAAGTGTCGAAGGCGTAAGCTGGAGAAGATTGCTCAATTGGAGGATAAAGTTAAAGAACTTAAAGGTGAAAACACTAAATTGGAACATGTTGTGGAGAAGCTTAGGCAGCATATATGTTTATTGAAAGAAGAGGTTCTAGAACATGCCAAGAAAGGCTGTCAAATCATGCTCACCAAAGTATGATTGTGTGTTTATATGGAACTTCATTGTGCCTTTTTAATGTGTTGTGTTGAAATCAAACAAATGATGCCAGTGATAGACTAGCAGTATTTGTAATATTGACACATTACATCTTGGCTCGGGATTGAATCTATCAAACTGTTAAATTGACTCTTGCCAATTCCTAAGCCATCAAGGCTAAAATTTTCTTCTTTGTAAGCTATTTATGGAAGAAAAAGCTTCGATCTTTACAATTAAGTTGAAATGTTTTCACCATCCTGTTTTTTCCATGTTAATTGTATGCTTTGCCTTGAAATCAAGTGAAAATATTCCCAAGCAATAATGGCTAATATAGTAGTATTATTACTGGAAAACATTTTCAATTACTGATATTATTGCGATTTAAAATTGTAACTTTGTGCATGGATATTTCGTATTTTATCAATATGTTTTGCTTCTGAGTGAATGCTATATGATCTATTTATTTAAAATTTCTATTTACATAAAAATATAAGGAGAAATAATAATTTTTTAAGTTTTATTTTTAGCTCTTTATGTATTTATTTTAATTATGTATTTGAAAAATTCTTAAATTTTCAACATGTGTACATTTTAAGAATTTTTTTTAAAAATATAAGTAAAAAGTTGTTTTTAAATGAATATATTTAAAACTTGTGAGCTTTCTGGTGCATATTAAATCAGTTTAAAGTCTGCATGTTAATGTGACACAAAAATTTTGAAAGTTGAATGCCAAGTGAATTGTTGTCTTTGTCACTTGATTGTCGTTCAAAATTATGAGGTCAATCGCCAACAATGTTGCTTCTAAATGTGACATTAACAATTGATTCAATGCGAGCTGAATTTATTTTTCTTGAAGCTTGTAATCGGGGTTTTTGTTAAAATCATCAGAAAATGAACTATATCTGTATATGTGATATGAAATGCATACTATTCGATAAAATTTTAGGGTTAAAGTGGCGAAGTCAATTTATTTTGGCAACCAAAATTGATCGCCAAGCTATTTCACTTAGCGATAAATGTCCGGAAGCCAGAATGAATTCGTTATCTCACCATAATATCTGTATAAAAATCGCCAAATCCAAAGGCTATACTACACTTGAACCCATTTTAGTTTTTATTTTGCTCAAGATGTGTCAATTGTCATGCAGTTATGGAATTACAAAATTAAATTGCATCCAATAATTGATTATGAAGTTTTGAGTTAATGTGACAAATTGTAATGAAAAATGTTGTGGAAAAAAAATTAGCTACATATGTGATACATTTTAATTTTTGTCCAATATTAAATCCAATGCTGCTATTACATTTGTAGGATGATTTGCTCACAATTTCAAATTACTGTCATCTTGTTAATACCATTAAAGTTTTTCTTACTACAGAGGTGATATAGTAATAGCAATTTGAAAATTTTATATTAAAATATAAGAGTTGTTAATTAAAAAAAGCTCAATGTAAAAGAATGTGTGGATACTTTAAAACATGTTTGAATATGTGCTCTGTATCATAGAATGTATATGGTTTTTGATTATATGCTTTAACAATAACAATTCACTAAAACCAAAAAAAAAAAAAAAAAAATTGAATATCTTGATATATGTATGAACATATATTTCTTTTTTATTGTATAAGTTCTATTTTTTAGTGAAATTTATTAAATACACATTAAAATTTAATAATATTTTTGAAAAAATTGTATTTTTATACTGTGGCAACCCTCACAGAAGGAATGGATTTTTCATGTTCCAATTACCATGCAATAATATCCTACTGACTTTATCCTTTTGAGGATATTGTTAGGATTCAACAGAGGTTGGAACTCTAAATACCTTCCAATTTCTTGTAACAGCAAAGATTGATAGTTGAAGTTATGGTTTCAGCTATAAGCAATCACTGAAAAATATTGCATTACATGGTTTTTGGAGAGGCATGACCACAAATCCATTCCCTACTAAAATTTCATAGGGAAAATAAGTGGTTGTGTGTGTTGCCATATAAATAATACAAACCTAAAAGGCATGTAAAAAAAATTTGAATCAATATTTTTTTTTTTGTATTATTGCAACCTTAAAATTTTTAAACTTATTTTTATTGAAATATAAAATTTGTGCAATAACTGAAGATAAAATTCTTTTTTTCTACTTTAAAGTGTTCATATTGAGTGCCTCTTATAATTTTTAAAAAGTTAGGTCAGTTTTATTTTTGTATTTATTTAAAAAGTGTACATTCTGTAAAATATTTCATTCATGGTCAATCATTAAAGCTTTTTATGCAGGATATCAAAGAAAAGAGACACTTGTTACTATTTTTATACCACTGATTATTAGAAAAATGGCCTCACATAGTATAGATTGCATACTTTTGTTGAAAATGCTGTGATAATGCATCTATTTGTAAGGCCAATGGTGACTTTCTATAAATTTGTTATTTCTTTTTTGTTATTGCTCGAAGTTTTTGTAGATATTGTGCATCGAACATGGTTTATAGATTTTATATGCAATAACAGCTCTGATGAAGGAAACTATTTTGTACAGTTTGTGCCAGTTATTGCATTTGTAAATAAAAGTTTTAGAAAATTAGAAAAACTGTTGATTTCATGTTTTTTACTTTTTTTTGTTTCATTGAATGCATCTATTATTTCATCTATTTCAAATATTTTTCTAAGATTCCCTCAGTCACTATATTGCAGTTTTATTTTGCACATATTAAAGAATTATTTAAAAAATATTTACCAGTTAAAAGTAAAAATAAATATACAACACATGATTATTAGAATACTCACAGATCATTTAAAAAATATTTACTATTAAATTGGAAAAAAGATGTTTTTATTATATTTTTGATCATTTTTAAATAATTAAAACTTGTAAACAGTTTATAAAAATGTGACCATACATTGAAATAATTTTCTCAAAAACGGTAATTAAAACATAATATATTTTTCATTTACAATTTTCGTCTATATCAATTTCTAACTAAAATTCTAAAATAATCAAAAAGGTTTAGAAGAGGGTAGATTTCTTTAAAATTTTCCAGTTTCTCTTAAAAACTTTCAAACATGCTACATGAAAACCAGTTTTAATTTCTGAAAAAATTTCATTTTTCTTATAAGTCGTACATTTTTTTTATCGAGGATTTTTAAGTGGTAATCTTAAGTTAGATTTTTAAGATACTTTATGTGAAAATCAAAAATTTTACATGCACATCAAACTTAACACATGATTATCAGAACTTTTAGATCATTTTAAAAATATTTCCTAATTGAATTAAAATAAATTTAAGAAGTTTTTAGTACAAGCACTAAAATAGAACACAGTAGTTCTATTTTCAAACTATTCTATTCAAATAGAATAGTTTGAGTAATATTTTAAAGTAGAGATTTTGAAATACGCATTCAAGTTAAAATAAACTTCTTTTTGAATTAATTAATGTTGAGCATTAAATAACTAGTTTTTAGGTTTTCTTAAATAAAAGATTACCTTAAATAATTTGCGGAAAAGTGAAAATATATATCGGAAAAATTACTATTTACAGTACACATTTCTAGAAATTTAAAAGGATATTTAAAATATCTTTAATTCCTGTAATTAGTTTCCTCTTTTGGTTCTTTTTCACTTTCTTAATATTTACATCTTTAATTTCCATAGGAACAAAGCGAATTATTTTTTGGAATGCCAAAAATATGAGTTGTATTAAAAAATATGAGGAAAATTAAATTCAATTAACACCCATGTTAAAATACCTTGAATTATTGATTACTTATTTAAAGAGGCATAAAAAGTATATCTAGATACATTGATATATATTTATTAAAATCACAAAAATAGAAATATATAAGGAATGTAATTAAGAGAAAGATGTTTTAATAAAACATAAGAAAGATAAAATATTTCAGATATTTCTTATTTTCAATAAGTACATATCCTAAATCTCCGAACACAAATTTTCTTTTGAAAAATCTAAAAATTTTCCATGATTCTTTGTCTAAAATGATCATTGCGTTCGCGAAAAACGAATAATAAAACTGCACATATCCCTTTTTATAGTTTCTAGATACTCTCATGTTTTTTTTTCCTTTCTGTTTGCATAACAAGTAGAATAAGATCATTCCTTTGAAATGCAGAAAATTATTAATTGCAATTTTTCAAGATTATTAGGTATATCGTCGACCAATTCCGTCAAATCAAAAGATGTTGCCAAATACTGCGATCTACAGCCAATAATAGAAACCGTTCCCGCATGCGTTACGATGACAGCATTTTGCAACATTTTTTAACTGGCGATGTCTTTTTGTACTGCGAAATAGGTAGATGGAAAGAAATGTACCGATAAAATATCGGTTAAAGTGTAGTATAGGGGGAGGGGGACTTGGCGATGTCAATTTCTTTTGGAGACCAAAATCGATCGCCAAGCTACTTCACTTAGCGATAGGTGTCTGGAAGCCAGAATTAATTCGTTATCTCACCTAAAAAATCGCCAAATCCAGACGCCTCCTCCCTATACTACACGAATTTTACACAAGTTATTTTATCTTTTAAAAATGAGACAGCTTGAAACAATTTGCATTCCTCATTAATTTTTGTTACTGTATTAGTTTACATTATTTAAAGTCCACCAGCGAAATCATTCTATGTAACGTCTCTATTTACTAGAAGTTAATTTTGATCCTGTTATGTATTTTGACAAATTTGATTTACAAATATATCCATCAATTATGTTTCGGAATTGAAAATAATAAAAAACACAACATTACTAAAAATTGACTACTTACAGATATATTCAACGAATTAGAAATAATACACCTCGATTCCCATTCTGATGATGAAAATTTTGAGGATGTTTACGTTTGGTTGATTATTTTTAGACGTAATGAGAAATATTAATGACTTTTGGGTTCATAAAACACCAAAAAAATTTATGAAATAAAAATAAAATTCACATATTAATTAAAATACATACACATAAGCGTACTTAAGCTCAGCAGAGCACTAAAATCTGAAATGTCGTAAGATAAAACAAAAGAATGGATTAATGATAAGTATAATCACCTTGTGCTGTTATATTGCTTTGACAATGGGAATTCATGCTAGAAATGAAAATACTTTAAAAAAGTCCCTGTGGCAATCGGTCCCATTATCTTCGTAATGTGGCTTTTGGGTCCAGCAAAGAGGGTGGCGAGTTGCAGTTGTCCTCCTAAAAGCATCTTAAACAAGCTGAAATGGGTTTAGGTCTGGAGATCTGGATGCCCAAGTCATTCAGCGAAAAAACTATGAGAAATTTTTACTGTCCTATACGGACGAGTGTTGTCATACATTCAAATGGAACCAGAGTCAACTGCTGTCTTGAAAAGATGAACATAGGGAAATTCATAAGTTGCAGAATCACAAAGATGTGGAAGTTTGGGTGCTTATTTAACATGAGTCTGCCGAGACCATCAAATCTGTGTTGTAATATGGATGTTAGAGGACATGTAGCAGTCCAGATGAAAATACCTCGAAAATCAGTGGTTAAGTTGTAGCTGGGAGGGTTTATGGAGCACTTAGTCTTTTTGAGGACTCTAATCTCCAATCGGGTAATAATGATGACTGTTAAAAGTTTTTATTTGCCACTGTAAAAGGGTAATTAAAAATGAAAACTGTACTTTGGAAAAACAAGAGAATTAAAGATAAAATGCAAAAATAAGAGTTAAATTAACTCTCAGATTACGTTAAAATTTAGTTTAGGACTGAAGGAAGCGTTCTGATTGGCCGAGAAGGAGCTCAGCTAGTGAGGTATATAGGAGTCTCAAGATTAGGCAACCAATCAGAATAGACCTGCATTTCAACAATGTTGGACGACAGGTCTTAGATGAGAAAATATTTAAAAATTAAAAAGAATTGAAGAAATAGCTATTGATCCAGAAAAGTAATGTAAAACCGAAAGAATTTTCTTCGTTTGTGCTGGATACAAAGGAGCAAATTCCTCTGACCAGACAGTTGAGTTTTTCTTTTGGTTAGTTACTATTGTATAAGATTTTTCCATCTCGCTAAATAGCGTTGGAAATAGAACAAAAATCTTTGGAATTTCCATAATTTCTTGCAGGAATGCGAAATCAGTATTTTGATTTTGAGTATTTTTTACTATTTCTGGGGAAATATTATCTTTTTGGTTATTTTTATTAGTACTAGGGATCGCTCCTACGTGCTGCCATCTGTTGTTATTTATATAAACTAAAAACTTGAGCGAAACTCAATCCCGGGACTATTAAAGAGGCGTTGGCTTGGGAAGTTTCATTACGGTTCCTATTTTCTTAAGCGCTTTTACTTTTGCCCTTAGGGTAAAGGGGACATTCAATAGAGGAGGCCGTGTGACCTTCAACATTGCAGTTAATGGAAGTCGGGTTATCTATTTTCCTTTAATAGTACACTGTCCTGTGGTTTTCACCACATTTCAGGCATCGCGTATCTATCCTACAATTTTGAGAGGCGTGATTAAAGTAATTACAGTTAAAGCACTGTGTTATATACTCTTCTGCTCTTTTTAAGGAATCTATTTTAATTTCCATGTAGAGACAGCTCCGAATTTTGAAAATGTCATTGACATTTTCATCTCGGGCTACCTCTATCACGAAAATCGCTAAGGGACCTTTAGTTTTAAATTTGCGAAGTTGCGCGATTTTTACAATTTTGATTCCTTGATTAATAAGGTCATTTTTAATTTCCTCCGGATCAGTGGAGGCCAGAAGGCCCTTGATGACTAATTTGAGTGGTCTGTTTGCGGGGAGATCAGTGACGTAGTGTTCCACACTTTATTAGAGGTTAAATAATGCGTTATTTCCTGATGATGATCTTGGGTTTCTGGTTGAATTTTAATATAACCAGCGATGTGAGAGCGGTCAAGACAGCTGCGCGAAGGTTACATTTTTCTTAATTCAGCCAAAGTTACCAAGAGGAGGTGCATATCCGAGGACAGAACCCACGACGCCGCGTAACATAACCACTAGACAAAAGTGACCACTGATATCCGGAGGCTTTTACTGGCTTATGAAGATATCACAAGCTGTTACATTTCTGTTATATTTGCTGCAATGCGGACAAATACAGATCTTTAATGATAATCTTGGTTTGGAGGACATTGACCGTCTTCTCCACGGATCTACTCTCAATGAACTGACTTCATAAGTTACACACAATGGAAGATTTTTCACTAAGTTCTTCAGCAAAATGCTTTTGAGATTCTCCCCCTCACTCTATAGTCTAAACGTTGCTATACTCATATTAACTGAACTGAACGTTAACTCACGTAGAGGTATCGAGCTCGCTTCGTTAGCCTAAGATTGCGGATTTGTTCCCGGCTGGCAGGGTCGTTTTTAACCACACCGGAATCATAGGCACTTCAGTAGCTACGCCCCCTATTTCCGGAGAGCCTCTATTCCTCCTTTAGTTCATACTTTTGCTGTTTTGTTTCGGGAGGGATTTTCCCTTAATTTTCTTTCTCTATTCCCATTCTTTGTTTTTTCTGTTTGAATCATCTTTTCAATATCCTCTACCTATGGATCTGCCGTGTAAATTAATGAAATTGTCTGCAATTGGAGTTTGCAGTATAGAGGATACAGTATTGTATAAACAGTTTTCAACTTGATAATTATCTTTTTCATCGCTTTATTATCTTTTACTTTTTGCTATACTTATTCTTTGTTGAGTCACTGTTATTGTCAGTACCGGTTTATCCATTGGGCTCTTGGGGTGGACGCCCAGGGGCCCGGATAAGTTGGACTTAATCAGAATTTCTGGTTATAAATTTCTATCCGTCAGTGCCAAGGGGCCCTGTAGATCTTCTGCACCTGAAATAAGCTTAAACCGATACTGGTCATTGTACTTGTCCAACGAAGATTTTCTTCGAAAAACGAATTACTTTTTCCATAAAATCATTAATAACTTCATTGTAATCAATTTCCATTGCAATATCATTTTGAGTTGCAACATCAAACTGTTAAGCTTTTCATTTTTCATAGTAGGTCTCATTTCAGTCTTTACTCTCTTGAGGGCAGATATGTCACTCACGATTCGCTAGGCTGTGGTACGTTCGCTGTAATTTTAATATCTTTTTTTTTTTCAACATCCAATTTTTGTCTCCAAATCTTTTGCGCCCTAGGCACGTGCCTAAGTGAGCAAGTGGCCCTGCCGGGCTGGAGTCGATAGATTTTTTGGTTGCGAAAATCTTAGGCAGGCATGTCATATTATGTGGCATGCAAAAGATCCCTTGAGTATCGATTTGGCTCTGGTACAGTTAAGTAACTACCAATGAGCTAGGCGGTGCCGTGCACTGGGGCCCTCGAACCCTGACCACCAAGCAAGCCGAGCTTGCGATAATTTCTCCCACTTTTTCCAGAAAAATATAAAATGATGCAAAACAACTATAATCATGGCAACTCAGTTTAAAGTAATTTTTGTATAGTATTCCCCTAAATTCTTTCCGATGTTTGTATAGTGTTGCGAACTTTACTTTTTGAAAAGTTTATATAGGTTTTCATTTTTTTTCATTCTTCAATAAACTGTTACTAAAAAATAATTTTTATGTCCCATCAAAATTCTTATTATAGGAATTATTACATCTTCAAAAACCTACACATGACATCCTGGTTACATAACATTTTTAATAACGATATGATTCATAATAAGCTAGTTTCCTGCTTTAATATTTCGCAATCGACATGTAATTTTGCCCCCCTCCCCCGTTCTTTTGCAAAGGATTTTTTAATAATATTGTAGTGTTTTTTCTTATTCATGCATATTTTTTGCATCATTTCCCGTTTTTCTCGGTGGACTATTTTGTAGCTCTAAACTCTCTGATGGGTGTGAGTTCGATCCTCCCAAATAAATAGCCAGGAATCCCCCGATAACGCTTTGTACAGTAGAATTACATTTCTCCTTCCATTTAACGTTAGTACGTATTAGAGTTAATACAAATTGTATTGCTTAAATTAGAAAAAAAGTAAATTATTGATAAAAAGAATTATTCTATATAATTCCTGTTACTTCTGCAGCAGCTGAAAGATCATTTAGAAAATAATTAAAAATTCAAGAAAAGATATGGGCCAAGCCTGACTCCGATATTTACCACTAACAAAAATTCAAAATAAAGTTTGAATTTATTAGAAATTTGTGAAAACTAAAGCTAGGAAAATATTGTAAACCAAATTGTTAGTTTGTTTTTAATAGGCAAGTCCAACCTTCATAAATATATTAAACCTTTCATTTTTTTTTTATCTACATCGTTTTATTTCCTCCTTATTTGTAATCTTGTTCGTTATTGTAAAATTTTTTATTTTCTATTACGTTACTTTTCGTTTTCCGGTTTCTAAACTCTGCACAACTGTTCTACAAGAGAGTAGAGGTATCAAATCGAACAAAGGTGATCACTAAAGCTCTCACAAGAAAACTCATATATACTTGTTGATAGTATATAGCTTTGCTTTCCTACTTTTTGCAAAGCACGATAAAGAGCTGATGCTAAAATAGCTTTGTATACTTAAAATATTCATATATTTTTTTTACTCGATAAACTCAACTAAAATAGGGCCCTCTTTTTTTTGGCACCAGGGTCTTCGGATACCTAGCTATGTTAATGCCCTGGTACTCTTTGTAAAATTAAAGCACGGAAAAGTTTAGCATCCGACGGGAGCTTGAATTAAAATTCAAGCGTCCAAATTTGCTAGAGAGAGCCGCAAATAGATAGCTCCAACATTTGAGGACAAGCCTTATCACTGTAAAGGGGCCTCGTTGGCAATATGCAGTCCATTTGGGCAAAAAAAAAAAAAAAAAAAAAAAATCAACTTTATATTTTATAAAAAATATAAAACTCATGAAAATTATGCTTGAAGTTTTGAAATTGACATTCGTACTAACATAGTAAATTTTCTTGATGAATATGTGTTTGCATTGCCCGTACATATTCCTTGAGCAATTTTTAATTTAATCTTGATAAAGAATGCTCATGACATGCATGATAGTTTTTTTAAAATCATTCTGAATTATATTTGAAAAAGTTAAGAAAACGAAACTGGTGGTGCCATCTGTTATACAGCAACAAAAGTGATTTCTTGAAATGTAGTTGAAATATATGCTGCTAATCTAAATATAGACACGAACAAAACAGTTAATACAAATCTAATTATGGGAGAGGGCAAGACCAATCCAAAGAAATTAAAAATATGATCTGTGAATAATTTTAATCCATTTATTAAAGCATTACTAACATATTTAAAAATATGAAACATAATACAGATGTTTATGAGTAAAACAATGTTGTGTGTTCTCGGAAAAAGCTTAATATTTGAATAGATTTTTGGATTTGAATAGTTCAAACACTTGGGAAAAAATTCTATTTTGAAATTCATTACTGCACACATATTATTAGATGCTTATTTTTATTAATATAGATAAATCTTCAAATAATACAACATTACAAAATTTTGAAAATACATGTGTATTTTACCAGCAAATATGTTCATAAAACAAATGCCAGTTCTTCATCGAAATGATTATCAGTGGTGTAATGTACACCCTAACATGGTGCTGGGGGGGGGGTAAGATTCTAAGGGGCCCAAATGTTATAGGTTTGTAATTCTCTGCAAAATCCAATTTGGGCCCCAATGTTTTCCCATTACGCCACTGATGATTTTGCTATTATCCTGTTCACTCATTTTTATTCAATCCTATACCTTTTTATTTTGATTATAATCATGTAATGCTGTGTTCCACAAAGTATATCCAAGGGTACTATGCAAGTGAAAATAAAAATTTGAAAGAAAATTATACATGTGTATACAAAACAGATTCAAGTTCTCCAAGGAGTTTGCACAATCACAAGTATCCAAGTCTGTTTCCGAATGCAGGTCCCTTGTCCTACAGGGGAAAAACTTAAATAAATTCAGTGCCGGACAGCTTCTCTTTTTAATGATTTCCTGCAACTTTTACTATACTATAAAAAGGTTAATATGAAAACATTTTTCTTTGTATGTACTACCTACATATTGAATATTCTGTACTTAATAATCCTCGGTTCTGCAGAATATTTTTGTACTCATTGGTGCAATGTTTTGCAAAATTAAATGGAACAAATTACATTTAGATGACAGTGTTAAAAATTATACAATTAAGCACATTTTTCCCAATTTGTTAAAAAAAAAAAAATTGCTTACAAATTTTTTAAAAAAAATCTGCCACCAATTCACCCATTTGTAAAATAATATCTCCCAGAGAAAATTGACCATGAATTAATCAGAAGGCTTTCAAATGAACAACTTATCAACAGATTCAATGTTAAAATCTATATTAAACAGGAACAGCTCCTAAATTTTAGGTTGCAAATTTGTAGAATATGCAGAAGTTTCTCACACATTTATGAATATTTTAATGCCATTTTAAACAATGTATTCATGTTAAAAATATTCAACGTGTATAGCAACAAAAACAAAATATAGAACCAAATTAACGCAGAATATGTAACGAGATTACAGATATCATCAAAATACCTCGATAGTTTGTGCAAAAGATACAAATACATATTCCCGTTATGAATATGAAATATAATGCAATGGTAGACGACACCTGGAACATAATGAGTAAACTACATTAATGTTATGATACAATTTTTAAATAAATACTTTAATTGTCTTTGCTTAAAGTACCCTTAACACGACGATCAACTTTAAGTATTATTTTAAGATACATTCTTCTCAGGCATTTTTTGGATGGGGTTTCCCAGAGACAACTTATAGTTTCAAGGGTTCTGCGAGTTGACAAAGTTTGAAAACCACCGATATAATGCATCATAAAGTGAATATATTTATGTATATGTTAATTATAAAATGAACATAAATCTTAATTATAAAATGTAAAGATCCTATCCTGTGAGAAATCAAGATTTTTTCTGAACATTTTAAATCAATACCTTAAGACAATACTAGTTATTTTAATTTGCTATAAGTTTTTTTTTTACAGAAGTTTTTTTATATGAAATCATTTTTGGGGAAAATATTTAAAATTAATAACAAAATATCAATTTTCCCCAATTTGAAAGTTCCCCTTTTTAGAAGCAAATTGTTTCTTAAATTTCTCTATTTTTCTCAGTATATTTCATGAACTTAAATTTAATATTACTATGAAATTTAAAAGGCTTTTTAAATAATCTGAAACAGAACTCAAAACAATTACTATGCTTATTAAATCTCTATAAATTAGGCAACACTATTTATATAATACATTCCTGGAAGATTGGGAGTAATTCTGAGAATAAAATAAGTTAAGAATACACTTATTCTTTTTACACTGCATAGTTAAAGAAAATATATAACTGCTTTAATATCAGTTAATAAGAGCACAGTTATAAATGCTTGAAAAACAATATAGAATATTCCAATATTTAAATTGTATTACATTTAAATACTAGAATGAATTTATTTTATGAATATTTTATTTGTATTAAATAATCCCATACTTTGGTTGTAACACATAGTCAATTAAAAAGATAATGAATTTCATATTTACATGTATGCACTTATATAGTGAAACAATTTTAGAACAGTAACTGTAGTACATTTTAGAAGTGTATACGAGTAAAATTATAATAAAAGAAATTTAAAACATATTAGTACATTTTATTACATTTAACATACCCCTCCCCATTTTATTATATTTGGGAACATTTTTCTTAACAGGTAAATCATTAATTTTCTAAATTTTACTCAAATTACTAGGTTATTTTTGTTTATTGGGGGATCTGGGTCTTATTTCATAATGATCTTTTAAGGCAAAATACAAATTTCAGAAAAATAATTTGCCTTTATAATTTTTGGCAAATAAATTTAAATAATTTTGGTTTCACTGAATGTCTTCACCATAGTTCCGCATGAAATGAAAAACAAAAGCAATGTTTTAAGAGTAAAATAACATTTTAATAAATTTATTGCTGCTTGCAGGTGATACAAATGTCACATTTGGTCTCAACAAATTGCACAAAACACAAATTTAATATTGACAATAATTCCACAAAAATAATACAATATGATTTAAACTAAAATAAAAATACAGAATTCATAAAATACATATATGTTCTTTTTGGCAGGAACGAGCTAATCTTAAGAACTTGGCCGCTTTTAAAAAGGCATAAAACTTCCCTACTGTCTGAGAAAAGAACATTACATAAAGAGTAGCAGCTAAACAACTCAAATTTTACATATACAAAATATGTATAGTTTGCTATGTATTTAAGACACAATATTCTCCATACATTAATATTTTATAACAGATAGACATTAGCAACTGCCTTAAATTTGAATAATGGCCAGAGGTATTTATACTTTGTACATTTACTATGCAAACAATCCAATAACTTCTCAAAGTTAGGAGAAACTTGATAAATTAAATCAAGAACATACATCTGAAGATGGATTATTACATTTTCGAAGGAGCTAGGATAATTGAGCAATGAAATTTCCAAAAACATAAATAATAAATAATGCAGTTTTGTACACATCAATCACTTGGTGATAAAATAAAATAATACTTGAAAATTTCTGATTGCATAGACTTTGAAAAAGAAACTATTAAGAGAGAGATTGTAGATTGATTCAATCAACTTTCTTAAAATGCTCAACTTGCTTCCTAGAAAATGTAGAGAGATATACACATTAAATGTAAAAATTCTACTTCTGAGCTTCAGCAAATTTTAAAGTCTAACTTAGACTTGAGCTCGTACTTCTGAATTTAATAAATTTCTTTTACTGACTAGAATAGATTGAACAAGATACAAGAACAATTTTTCCCTCAAAAATCTTTGGCATCATCTATATTTATGCTTGAAGGAGTATGCTCATACTGACTAAAGATGAACTTAAATATAGAAATTAAAATGAATAATAAATATAAAAAGACTTCAACTCAACTAAAAGATAAAAGTTGAACATTAAAAGCACTCTTCCAAATAGGCATAAAGTCAGTTCATTTACATCTTGATATGAATAAAATACTTTGTAACTAAGGAGAAAATAAATGAATCGCCAAGGAATCCACCTAAATGGACATCTAAAAATCTACTAAAACCTCTGATGGATTCACTGTGGCTGATCATAAAACTTTTTTTTAAAAAGAAAATCAATTTTCCATACACATTTCTTGAAAAAAAAATGAAAATAAAACATTTAACCTCTTCTGGAATCATTATTAAAGCTAATTCTCCCAGGAGGTAATAACTTGAGGCTCAAAACTTGTCACTGCAGTTGAATTGTGCTTGGATTTCCTGTAGAACAAAAAATTGTGTTTTTTAATTCCAGAAAAACAATATAAAAGAATATTTTTAAATATACAAAGTAAATTTATAAAATGAAAATCTCAAAAAGTTTTAAAAAATATAAGCAATTTCAAAATCTAAGTGTAGCATTAAAAAAAAATAAAGATTTATTAATCTCAATCCTGAGAAACAAATACATTCAATTTTTAAAATATATCATTACTTATCTACTTACAATTTTCTCCATATGTTGCATGAATTCTACAGTATTTAAATAGAAGATATTAACAACATATGCAATAATGAGTCAAGGAACATTTTTGCAACTTTTTTGACTGGTATTTAATAAAAGTTTTCAGATTACATTATCAAATTTAACTTGCTAATTACAATTGGCTAGATACCAAAATTTAACAAACTTTTAACTTATACCATAAAATACGACATGCAACACGCACTTTTAACACAAAAAATAAGATCGAAATACACAGGTACATGTTATAAGCCATGTATAAAAATGATAGCTTCAAAAATAAAAAGATATGCATAAAAAAATCTTAGACTTCTACAAAGATCGGAATACTGTTTATTTAAAAGGAATGCCATACCATATGAACTTAAAGGGTTGTTTTTCTAGAAATATACTGTTTAAAAATCCTGAGATAATACCTCAAATAAATGGCTTTAAAACATAATAACCTGCAATGTATGTTAGCAACCTAAAAAAGTGGGTGCACATCATATGGTGAATATACCTTAAAATTAAAAAAATGCAGCTTGAAAGTATAGGGGTGCATTATAGACTGGATTTTACGGTATATAGAAACCAGTCATTTAGATAAAATTAACAACATGAATTTTAAAAAAGGATTTATTTTAAAATTTTACTTGGATATAAAGTCTAATACCAAAATATTCAACTTAAATAATTCAAAATTGGAAGATAAAAGGACCTCAAATAATAAAAATCACACTTAAATTGTTACATTTTGAGATATAAAAGCATGAAATTTAAATCTTAATTAAGGATATTCAAAATTGATATGTACAGATAATTAAAGTTCAACAATTTTACCTCTCTCGACAATGTTAGTAGAAATAATTAGTGTTTGTGTCCACACATACATGCACACACTAATTATTTCTCCTAATATTTTTATGACATATTGTAAGGACAGAAACAACTGTGTGTGGTATAACTTCTTTCAAATAACATAAGTAGTTTGATGTAACTTTTTTTAGATGAAGCATCAATTTTATAAATCTTATAATTTTAATATTCCTGTTTAACAGGAATTAATTTTAGAATAATTTAAGCAAACATTTAAACTAAATTAAATAAAATTTAAATTTCTCTAACATATTTCAAACTAAATATAAATCTTTTATCCAGACTACATTTATTTAATCCCAACAAAAGAAAAAAAATCACTATTTGCAAATATATTAATGATTAAAAAGAAAATTTTAACTTCAAAATTACTAAGCTATTATATAATAACAGTAATATACATCTCTATTTACAGAAATATAATTATAAAATATAGTCAATGTAAGAAATACTTAGTTGCATAAAGTGGAATAAAAAATAATTACTTAGACATTTGCACAGACAAACCTATGTATTTAATATAAAAAAGTCTAATTGATAACAAGATGTATGAATTAATTTTTTTGTATATAATTTCTTTATTTTTGGTGAATTACTTTACAAAATAATTATTAATTTTACAAGTTTTTCTAAAAAAACTTGTATTAATTTACAAATCAATCTTTTGAATACAAATTGTGATACTGCAAGTTTCAAAATAACAGTTAAAATCTTTTGATATTTCAAATATTAATAAATTTACAGTTTCTGTTGAAAAATGTATTATCAATGGAATATTGAAATGTAATAAATTAGTTGTAATGAAGCCTTTCTGTACTTCCAAGATTTGACTTTGCTTAGATTACTAGGTACAGATGTAATTTACTACTGTGCTCTAATTATTTTCAAAAAAAAGTTAGATATGTGCTTATACTTAGAAATAAATTGAGAAGATCTATTATAATCCTATAGTTTTCACTTCGCACTATAAGCAAAAGGAGTAAGGTTGGCTAGCTACTAAAACTGGCTTGAGCCTAATAAAACCAGTTTTCAGATTTCTATACTAAGCTGCAATAACCAAATAATCATGATAGTAGATTCTTGGCCAAAATTGTCAAGTCGTATAGGTTTGAGTCCTGGTTTCAATAAAGACCTACCATGTAAAGGGGCTGATGCCCCCGTCAAATCTATCGATTTTCAAAATCCAACCAATAACCTGATGTGGAAGTTTGGAGAATAGGATGCCAATCACTTGATCAAGTTTTAAAATGAGATCTTCCACCAACAGCTGTAGTGTAGCTTTGAAGCGAGAGATAAATAAAAAGAGAATCAGATTTGTATACTTAGCATTCCTCTTGAATTTTTAATGTATCTGAATCTGTAGTTTTGAACACACCAGAGGCTTAAGTACATTAACAGTAGGGAAATCAGACTTTATACATTAGTTTTTCTTGACTCTGCAATTTTATTTAAACCTCCGACGTATTTAAACTCAAAAATATATGTTTAAGAGTTAGAGCTCTAACATAGCAAATACTGAAAAGTGTAACTATTTTACCTTGCATATCAAACCTCATGGAAAATGAAAGAATTTATTCCTTTTTCTTTGTAGATTCTGTTTTTCCATTCTTGGCAGCATCAGTCTTCACTGAACCTTGATCACCCTTGCTGGCTGGAGTGAGAAGTCGAGCAAGCGTATCCCAGATGCCACCCAAGAAGATGGCACAGAAGAGATTCTCGAATGGCACGAAGGGGTCGTGAATGCCCAATAGCATTGAGGACAGCTTGAAGTACACAAAGAAGATCACAACGCCAAAGTAAACAAGAGCATGAGGAGCCGAGATGATGTCTGTTTTCTTGTCCAACACAAAGATGACAGAGGCAGCAATGCAAGCCTTTGTTGGGCTACAACATTAAAGGTATTTAATAACTAAACAGGTAAACTGTATTTGCAATAGTGATTATAAAAATCATGAATGAGAAATTTTTAAAATCTATATACAATCATTTACAATATCTTACAAAATAAAAACTATTCAAACATATTTATCTAATCAAGTAGATCAGCGATTTTAATTTATTAAAAGTAAGTAAAAGTAAAACAAATCCATATAATTTATTATATTTTACTTTCCAACTTGGATAAAAATATGCATTTCTTTTACAATGAATTAATTTTTAAGCTCTCCGAGTCAAATTAATATCTTATTAGCAGTAAAAATTTCAATAAGAAGTTGCCAAATATTTTATATATAGCTAGGATTTTTCTTTACAGATTACTTCTAGGGATTTTTCTTTAGGTGTTCACTGATCAAAAGAACTTGTTTTATCTATACCAAACATAGGTTATATCCCAGTTTACTTTAGAATAGGTATATTTTGAAATACACTTCAATGATATTAATAAAACCCAAAAAGTATTTTTATATTAACTTTTATAACTTGCTTTTGCATGGCATTTGTAGTAACTTTATTACTAATTTAAACCATAATTTGTTTTTAAATAATGTACAATAATTACAAAGACATGAATAGAGCCATGAGCATCTTTTGAACTAAAGTATTATATTTTTAGAAATCAATTCATTCAAAATAAACTTAAAAAAGCATGCATTTAAAAATCAACATGCAGCCATTAAAATGATGAAATTCAGAAATTATAACCAATAACTATAATTTGTCATTCCCTTTAAGAGTAAAATTTCAAGAGAACTGAATCACTCAATTCTAGAATTGAAAAGTATGCCTTAGTCTTCCATTTCATTTCTCCTACTGAGAAAAGAATTACAAGTCGTGTAATTTAACCAGTGATTTAAAAATGAAATGTTTCAATGTATAGCTTTTATGGACATTATTACATTCATAATGAGATACAACAGAAAAAATATTAGTTTTAATAACTTATAATTCAGAGAGCAACTGTATTATATGTATTTGCATTCAATACATAAATACAAAACTCTATTTATCAAGTTACAGATATTGAAATTTGAAGAAATATTTTACACTTTAAAATCAAACAATGTAAATGCCAGAAAATATGTTAAAAACAAAATACTTTGATATCAAATTTAATTTAAAACACAAGATGTTTTCATAATTTTAAAACTAAAGTCATACAACCTTAAAATAAAAAAGAAAATCACTATAATTTGAATGTTTCCTCGCCCCCTTTATAAATAGTAAAAATATTCCAGAAAGGAGAAATACATATATATTACATAAAGTTATATTTAGCAGTTGAAATAATACAAATAAATAATTGAATCATAAACGCATAATTTGCTCACTTACAAGCTCATCTGCATCAGTTCAATAGCATTTGGAGTCCACACACCCCGCAATAAGCGCTCCAAGACCTTTAAGAAGGCTGTGCCATTACCTGTTAATAAAAATAAAATTTATAATATTAATTAAAAATTTTAAATATGTATTATTGATTAACAGTTGTAACTTCATTTCTCTATATAATACATATCCAAAATGAAATTTATTCATTAGACACATGACATTTCGTCAAACATTTCGAAATTTTTTTTTTAAAAAGGAGTTTCTCTTTTACAAGTTTACATTTTTAATCATTTCCCTTCTCTTTACAATGTACTGCAAAACAGAACTTCAAAATAACCGTGACCAAATTAGTTTTCATCTTCACATGGATACAATATTTGCATTTTTGCAAGAAAATTCAAATTTCAGTTCAATATAAACAAGTATTTACTCACTGTTATTATAATCAGCTTGAGTAATAATTTATTTTTAATACCCAAGACTTATCTCAAAGATAAAAAGCATTTAAATCTTCATGAAATAGAACCACTAATACAGTTAATAATATGGGATGGAATTGTTGAGAATGAATTGTAGGTACAAGAGAATCTTTCTTCTGACAAAAGTCATGTATTTGAAGTCTGAATCTAGCCAAAGCAGGTTACAAGTTTACAGACTTTTATACCACGAAGACATTCCAGAATACCTAGGTGCAAAAATGGTATGGAGAGAATAGATCTTTGAGGATTCGAGTAAATCTTTTAATTGGCTTAAATAAAATGCTTCCTATCGACACACTATACTGTTATGAGTAAAAGAAATTGTTCCAAGTATTGTTGAAAAAATTACATATGTAACAGAACTTTAAAGGAAATAGTACAAAAGCAAAAATAGAATACAAAATTTTTATACTTAGAATTTTCATAATTTGTTTTGAATAAACAGATAATTCAATATTGAGCTATTCAATAAAAAAGATTTCATTAAAAGTGACATGCAAATAAATAACACTGTTCAAATTAATAAGTATTATGAAAAAAAAAATTGACTAACCTTTTAGAGTTCCAATGATAATCATGATCAGGTAGCCATTTGGATAGATCTTGGCAGCATGGACAACACCATCATGCACTTTTTTGCAACGAATCACTTCTTTCATGAGAGCAAGAACCAGTTTAATGGGCAAGAATTTGAAAACTTTATAGCCAATATCAAAAGGCATGTAAAATATCACATACCTAAAACATCAATTAAGATTTATTAAAAACATGAAAAATCAATACATTGTTAATGAAACATACACAATTATTTGTTTCAAATATTCATTTAATCAAGCATAGATTAATATTTTTGTGTACGAAAAAGCATAGTTTTATTTAAAAAATAGTCCAAAGAACAATTATAGATCCTTATTAGCATGCCTATGAAAAGTTACACTCATTGACACATGTATAATTTGGCAATTCTATTGCTGCTTAGATACTGATCAGTTCATAAATACAACTAATATAAAAAAGGATTATTAAAATAAAAACAAAGAACTTTACAAGAAAAAGCAACTCCACACACATTTAACATTTATATATGATAAGTATCAACTCCAGAATTTTAATTCGAAGGACATACTGCTATCTTGAAATTGGATTCTAATCCACATTTTGAAACTTTACCCCAAATTTTTTTGGCATATTATTTCTATAGAATCCAATAGCAGAAAGTGCATATATTACATTTACTATCATTGAGAAAAACACGATACTTCAAACAATATCCAATATTTCTTCCTTATCAGGCAGAAAACTCTTCAGAATCATGTTTCATACAACTAAGAAAACAATGGTTTGGGAAAAATAAACACCAATAAGTGAATTAGTAATACATAAAAAGTATTTAACTCTTCAGCATATGTGGTTAGATTGTTGGCATACGAATTTGATAGTATCCTCAAATTACTAATGCTACCATTTGTTGAAATTAGGAGTGTAAATGATCAGAAAATATGTTGCAGTTATTAGAAAAAGGAGAGGGAGTCCATATTTTGTGTAATTATTCAATCCCCCCCCCATAAAACAAATAAAAAAACACGATAGAAAAATATTAATGTTTTTTTTTAAGTATTTGAATCTAATATTTCAATCTGACAAATGTTACACATGCTGTAAAATAAGGCATATAATGTGCACTGATGTATATATAATGCTCATCTATACTTTCAAACTACAATTTTTAGGTACATTCAAAGTATAGTGCACCCCCCCCTCCCCCATTTTTGTAAAGAAACCTGAAATGTACATGTGCAATGCTCACATGTTTTGAAGTCATTTAATCAAGGTATTATTCTAAGCTTTAGAAAAAAAAATAGTACATACTTCTAGAACTACAACCCTGAAAGTTCGCTTCTCATTTCTTTTAATTAGACAATATTTTGACACAAGTCATTTTTTTTATTGCTGATCTTTTATTTTTAAAGCTGTCATTTTCATACCTGACATAACACACACCCGTAAATTTTGATCTTATTTTTTTGTGCTAAAAGTATACGTTATACTGGGATTTTACAGTACACAGTGACCCATTTTGAAAAATATCAATAGACAAGAAAATTACTTATCACTAAAATAACACATTTTCTTTAAATAAACTAGATGGACATATTAAGGAAAGAATACACAATATGTTGTACACAAGCGAGAGATGAGGGTTGGGAATTCAAACCTCTCGCAGAGACAGATTAACTTTTAACAAATATTACAATTCAGCAATTTTGTCTAAATGTATACATTTAGTCTCACTCTTTATAAAAATAGGCTGGAGACCACTATGTTAAATGAACCATATAATATTAAATCTTAATGTGAAATTGAAACAAATACACCGCAATGAAAAAATTTAAGCAAACAATATATGTATATGGCTGTAGTAAAAATTCATTTAAGAAATATTAAGAACTAAAGAAATTATTATAAAAAATAATGGAAAATACAAAGTCATAAGATTGAAATATATTGAATTTATTACAGTACTTTTTTGCTCACATTTTTTATGACAATTTTTTACCCCTATGATATACTAGACCAGGGGTCGGCAACTTTTTAGCTGTATCTGTACCAATCCAATCTATCAATATGATTTAGCATGCCACAGAGTAGGACATTTTTTAAACAATTTGATTCCCACAATAATTCATGCAGTGTTAGAGAATAGAGGTCAATAACACAGATTATATTTACAGTTTTATATATTAATTTTACATCATTTAAAGACATTTCTTAACATAAAATATAACTATTTCTTCAACAAAAAAAAAATAAATAAATTAAATTGTACATCTATTATACACTTTTAAATATATTTATTGAAATAAGTAACAAAAACCTAGTGCTTGCACCATCTACTGTCAAATCATAAAATCAGGGATATAATTTGTAACTTTCAATTTAACTCTATTCTGAGCATTATGTTAAACAATTTTTTTGCAGACTCAAAATATTTTTCATATGAGGAAAAAAAGATGTTTTTTTCAGATAGGTAGAACCAAAAGTGGAAAGAAGACTACATGCAACCGTCTCTTCAAACAATTAAACCTCCCCTGAAATGATATTCAATAATTTTCAAAATAGCTGTGCAAATTTATCTTTAGGGTTATCTTTCAGATTTTTTTCGTAATTCCCTAAATGTCTACTATTCTGAAGATGTTTGTCAAATAAGGTCCCCCCCATTACAAATTTATCAACTTTCATCCACTCAAAAATTGACAAGCATGTAGAGTAGTGCAGAATGCCACTGAGAATTGTACCTTACACCATAAGTTGCCAACCCTTGTACTAGACTTTCATGCAACTAAAAGTTGATCGTGCATATTATCGCAACATATTAGTGATATTATATAAAATGAAGCACATGATTGTCAATCCAGGACATACAAAACATGCGCAATTGGGGTTGCTAACTTGGCAAGTAATCTCAAATGTTAGCGAATGTTGCGATAATATGCAACTATTTTAAAAGCCTAGATATACCAGCAATACATCACTCCAAGGAAAATTACCAAGACAAAAAGGTGCCAATAGGTATGGTTATAATAAAAAATACATAATATCATTTGAAGAGTATTTGCTTTTATGAATGAAAACAACTCAAAATTACTACACCAAGGAAAAACTGATTTAGTATCATGGTTTTGTTATACATATGTTCAACTTGGTAAAAGACCTTACTGCTTAGCAATTAAAATAATTGAAAGTTTAGGGATATTGCAAAAGATTAAATTTTTGTTGAGAAGTATATATTTTGTTCCCATAATCCAAAATAAAGATCCTTATTTTTACCATCTTATTTCAATACATATCAATTATATAAAATTTTATCATACCCCAAAATTGCATCGAAAAAAAAATGTAACTAAAAATCAAAGCACTAATAAATTAAAAATTGTGTTATTTAAAATCCAGATTCTTTATAGAAGCTTTAAGACAATTCAAAACATAAATATTCCTCCCGAGAACCATTTCATTTTTATCAAAAAATGACAATTTACTAACCATGCACCAGTTGCTAGTAGTAACGAGTTTTGGTTCTTGAACGATGAGAGAATGGGCTCGCCTAGTAGAAAACTGGCAAACATGGCTCCCCCATAGATAGACAACATGCATGAGACCCAGCATGCTAATGGATGCTTGCGAGAAAATAGATGTGCACCTATATATAAATTTAGATACAGTTGTCTTTTATTCTAAATAAGTTCAAATATTTTGAAAAACATAGTCATTAAAAAATATAGTAGCAATAAAAATTTGTACAAGAAATTTAAAAGGACTAATGTGATATAACTTTCACGCAATATATACTTTAATTTTAATAGTACTCTTCATAGTCTATAATTTATTAAAAATATAATTCCATTATTCAGAAAATATTTTATATTAAAATAGATTGATAATGCATTTGAAAAAAAAAAAATACTAAGTTGTATTATCTGATGCAGCAGTAATACATTTTGCCCACAAGTTATTTTGTTTAAATATTTTTTTTTGTCAGATGACATTGACAGTTATAAATCTAATGAAGGATAATTAATTTTGCTTTAATTAACTTCTATCAGCCAAGAAATTTTGAATAATAGTTTTAACTCTATTTAAACTGTTCATAATCCTATAAATTTATTCAAAAAGCATTTCAAATCTTTACATATAAATATTTTATTATAAAATATATCTTATTTTAGAAAAGAATATTTAGAACTTTATTTGCAACTCATTTTGATGCTACAAAATCAATCAGCCTATTTGCTTGATTATGACATGCTTAAATTTTGTCGAAATTATAGACTGAATTTTCTTTTGGCATAAGCAACTAAAAAATGATTATATTTTACAAAACAGAAATATTTATTGTTCAATTAAATACAAGTTATTAAATTACAGTTTTCTTAAATCAGTAAGGTACCTTGATATAATTATATATCAAAATCTACCAGAAATCTATTTCTGCATTTACTATAGTTTCATATCCTTACAAGAAATTTTAAAATTAAATTAATATTTTTTTTAAAAAAAAATCTATAAATACGAACAGAAAATAAGCTTAAGCAGTTGAAGTATTTCATAACTTTTTAAAAAAGACAACTATAAGACTTTAGTGACACTTATAAATTTCAAATATTAAAAAAGTAAATTATTTCTTAGTGATAATTTGGAGAGCATTGAGCGATTGAAATAAAAAGAAAGTAGAAACTATTTTGTTAAATTATCCTCAATGACTAACAGTGTTTAAAATTAGAACTCTAATAAGTACCATGTGGGTTAATTCTAGAGTTTTAACATTAAAAATCCCACTAGAATTATATGCATGTACTCTGTAAATCTTATAGATGTACAATTAGAATTATACAATATAGTTAGAAATTGGCAATAGAACAGTATTATTTAAGTTTCTTTTAGATAAGCATTTGTGAAGAAACTTTTCTTTAGTTGGCTAATTAGCTTTAGTATATTGGCATTATTCCCAAATTGAGAGCTGCAAGATCTTGTCATGTGAAAGATTTTTATACACTAGTGTAAAATCAAATAAAAATAACCAGTGTTATAATATAAAATTGACAAAACCTGAATATACGATTTAAATTGAATTATATTTAAAATATTATTTGTAATCAATACTTTAAAATCAAAACGATTCCAACAAAATATTTTCAGATTGCCATATTAAATAAATGTTAGTCCAATATTTAAAATCCAAGAACATAAGTTCATAATCCCATTTATTAAATTATGAATATATCTATCCATCTGATGCATTTCAAAAGCATTCAAGCAAAATAAAGTAAATTCTCAATTTTTTAATAAAATCTATCGGGAGAAAAATAGAGTTAAAAATCTAATTTTTATCGTAATTTTTCAAATTTAAAGAAATTATACCTGCGGAAGTATTTACGTTTTCAGCGGGCACTCAAACATTTGACTGAAATTAAAAAGATACTTTCACAAATAAAAATGACAAGTATGCCAATTTTTAACTTGCATACAAAATTTTTTGTTTTTTAAAAAAAAGCATCACACACATTTATGGTACTCTTTAAAAACTCCTACAAGAACGTAACACAATATTTTTTCTACTGTCTATACAAACCTCCGGCCAAATCTTCTTTTACGTACAAACACATTATGAGGCAATGGGCAAGTTCGAAAAATGGATACATCTGTAACCTCGAAATTTGGTTCGCAATTTCTAAGAATGCTTCGGGATCCATATTGAATGAGTTTCGTTACCGGACAGCACACAAACACAGAAAATAAGAGAACAAAAACTTATCACAAACGGTGCACTACTCTAAGGTGGAAAAGCACAACCAGGGATCACAGCACTCCGCATCCGAAAAAGCTCTCATAAAACGATGATGATTCTTGCTCCCGCGCATCTGCTCTGCGCATGTTCCAGAGTAAGGGTAAATAGGGGAGGAAAAGAGACCCAGTTTTGTTTTGGAAAATTTTACTCCATGGGGCACAGAAATGTTTACATCCATTTCCAGGACACAACTCAGGTTTGTATGCTGTTTAAATACTTATCTTTTTCTGATGTATATTATTAATGTATTTAAAAACGAAAATTTGATAATTGTGAATAATTTTGTTTCTTATTTTATATGCAAATCAAATGAATTTCTGATGAATTTCCTCAAAGTAAATTATAACAAAAATCTATTGAATAATTTCAGTTATGCCTCATGTGAAAATGATTAATCATATAAAAAGAAAAAAATACTAATTACATTTGATATAATCTCTCTTTCTTGAATTATGTTTAAAATAAAAATGATTTATTTCTTTTGATTGAATTTTTCCATGTGTAACACTTAACAATGTATTTTAACGATTTCAAAAACATTAATGAATTTAAATACATGTATCATTGCCAATAAATGAATTTGAATAAGTTATTGTGTTCAATGTCTTGTACAAAAAAAAATAACAAATGTAGGGCCAATATAAGTACTATTTCAGTCCTAAAGGGCTGTGTTTTTCATAAACCTACTAAGTAATAAGAATACTTAGGAATTCCTAACATGTTAGGAATATACATATGGTAGGAATATATAATTATGTATATTATATGGGAATAATATATTTATTCAATTTTCAGATTTTTACCCAAAACGGGATGCACAATTGATCTTAAATTTTTTAAAATATTTTAATTAAATGTACTTAATGCTTTTTGTTCATAAACTCTTGTTTTTTGGTTGTGCTTGATCTTCTATTTCCTTTTTTAGTCTGGCTTTAGTTTTTAAACATTCATGAGGGAAAAAATGAAATACTATAACATGAAATCATTACTCCTCCCTCCTCCTCCAACAGATTTGGCAGAAGCTAATACGCTTAATTTTACTTCAGGCCACATAGTTCAGGAATCAAAATTTTTATTGATATTTATCGTAAATATTTTTGCTGCAAAATTCTGACATTTCTTAAATTTTTTCCCCCTCAGTAATGCGTTTAGTATAAATATTTTCTTTAAAAAAAAAAAAAAAAAAAAAAAAAAAAAAATGAAATCTGATACAGTGTTTCGAAGCACTTTTATTCACTATCAGATTTACCTTTTAAAGCCCTCGGATAGCTGAACAGTGCGACGTTAATATTCACTCACTCAGATTTATCTTTTCTGCATTTTATTTGTAGCTCATTATTACTACCAGTATTCAATGTACGTAGAAATTTAAACAAAGCTTTTCAAATGAGTTTTTATTAACGTCCCCGTATAAAGAAATACGATGGCAATTGGCCACAGACCTCGTAATTCCGAACATCGGTCGTGTAACGAGAACGACACCTGAGTTGGCACCCCTCTCCAAACTATTACATAAGGTCATTTATCCTAAAGGTTTTATTGACTCTTTTTATGTCACATGAGCTGACTGTCCTTTCTCCAAACTTCCACACCAACGAGGGGACTTCGAGCCTCGACAGATTTAACCTGCATCAGTCCATCTACACGGCGGGTCTTCAGTGGCACGAAGGCTTGAACAAGCCGGCCACGAGCTCGTGACCATGACCATTCCTTTTCATAATGACCGAGGTCTGTCGCCAATAGCCTACGAGTTGCTTCAATATACGATGTTAATAAGGAAATCAAATCAAACCTTCATTTTTATTATACATATACAGTAGAACGTCGTTTATCCGAACGTTTATTATCCGGAGTGTCAAATATCCGGAGCAAAGTCCGGATACGTTTTCGAACAGTGCAATGCTGAACAGTTGTTTTGCGTAAGGCCAAACGTGACGGGCAGAGGCGGATTAAGATAGTTGGAGGCCCCTGGCGGTAAAAGGTTTGAGGCCCATTGACTTAAGAGTCGAAAAACTAAAATAGTGAAAAGTCACTTACATTAAATTCTCAAAATAGAATGTGAGTGGGGCTTCATTGTATCTTTGTTTTCTTTTCATTTCTTGTTTCAAGGTAGTGTGGTTGGTTTGTCACTGGCCTTTGCACTCATCAAGCTTGGAGCCCCTACCAGCGCTGGGGGCCCCTGGTGACTGCCAGATCCGACACCCACTTAATCCGCCACTGGTGACGGGAAAACCCAAGGTGAGGGATATTTAGGGAATTTCAGTTGTGTGATTTAGAAAAAAAATCTGCACGGAATATTAGGTCAGTTTGTTTCCAAGTGAAGGGGTGTATATGAGCTCTTTTGTTGAGTTTTGTGGTTGTAGAAATCTGGGTGGCATGCGATGCAGAAGACTGTGGATTTCAAATGCTAAATGATGACGAGATTGGGACTTCCATGCAAGAAGATTCCGACCCTGTCGACGATGAAACGGATGAAGACGAAAACAACAACGAAAGTAGCAAATGCTGACGCGTTTACTGCGTTAGAGACAGCTATGGAGTGGTACGAACAACAATCAGAGTGTTGTCGTACTCCACGACTGCTGCTCAAAAGAATCAGAGACCTTGCAGTGAGAAAACGAAGGTGTACAATGGTACAGCGAAAAATAAGTGATTATTGTCCACAATCAAGGTAAGATTGCGACATTTTGCACCTATTTTTGCTTTTTCTTCAAGCACGTTTCCCGTATGGGATGATTCCAACATAATAGTGTCCGGTTTAATATAATGCATGGATTGCATTCTGTTTTCGGCTATCCGAACCATCGCGTATCCGAACGGAGTCCGGTCCCAATGGATTCGGATAAACGACGTTCTACTGTATTTAAAAAAAAACTTCAAAAGAAAATCGAAATTTTATGTATTGATGTTGTGAGAGCACAAGCTCTAGTAATTTACAATGTCGCATAGTTAAAATTATGTAAAGCACTCGATGTTTACCTTACATTGTTATTTCACTTAATATTTACTTTAAAATAACTTTAGTTTATTAAAAATGTTATTTATTCTTTTTTATAATATTTATTTTTTCTTTCAGATCCGAAGTGGAAGAATATAAGACCATATTTATGTTGGCCTTATAATCTCCCATGCGATCCAAGATATTATTCATTTCTCTTAGCATATATTAGAAGGAAAATTTCATTCTACCTAATCAATTACATTTCGTCCGCGATGGCATGATAGTCATAGCCACTAACTCGTGGCCTTCATTATCCAGTAGGCCGCGGTAGCTAAGTGGTATAGGCATCGGATCATGGCTAGCGTGTCATGAGTTCGATTCTAGTACCACTGAACATCCGCCGTGTAGGGGTGCGATGCACTTAAAATCTGTCGAGAGCTCAAACGTCCTCCTGTTGGTGTGGTGTGGTAGTTAGGAGAGGGGTGCCAGCTCAGGTGTCGTCCGCGTCACTTGACCATGGTTCAAAATGACGCGGACTATCGCCAAAAGCCCTCGTGTGGCTAAACAGTGCGACGTTAATATTCACTCACTCGTTATCCAGTTGTAAGTTTGATTCCTGATGCCATCAAAGACCCATCGTGTAGAGGGTGACAATGCACGTTAAATCTGTCTAGCCTCAAAGCCCTGACACTGGCGTAGTGTTGAAGTTCGAGGAGAGGAGGACGGCTGAGCTGTCGTCCTCTTCACTTGAACATGGAACAGACTCCAATTTCTAATGTATAAGGGTTGTACAAAGGAAAAGTGGAGAAGTTCAATAAAACGAATGATTTTATTGGAAATTAAAAGAAATCGCTCTGGGGGTTGTAACACAGGTTCCATCGTTTTGGCATCAGATCTATGTCTTTACTCTAGAAAGAATGTAGTTGATTCATGCGGAAGTCGTGCTCAGCTTCCTTCACTTCATTGTCCAAATACAGACGCAATGTTGTCTCAAGTGGCCTAAAGGTCTAGAAATTACAGGGGAGGGGGGGGGGGATACGGGGACCCCGTATACGGGGTCCAATCGTATAGTCCAATACGGACTATACGATGAGTGTTCTAACATTTTCCAAAGGATTTTTTCAAAAAAGTTGCTTTGGTTTCACGGGAGACGTGTGGGTGATCATTGTCATGGAGATCCGATATCGTTTGCTGCCTTTCTCGAAAACCTTTACACCTACTATTCAAAGACGTTCGACCTAAACAGTTCTCGCCATAGACTGCCACTATCCGTCGATAGATGTCCGCATTAAACTCACCTCCTGCAATCAGAAACCGTACTACCGTACGTTGTTCCGATCTGGACGCATCCTTATATGGCACGACTTTATGCTTTCTATTAATTTCCTCTATTATTAACGAGTTTCAATGTTAAACATTGTATGTGGTGTACGCATCCTACCATCCTTTGTGTCCCTGTTTGGTGGCTCTGGTACAACTGCACTCATTTTGCCGCAATCACATATTTCTACTTTCATTATCCATTTTTCATTTCCACCATTCACTTAAAACCCTTATATTATTTTAAGCTGAAGGATATGCAAGTTTGAGATAGAAAACTAAAACTACAATTCTGGACTTTGTAATATGTGGCTCCGACTATTAGTTATAAAATTTACAAAGTTTGCTGGGTAATATTCGCAGCTACGTTCGTAATTCGACAGTCCATCATTTTGATGTTCAGTGTAAGAAGATAATCACGACAGTTAGGGGTCTTAAAATTTCTCAATGGACGTGGTGGGTGGATTTGAAGAATGAACGATTCATTTATCGAATCTTAGTCTAGAGAAGAGGTTCCCAACCTTTTTTAAACTGGCGCCCCCTTTTCTAATAAATATTTCGATATCACCCCCTTTTCTAATAAATATTTCGATATCACCCCCTTTTCTAGCGAATATTTCCTCACCGCCCCCTTTTCTAGTGAATATTTCCTCACTGCCCCCTTTTCTAGTGAATATTTCCTCACTGCCCCCTTTTCTAGTGAATATTTCCTCCCTGCCCCCTTTTCTAGTGAATATTTCCTCCCTGCCCCCTTTTCTAGTGAATATTTCCTCCCTGCCCCCTTTTCTAGTGAATATTTCCTCACTGCCCCCTTTTTCTAGTGAACATTTCTATACCGCCCCCTCCCATTCTAGAGAAATAAGAATGTACATAATACATGGTGAAAACAAGAGTTCAGTTTTAAAAAATATCCTATTACTAAAAGAATATTTTTTTAATTTCATTTTTTTTCTAAAGTCCCAGTTTTCTTACTTGCGAATCTGAAATATCTATTGCCACAAATATATTTAAATGTGTAATATTATATTTTTTAGTCATAGGTAGGATATTGTCGGAATTGAAGCGCTACTGAATTTGGTCTTCATTTAAAAGAGTGAAATAAAAGATTTTTAGATTATCTGTTATAAAGATAGGCAGGGGCTTAGATGATACGAAGTAATTCATAATAAACTATTGCTTTCAAAATAAATATAAATTGACAGTTTCAGCCTTTAAGGGATCACGTTAATTCCGGGTTAACATATTTAATTATGTTTCTTGGATAATATACGTAATGAAATGCAGTGGACGAAGCATTTATCCTACTGCTCACAGACAAAGACAACACGTTCACTACAGAAATTAAAATGCACTATATCATTCAATTTAATGTACGTCTGAATGTAATGTAATCTTTTAAGTCTTTCATCCACTTCCCGTAGTACCGAAATAACTGAATTTTCGTACATGTGATATGGAATGATTTAAATACATGCAAACAACATTAGGTAAACAGTAATAAAGCTTACTTTTGTTAGTACATAATCAGCGTGTTTTTTAGTCTTTTTTGGTTAATTTGCCCAAGCCCCTCCGGGCCATCTCAACGCCCCCCCTGAAAGCCTCAAACGCCCAAAAGGGGGCGTTATCGCCCACGTTGAGAACCTATGGTCTAGAGAAAAGGTGCTCTTCATCTCAAATCCCTAGTTTAGTTGCTTAAATAATTTGCGTTGGAATTTAAAATTATTTGAACTGTCACGCTAAGTAAACTGAAGTCTAAAAGCCTGCCAAAAATAAAAAGACTTAGAAAGGATTTTTATTGCATTTTTTAGGACTATGCACAGTTATTAAGTATTACGCGGGACGTGAAATAGTATCTGCTTTGTTAGTTGATTTTGTTTAGGTAAAGGCTCTAGTTCATGCGTCTCTAAAGTGCGGCCCAAACACAAATTATGAAAATATTTCAATTTACACATTTTTATTAAAAAAAATAAATGTATGCACAAAATATACTGCATTAATTTTCGATTTAATTGATGAGTTTGAAAGAAGATTTTAATATATTTTCTACTCCGTTTTCTCTAGAAATAAATATAAATTAACTTCAAATCTTCAAATGGAATGCATTGAACTGCAAAGTGATATTCAACTGAAAGAAAAATTTGGGAATATTTCTATACTGGAGTTTTATAAAGATAACCTACACCGCGTTAAATATCCTCATTTTCATATTCATGCTTTATTAATGTCTTCAGTTTTTGGCAGTACTTATATTTGTGAACAATTATTTTCCAAGAATGAAGCATACAAAAAAATAAATAAATAAATAAATAGGACAGAGATCACTGACAAAAAACATGAAGAAAATGCATTAAGAATTGCAACTTCGTCTATTGAACCCTATATGGATTTGCTTGTTCAACATAAACGCAAATTCATTCATCTCATAAACTTTATCCCCCCCCCCCATTTTTATGAAAGTCAAACTAAGTGAAACGAAACTTTTCACAAATTTAAAATAAATGTGTACCTAATTATGCCTAATTCAAATTTTAAAAAATTATAATAAAAATACGTTAATTTATTTTAATAAAACTACATAGAGTTAATTTTTATTTCAATTTGTTGAAAAAAATATTGTATGTGCGGCCCAGAAACAAAAATTATTTTTGCAATGCGGCCCACAAGCGGTCATAGTTCAGACACCCATCCTCTAGTTGGTCGTTTATTTACGCAATCATGCACTAGACGTATTTATGATTCGCATAAAACTTTGGAATGCAGGAAAGAAATAAAAAGGAAGGTGAGGGTGGGATGAATGAAATGCCAGCTAGAAAGGCCTGAAATAGAAACGGATCGTTAGAGCATTCCAAAGGCGCGACATCCGTGTTTACCTGTCGTATATCCCAAGGCTTTGATTGACTGATTGTTTATTAACGTCACTCGAGCTGACTGTCCATTAAATTATGTATTGAATAAGAAAAACCCGTTCTCTTAGCGATTCTCAACGAAAGGAACGTGCTTGCCAAATTTCAAGTCTGTGGTCTAATAATAGTTCCGGAGATCTCATGATGATTTAGTGAGCGAGTGAACATGGTGTGATTCATTTTTCTTTTATATATATATATATATATATAGATTTCTGTTATATATATATCATTTTTCTTTTATATATACCGTTAAGTAATTGACGTATTTTTTAAACGGCAGTTCGTAGTGATTATACGATATGATGTAAAAAAAATTATTAGGATTATTTTTATTTAAAAAAAACTAAAAATAATAATAAAGACGTAACAATATACTAACATATTAATTACAAATACTTCCCTTTTGTAATTTTTGATTCAACATAAATTAAAATTTTTAAAGAAAAAGTATTATTTTTGGTATAGTCTTTTATAGAATTTTTTAAAATATTATTATTGAGATTTTTTTGTGTTGTTGTAGAAATTATATTTTTCCATTTCTCTCCTTTAGGTGCCATCTGGATGGAGTAGTTGGTTAGGCGTTGTGCACTCAAGTTTACGGGTTCGACCACAGCCCAAGTCGGTAGCTTTTCATGATGCAAAAAACCGATAGTGATCATGCCACATAATCATACGATTATGCGACATGTCAAAAATTCCTTGGGTGCTTTTGGCAAAATTGAATTCAATTTCGCATTATCAGAGCTCAGGTGTTTCCCCTCTGGGGAGGAAACTGGGCGTCAAAACTACATTGTAGCAATTGGTATATACCTATATAGTGCCACAATAAAAAGTGATACCAACTCCCGGGGAATGTATTAGATCTGCAATGATAAAAGTACCAATTCGCAACACCATTTGAAAACATCAATATATTTTAGCGTTTTCTGTTTCCAGACAGAAGCATTTCCGTTTTGCGAAGATTTTTGATGAGTAGAAATTCTAACAATAAATTCTGCCGTCTGTTAATAGTTTTGAAAAAAAAAAATCAATCACACCACGCCAATGGGACGACGTTTGAGCTCTCGACAGATTTAACGCGCATCTCTCCCCTACACGGCGGGTCTTTAGTGGAACTGGGCTCGAACTCATGACACGCTAGCAATGATCCGATGCCTTGACCACGTCTACCGCGGCCATGAATATTCATTGAAGTCGCACTTCAAAGCAGCACGAGGGCTTGGCGACAGACCACATAATTCTGAGCCTAGGTCAAGTGACGAGGACGACACCTGAGCTGGCACCACTCTCCTAACTACCGCACTACGCCAGTGGGAGGACTTTGAACCAAGACAGATTTAACGTGCATCATTCCCTTTACGCGGCGAGGTTTTAGTAACACCAGACTCGAACTCGTGACACATCAGACGCGAGTCCGTGTCTACTAGGCTACCGCGGCTTTCTTATTAATGTCGTAATGTAGTAGTGAACTGTGAAAATGTTGGACAATATTCCGGGTTGAGTGCTGAATCAACCACTTTAATAAATCACAACCAAGCTCTTGTATAAAAGTTTCAGATGGAAAGTCACGTATATAAAGAAAATGCGAACAGAAAACAAAGGCAGCGATTCTCAGGAATAAGAATCGGGCAGTCAAAAAAAATTAGTCATTTAGAAGCACTAAAGTATATTTTATGAGAAAAAACAGATGTATGATCAAGTTCACTGGCCAGGTACGTCTTACAAAAAAGGTTACGAAATCTATTGTTTTCATTTCTAGACATAAATAAAAAAAATATGGGAATGATAAGCGTTTGTACCAAATGGCTTAGCTATTTTTAGCAGGATTTTTCTTTGGATTCTTTCTAATTTTCTTTTCACCTTTTTGCCCCAAAAGCGAGAGTCCTGTTGTAAATCTCTTTTTTAGTGTGTTAGCAGTATTCAGGGGATTAAACAAAATTTAGTATAAAGAAAACAATTTAAGTTTTCATGACTACATCTTTGCACTTAGTAAGGTAATTTATTTTTTAAAAAGATTATTTGGAATTTTCAAATTTTTTTAAGACAAAGTGAAATTGCAGCAAAAAATATACTTATCCTTTTCATCACCAAGGGAATCATTTCCCCTCGTTTTTAAATTGGGGATTGTCGTGTTTAATTATTATCTACAAGTGCCTTTTTCATAGAGAACGTATGTCGAATTCAATTACGTAAACGGGAAGTTTTTTGAAAGGGAAAAAAATCTGTCATATCAATTTGTCTGAGTTAATGATCAAATATTCTCGAGCTTTATTCTTATTACTTCTTTCAGCTTATTATGCCTTGTAATAATATATTACTGAGTTTTCTCATATGTTTTATGTTATTTGGTAAGTATATTTTTGTGCAGTAATTCAGTATGTTCCAACAAATGAAAATAAATGCCTCATAATGACAAATATTTCTATTCTGTTCTATTCCCATAAAATTCTAAGAGACAACTACACATTGTTGTATATTTTTAAACTTATTTTTACGTTTAAATGAACTAAATTAAACAGGTACATACAATATTTACTCTTAGCTACCTTACGGTCTTGCAAGGGTTAAAATGTCATTTTAAAACTGCGGTTATTTGTTAAAAAATTTTATCTCGCTATTTCACAACTTAGTGTGGCCGTGGTAGCCGAGTGATTAAGGTCATGGACTCGTAGTCGGCGTGTCATGTGTTCGAGCCTAGTACCACTGAGGATCCACCGTGCAGAGGGAACCGATGCATGTTAAATCTGTCGAGAGCTCAAACTTCTTCCCGTTGGTGTAGTGTGGATGTTAGGAGAGGGGGTGCCACAGCCTAGGTGTTGTCCTCATAACTTGAACACGGTTGAAAATGACGAGGTCCATCGCCAATAGTCCTTTAGTATAGCTGAACAGTACGACGTTAGTATTTACTTACTCCATTATTTACTTTTAATAATTCAACAGCATTAAAGACCATAAAAAATGTAAGCATCAAGTTTATTTACTAACAGTTTTGAAAAATCCTCTGTGTTAATTTTTGAAGATTCAAAGCAAAAAAAAAAAAAAAAAAAAAAAAGCAACTCAAAAGCAATCAATATTCTTTTTCAATTCCTACTATATATTATATATAGTTCACACTCTCTCTATATATACATACATATATATATATATATATACTAGCCGTTACCCACCCGCTTCACTGGGTATTTCATGATGTTTTATATATATATATATATAAATTGTTGATATCTAAGTCCTAGCATTAAGAACTCGATTGTATTAAAAAATATAATTGTCGTCTCTTGATAAAAAAAAAGGGCGGAACTTATCTAATTTGTATTTTCTAAAAATCTCTAAAATTGAAGTATAGAATGATGTTTGCACTTTCGTAACCCTATAACCAAGTGGATTCCCGCAAAACCAATTTTCGGTGGATCTCTACTCTGGAAAAGAAACATGCAAGCGAAATTTCAAGTCTAAATCTAACAGAAAAAAAAACCGAAATTTTTACCATCAATACCTCCGTAACCCCGTTGAGAGTCGTTTTCCAAAATAACCATTCTTAGCAGATTTCAATTCAACAAAAAAAAAAAAAAAAAAAAAAAAAATTTAAACCAAATTCCATTATTATAGTCCTTGTAGTTCACACAAAGGATTTTTTTTGTCAATGCGTCCCAGTAACCCTTTGCTCCCCCAAGAGTTGATTTCCTTCAAATTCCTAATCTACGAAAGGAATCTGCTTACCAAATTTCAAGACTGTACGTCTAATAGTTTAAAAATGAGGGAAATTATCTATAACGTCCCTTGAGCCCCCGCAACGCCACTTGTGGATCTGTTTTCACAAAACCCATTTTGTAGGGGAACAATACTCTCTGAAAGGAATCTGCTTACCAAATTTGAAGACTGTGCGTCGAATAAATTAAAAATGGAAACAAATTACCTATAACGCCCCTTAAGTCCCCGCAACGCCATCTAGGGGTCGATTTTTACCAAATATGGATCTTTAATCCATGAAAGACTTCTGATTATCATATTTCAGGACTATACGACCAGCAGTTTAAAAATGAAAATAATTATCTATAACGCCCCTTAAGCCCCGCTTCGCCACTTGAGTTTCGATTTTCACGAAACCCATTTGGTAGAATATATCTACCTTATGAGAGGAATTCTCTTACCAAATTTCAAGACTGTACGTCTTATAGTTTAAAAATCGGAATAATTATTTATATCTCCCCTTAACCCCTCTCAACACCATTTGGGAGTCAATTTTCACAAAACCCATTTGGTAACGGATATTTACTCCATCAAAGAAACATGACTACCAATTTTCAAGCTGGTAGGTCAAGTAGATTAAAAACGAAAATATTTATCGATTACGCCCCTTAATCCCCTACAACGCAACTTGGGGGGGGGGGCTATTTTCTCAAAACCCATCTTGTAGCTGATATCTACTCTATGAAAGGAATCTATTTATCAAATATAAAGACTGTGCGTCTCATAGCTTAAAAATGGAAATAATTATCTATAACGGCCCCTAAGCCCCCGCAACGCCTCTTTAGGGTCAATTTTCACCAAACTCATTTTGTAGCGGATCTCTACTCTATAAAAGGAATCTGCTTACTCAATTTCAAGATTGTACGTCGAGTAGTTTAAAAATGGAAACAATTGTTTATAACGCTCCTTAACCCCCCGTAACGCCCCTTGCGATTTGAATTTCGCAAAAAATCCGTTCTTAGCGGATCTCTACTCTATGAAAGGAAAATATCTAGCAAATTTCAAGTCTGTAGTTTGAATAGTTCCGGAGATATCGTGATTAGTCAGTCAGTCGCTTTTCTCCTTTATATATATAGACTAGCTGTTACCCGCCCGCTTCGCTGGGTATTTCAAGATGTTTTATAAATTTTTACTGCTTATATATATGTATAAATTATTGAAATCTAAGTCCTAGCATTAAGAATTCGATTGAATTGAAAAATATACTTATACCTGTAACTGTCACCTGTTGATAAAAAAAAAGGGCAGAACTCATCTAATTTGTATTTTCTAAAAATCTCTAAAATTGAAGCATAGAATGATGTTTGCTCTTTCGTAACTCAAAAACCAAGTGGATTCCCGCAAAACCAATTTTCGGTGGATCTCTACTCCGTAAATTGAACATTCAAACCTAATTTCAAGACTAAATCTAACAGAAAAAAGCAAAAGTTTTACTATAAATATCCCCGTAATCCCGTTGAGAGCCGTTTTCCAAAATTACCGCTCTTAGCGGATTTCAATTCAACAAAAGAAAAATGCAAACCAAATTTCATAGCCTTGTAGCTCGAAAAAAGTAATTTTTTTTGTCAATACGTCCCAGTAACCCCCTGCAACCCCCCAGAACTTGATTTGCTTAAAATTTATTCTTAGTGGATCCCTATTCAACAAAAGAAACATGCTTAACAAATTTCAAGTATACGGGTCTAACAATTAAAAACAGGAATTTTTTTCTGTAACTCCTCTTGACCCCTCGCAAACATCTTTGGGGTCAATTTTCATTTTACTCTTTTTTAGAGGAACTCTATTTCATGAAAGGAACATGCCTACCAATTTTCAAGCAGGATGATCAAGTAGTTTAAAAATGGAAATATTTATCGATTACGCCTCTTAATCTCCCGAAATTAAACTTGGTAGTTGATATTCGCGAAACCCATTTTGTAGCGGTTCTCTACTTTACGAAAGGAATCTGCTTATCAAATTTCAAGACTGTACGTCTAACAGTTTAAAAATGGGGATAATTGTCTATAACACCACTTGAGCCCCCGCAACGCCACTTCTGGGTCTGTTTTCACAAAACCCATTTTGTAGGGGAATTGCACTCTTTGAAAGGAATCTGCTTAGCAAAATTTGAAGACTGTGCGTCCAATTAATTAAAAATGCAAAAAAATTATCAATAACGCCCCTTGAACCCCCGCAACACCACCTAGGGGTCGATTTTCACAAAACACATTTTGCAGTGTATTTCTATCCTATGAGAGGAATCTGCTAACCAAATTTCAAGACTGTGAGTCTAATAGTTTAAAAAAAGAAATAATTATTTATATCTGCCCTTAACCCCCGCAACACCCCTTGGGGGGTAATTTTCTCCAAACCCGTTTAGTAGCGGATATTTACTCCATGAAAGAAACATTCCTACCAATTTTCAAGCAGGTAGATCAAATAGTTTAAAAACGAAAATATTTATCTCTTACGCCACTTATTCCCCTGCAACGCCACTTAGAGGTCTGTTTCCACAAAACCTTCTTATAGCTGATCTCTACTCTATGAAAGAAATCTCTTTATCAAATATAAAGACTGTGCGTCTAATAGTTTAAAAATGGAAATAATTATCTGTAACGCCCCTTAAGTCCCCTCAACGCCACTTGGGGGCAATTTTCACGAAACCCATTTTTAGCGTATCTCTACCCTATGAGAGGAATCTGCTTACTAAGTTTCAAGACTGTACGTCTAATAACTTAAAAATAGGAATTTATAACGCCCTTAAACCCCCCGCCCCGGCAACAACCCTTTGGGGGTCAATTTTCCCAAAACCCATTTCGTAGCGGATATTTACTCCAGGAAAGAAACTTAACTACCAATTTTCAAGCAGGTAGGTGAAGTAGTTTAAAAACGGATATATTTATCTATTACGCCCCTTAATCCCCCGCAACGCCACTTAGAAGTCTGTTTTCACAAAACCCGTTTTGTAACTGATCATTATTCTACGAAAGGAATCTATATATCAAATTTAAAGACAGTGCGTCAAATAGTTTAAAAATGGAAATAATTATCTATAACGCCCCCTTAGCCCCTGGAACGCCACTTGGGGGTCGATTTTCAGCAAACTCATTTTGTAGCGGATCTCTACTCTCTGAAAGGAATCCGCTTACCCAATTTCAAGATTGTACATCAAGTAGTTTAAACATGGAAACAATTATTATTAAAGCCCTTAACCCCCCGTAACGCCCCTTGCGTTTCGAATTTCGGAAAATCCTTTCTTAGCTGATGTCTACTCTATCAAAGGAACATGTCTACCAAATTTCAAGTTTGTAGGTTGAATAGTTCCAGAGATTTCGTGATTAGTCAGTCAGTCAGTGAGTCGCTTTTCTCCTTTATATATATAGATAATCAAAATTTCTCTACAAGAGAGGAGAGAGGTGAATAAACATGATTAAAACTGAAAATAATTAAAATTGCAAGATAACCAGACAGCACAATTTAAAAGGAGATATTAAAAACTAAAATAACAGAGTTAAATATAATCTTGCTCAATTTTTCAATCGTTAATAAAATACTTTTTATTCATCGTTCAAATACATGTTTTTAAACTTGTAGCGGATGCACTTGATGTTAATACAGTTTTTTTCAAATATTAATTCATTAATTAAATTAAAAATGAACAAATAGTAACGAACAAAGATAATAGTCCAACACCAAAAATAGAAATAAAAATCGCTTTTTTTTCTCTATTTTGCCACTTGATATATTGTGATTTTGTCATATGTATAAACATATTTGTATTAATTTTAATTATTTAATAAAAAGTAACTAAAATAAAATTTTTATGTGTTCACTTAAGTAAGAATTGGCTTTAATTTTTTTAAATACAAGGGGTGATCAAATGAAAAGGTACGAAACGACACGGTGGGTACAAATATAGACTTTATTCAAAATATACACCACAGGCCTGAGCACAACGATCCCACTGATGAACAAGCCGCAGGATTCCTTGTTCCCAGAATTCCTGTGGCTGTGACGAGACCCAGTCCTTCACAGTGTCCTTGAGTACGTCGTCCGAGTTGAAGCGCTTTCCTTTCAGGTGTTTCTTCAGTGGACCAAACACATGGAAATCGCATTGTGACATGTCCGGACTGTAGGACGGATGGTCCAACGTCTCCCATTGGAACTCGTCCAGTTCCATTTGTGTGACTCTGGAGACGTGTGGACGCGCGTTATCATGGAGCAGAACCACACCCTCCGTGAGCAGCCCCGGTCTTTTGTTCTTGATGGACCTGCGTAGGCGTCGGAGTGTCTCACAGTACACATCGGAGTTAATGCTTTTTCTGTGCTCGAGTAATTCTGTGCTCGCATCATTCGGACGCCGCTTTTTATAAGAGCCTTTGCTCTCTCCTGCGCATGCGGGCACCCGCGCATGATCCGATTCCAGTCAGAGTCTCCAATGGCATCCCGAGATGTCTCGCTACATTCTCCCTTGGCGGAATATGCAAATATTTAACTGTTTCATTTTTATGTCGTTTCGTACCTTTTCATTTGATCACCCCTTGTATATTACTTGTTATATATATTCTGTTCTCTTTTACACAGCCTTACAGGAGTAACTAAAACTAAACACAGTGGCGCAACCGCCGATGAGGGCCAAGGCCTATTGCACCCATCTCAGTATACGGGACCATTGGACGCTGAGGTGCATGAGTAGATGTCCCGATCAGGTGGTCAGCCTGAAGCGAAACCCCCAATGTTTAGTCCCCAAGCAAGCTTAGTTCTTATTTATGGACCCACTGAAGGAATGAAAGGCTACAGGAGTTACTACTTGTCAAAAAAAGCATTTTGGCTTTAAAATAATTTTATCCCAAGTTGATATCAGGGGTGTACTCAGGGGAGGGGTCTGAGGGCTCAAATCCCTCCCGTAGACCAACAGATTTTTAATTTTTAGCACTAAGATTACGCCTCGGTGCTTTTCCATTTACATATTTTTTAGTGTATAAACTCCCTTTAAAAGAAACATGTGTACGCAACTGGTTGCTATCTCCAAATCTTGAACAATTAATTCCCTTAGACAAAGCCAATCAATAAAGTACATTCTCAATTGTATAATTAAAGATAGTCATTATCTAGAGCGTCCGTATGGAAGGAAATCACAGTAGGAAATCCATAAATAACCCCACTCGTGGATTATTCTACGATGTGGAACGCAGTATATAGCCGTTCTTTTCCCGACTCTTTATTTATAAAAGCCAGTCAAAATAATTGGAATCAATTATCGTTGGATGCTTCGCTAGAAAAAAAAATTCGGAAAGGAAAGTGTACAGATAAATTGAGGGCACAATTTAAATTAGAAAGTTTTTTTCCTTTTGATTTCGCTACTAACCGTACTACTGCTCCGATATAGAAATAGCACACGGACAGCAACTGTTCTACTTTTTTGAAAGTCTTATCTGTATCGACCATGTCTTGTTTCTATTTTGAAATAAGTGACACTTTTGCGGATAACTTAATTAGGATTGATACCGTATTGTTGCCAAGTATGTATCCAGATTATTTTAAACCTTCGGACTTAGCCTCAAGAAATCATCTCAGAAAATATATGAAGTTTCGTTTTCAACAGTGGCCGTGGTAACCTAGTGGTCAAGGTATCGGATCATGTCAGACACGTCATGAATTCGAGCCCAGTACCACTAAAGACTCGCACGTTGAATCTGTCGAGAGCTCATACTTCCGCCCATTGATGTGGTGTGGTAGTTAGGAGAGGGGGTGCCAGCTCAGGTGTCATCCTCGTCACTTGACCGTGGTTTAAAATGACGAGGTCCGTCGCCAAAAGCCCTCGTGTATATAGCTGAACAGGGCGACATTAATATTCACTCACTCACTTCAACAATCTCAACAGTAGGCTTCTAATAACGGAATTTGTGTTTCAAGCTCTTTGAATCCTTTCTAGTGAGGTTGCTCTGACCTCAGAAACACTTCTATGATGCAAACGAATTCTTCTATTTTTTGTCTTTGCTTCTTGCTGTCTTTGATCTATCTTTCTTCTCACATCACACCCATCACTCTTCTATTTAAATAGTAACACATATTTGCATGCATCTTAGTTCCTTCACAAGGTAAGATTCTCGTATCAAAAACATTGTAGTGAAGTATACTGAGAGTTTAGTTAAAGAAAACGCGCCAAGAATCCGCAATAAAATTATATTCCGCATACACATCTTTTGTGTGTATCAAATATATACGTAGCTCTGTTTTTTTTTTATCCTTCTATTTTCAATTAAATACTATGTATTTAGTCAGAAATCGAAAACTCCGGAAAATGAATAATAATTAATATCGCAAAGAGTTTTTCACTAAAACATATTTATCAAAAGAAAGCAATTGTTATAGCTAAGTGAAAGTGACTGATCAAAAATGAAACTGACCGTTCGTTAGCCTAGAGGTCTCGATTGCAAGCTTCAACGATTGGCTTTGTTTTATTTTAATTAATGTTGTACTAGATATCATTCCAGAGAAATTAATAATGAACCTCGTAACTTTGAAGTACGGTTAAGTGACAAGAGCAATATATGAACTGGTACATCATTTTCTAAGACTTCTACTTCATACTAAGGGACTATTTTGAGGAACAATTAAAATAGAACAGTCACCAGAGAGGTTTTGATAGAACCAGGTCATAGTTCGAGCCTCATCAATAACAGTGACATACACAAGGAGGTTTTCACCCCCTTATAAGCCAACAGATTTACCATTAGAGATTATTCCTTAAAGCTTGACGTTGCATTTAGGATGTAATCCCTGCTCTAATAAGAGCTACAGATCCATAAGAAAATTCTCTATCACGGTTACCGTAGCCCAGTGGTCTTCAAACTAACTGTGTTCCACGGAATCCCGCGGTTCCACGAGGCATACCCGGGGGCTTCACGGGTCCAATAAAGTAAAATTTGAAAAAAAAAATATAAATGTGTACACAAAATGGATTTACGTTCTCTTTTAAGAGTCTGTACACCCAGTAAAATTCAAACCTCATCTCTGTCATTTTAAGAAACTGAAAATTTTATTTCTGCATAATAACTTTATTTTGCAATACCTTTTAAACTTTTAATTTAATATAATAAAAGAATATTAAAATGTGTTGTATTTTTATATATTACCTTCTAGATTGTAAATATTCTATTGTTTACTATCCCGGGTTCCACGAGATAATTGTATACTCGTTAGTTACTTCTTAGTACAATGTCTTGCAAAACTAAAAATAGTTTTCCAATGGAAAATGCACCATTTACCATTTGTTGAAAAAGCAGCTACAATAAAGGAGCGGGAACAAATTATGAACCTATTAACACAGATTCGATGTCAAAACTCTAAATTTAAGCAAGAACATCTCCTAAATTTTATGTTTCAAATTCATGCTAAGTAAACAGTATTTCTCTAAACATTTAAATACCATTCAGAACAATGTCTCTAGGTGAAAACTATTTCTCACCATAAGTGTGGCTGCAGAAACAAAGTATAGAAATAAATTAAGCTTAGAATATGTAATGCGATTGCAGTTAGTTTTAAAAGGCTAGGTGTCGACAGTGTGTGTGAAAAAATCAAGCGCATATCTTATATATATATATATATAGATCATGGATTAATATTATTACTGAGTAAATTACATAAAAAGTAGATTAAAATTTTTAATAATAGATGTAATACTTTTTTTAATTGCCTGTATAAAAATTGCCTATAATATCTTGATCTACTTTAAATATTATTTTAAGAGAAATATATTTCTAAGTGAAAGTGGGGAATAGGGTTCCACGAAAATACTTTCTAGTTCCAGAGGTTCTACGAAAACACCTTCAAGTTCTAGGGGTTCCATGAGTCGAAAAAGTTTGAAGACCACTGCCGTAGCCTAACAGGAAGGCGTAATTCAAATGGACTTCTTTTCGAGCTCAGTAAAAATATAAAAATATTAAGTATTATAATTATTAAAGTATTAAATAATTATTAAATAATAATTATTAAATAATAATTTATTAAAGTATTAAATAATAATTAAAGTATAAATTATTAAGTATTAAATATTATAATTATAATATTTTACTCAGTATAAATATTAAAAAATTACAAAAGTCTTTATCAAATCTTATTTTAACATATTGACAAAGACATTTCAAGAATTGCAGATGACTGAAGCAAAATCTCTGGAAATATGCGTTGTCAAGAAACTTTTTTAATGATATTCAACGTAATGAGCTATAAATAAAAACACTGTTTAGCGAAATTAGATCTGTTAATTATTCATTACTTTTTACAGTTAAACAAACCACACAATTTTAAAACGAGAACAGGGTACATTAAAAACGACCAATGAAATTATTATTGTTATTATTTTTTTTTGCTTCGACAATGAGCCACCTGTCAATTATTTATATTAACAGATTGAGATACCACAGTCTGGGGTTTCATTGTAAGTTTTATTTTGTATCAAGTAGGGTAGCAGAAAATTTAGTCGGTTAAGTTCGTTGATTTCAAAGACTGCGGTAGAGAGAGGATCGACTTTTAAAATAACTCGCCTCCTGGCTAGGGGCCAAAAGAACAACACTACTATTAACTGTACTTTGCTTATGTTTTTTCTTTGTTCGTTTATTGCTACTCGTAAGGTTCTTTTTAACTACATTCACACACTGCATTCCACTACCCGTGTTAATAGGGCGGAATGCATGTGGTTCGTATTATTTTAAAATTCAACGTTGAAAGAGGGTTGATATATATTAAAAGGAGCATTTATAAATTTTGTGAATTTATTCTAATGATATTTGGCTTGATTATCCTTCTCATTTTTACTGACTTCAATCGAAGGATAAAAATATGAAGTGGAAAAGCGTGAGAAACTTTTTGATCGTATTAAAATCTTTTGTATTTGAAAATCACAAATAGTATTTTTTAGTCCCTATTATAATCTTAAAAAAAGCAATTAGTTTTATAATAAATTATTCTTAATTATTGTTTTAGTTCTATCGCAGGAAGAAAACATCAGAGCAGATATTGAAAAAACTAATATATCTGTATAAAAACTGAAATTTTTAGAGAAAAAAAAATGAAAAATATAAGTATAAAAATAGAATGAAAATAAATTTCACTTAAAGATTAAATAGATGCTTAGTCTCTGGCTTTAAGCTGAAAAAGTGTATTTCAAGGACGAAATAATTATTATTTAAAGTAAGAAAAAGTTATTTATAAATATTAAATTATCTCGTAAAAATTTCATCAAAAGATTTTAGTATCATTACATTCTGTCATGCTGATATTATTCTTCAAGACCATTTAAATTGAACTCGAATAAATATTTAATAAAAATCGAATAAATATTTAATAATACTACTTTAACAATTTGACGTAAAGTGAAATTTCAAAATTTTCACTTGAGTAAATGAAAATTTCGTAAAAGAGAGAGAGAGAGGGTATTTTAAAAAAGAAAATTCTGTCATGCTGAGTTTTAAAACAATTTTTTCATTAAATTTACACTATGGTATTTTAGCTTTCTTAAGACTATGACATAAATTATTAATTATTAACATTAACAAAAAATTTTAATGGTTTGTTGGTTTATTATGACATAATAATTTTGACTATATTTTTCGCATGTGAAGAATCCGGGTAAAGAATATAGTTCAGTCTATAAAAAAAGATAAAAACAACCCCTTTGATTTTGTTTTAACATCTTATTCAAATACTGAAGTTAAACTAAATAAAAAAATGAACTTGAAATAAAAGATGGTGCTTTTTAATGCATTAATGTATGGGGGGGGGGAGCTAAATGTAAGGGTTTTCTTACTAAAGACAAATTATATTTCTTAATAAATTATTGAATTATGAACCAATGTTTTCAGAAGAACTCGTTTTTTGGAATTTTAAAACGCATTATTCTTGAATTTTTAAAAGATAAGCTTCATTTGTTCTACTGTGAGAAAAATCGTAAGAAAAACACTATTTCCTACGAAATAAAAGAAAAAAGAAATATCTATTTAAAAAAAGACAGTATAACTGAAACATATAATTACGTATTACTATTTTGAAATGTTATTTTGGTGATTTATTGCAATTTATGCACAGAACAGTCGGAAACAATTCAACTGTATACATTATTTTTATCAAACAACGTTTATGTGTACAGAATACATAAAACAAAGCAAATTAATTTGTTATAGAGCTGGATAAATATTGATATCGCTCAAAACTTTTTGTATGTTCGACGGACACCGAAAAAAATGCAAGTGAATGAATTAAGTTGTTTTCAATATTATAAAATATTTATAACGATTAATAAGTTCTCAACTATTAAATGAAAAATGAAAGACATCAGAAAAGTCGGGCTTCTGTGTCGTATTATGTTTCTAATAGTGTGAAACGCAAATATTAACCAATAACGTATCTTAGTAGTTTATTGAAAACTAAATAGAAAGGCGTGTTTCAAGAAACCGGAAAATAATAATGCCTTTGGTTAGAATATTTACGTTCATTACTCGTAATAATTAAATATTTCCTTACTTTTCTTTTATCATCTTACAAATTTTGAGTTGTCGCACTTCAAAAAACACAAATGTTATTGGCGACGCACTTCGTAATTTTGAACCTCGGTCAAGTGATGTGAACGACACTTGAGTTGACCCCACTCTCCGATCTTCCACATCAACGGGAGGACTTTGAGCTCACGGCAGATCTTGAGCAGTACTAGGGCTAAAACTCAGGATACGCCAACCACAAGTCCGTATCCATGACCACTAAGCTACCATGGCCACATTTTAAATTAAGATACACTATACAAAGAGAATCGTAGAAAAGATTTTAACGAGATGAACTAAAAATACTTTTGACTGATTGTATTTAACAATGAGTTGAAAGAACACTGCAAACAAATCAGACCTCAATAACAATAATAATAAAAAAAATATATTATTTCAAGTGCTTTGTTTGTGAAGGTTGAATTCACTGCAATGAATACATTAGCCATTTCAAGAGACCTGAAATCCCTTCCCCTTCTTTAACCAGAAAAATCATTACAAAAATTAGCATGTGGTATAATGAAACACTGAGAATAATTTATGTGTAAAATATGAATGATTATAATTTCCTGAAACCCAAAGAACCCGCCCTGCTTCATTAAAAAAGCCCTCCTCCTCTTTAATGATTGCGACGGCAGCCATTTCTTGAGTGAAAGAGTCTCCTTGTGTTTTATGATTTCATGCTCGAAGCTTGCCACAAGGCTTTCCTTTTCCTGACAGCCACAGGCAGCTCCAGACAGAAATAGCCACCCCGACTCACTTACGCTCCACGGGTACCTGAATAGAGCTGCGGGAAGGATGAGCTGGAACCCTTCCAGGCACTTCCGGCACATACCTCTGAAGGGCCGCTTCAGCATTACTTCTGTTTGATGTCAGATAAGGCTGTCCAGGGTAATATCCAAGGTCAGGGGATGCCTCCATGAGCAGCATTGGCTGATTTTGCACTTGCCTGTTTATAATATTGAATAAAAATTCAGTGGCTGGCTATTGGTATGGCGATAGTAAGTGTGCAATGCCAGCAATCCTCATAAGGAAATAGGGCAATGGGCCTTTGTACCTGGTACAATGCAATGTTTCCTACTCACCCGAGTAAAAATTAAGGGGCTTTTGTATTTCTTCTTTTGATTTAATTAAAGCTGTCTTCACTTAATGTTGGAGAATGAGATCTAAACTTGGAATTTTACTTGATGTAAACCTCTTTATCTTCCAAACTCAGAAACATTTAATAAATATACAGTTTTTCATTGCAATGTATATCATAAAATCCTTGAAATACCCCACCATCCATTCATAAGTGGAACTTTTTATGAACTTTTTCAGACAGGAGAAAGAAACGAGGTTAAAGGTACATTTATTAAAAAAAGAAAATAAAGATACAGTTATTAAAATCTTTGGTAACCCTATTTCTCCCTTTTGTAGTTGAAGAAATTTAAACAATTCATATATGGAACCAAATCTATATCCTTTTGAAAGTATATATAAACGTGTACACACACACAAAGAACGAAGAGAATAACGAAGTAGAAAACGAATTTATATGTAATATGCATTTCAAACATGAGAGGAGAGTAGCATTTTGCATTTACTTTTTATAAATACCATTCAAAAAGAGACAGAAGAATCCCCACATTCTCTCAGCTAGGGAATCACTATGAGGATAACAGTAGGGATGCTATGATCACACGTGTGATAAAGTTTTTATTTTTAGCAATTATGTAGGTGATTTTAGTGGAAGATAGTACAAAACAGTAGCCAAGAAGGCACGTGTTTTTTCTACAAATAGGAAATATATCTGTCAAAACACAGGGTTTAATACTTATAACGCGGGAAATGAAATGAAGCTATTCAATGAGAAATGATAACCATATTAGATGAGTGATCAAAGTAAATAATGAATAAAATATTTAACTGAATATGTAAAAAGAAAAAAAAAAGATTTTTCTTTTTATAAGGCAAAATGAGGAAATTGAGTAAAAGTAAGACAGAGAGGAAAATAGTATTGTAATTTTACGACAAATTCAAAATATTCACTTAACATTAAATTGTAAAACAGGAAATATGCAATGGAAACACACACACACACACACACACACACACACACACACACACCACACACACACACACACACACACACACACACACACACACACACACACACACACACACACACACACACACACACACACACACACACACACACACACACACACACCCCCCCCCCCCACCACACCACACACACACACACACACACACACACACACACACACACAGCGACTACTCTACGTAAAAGAAAAACATTTCTTTGTAAGTGCGTGAATAGGAATTCTGTGTTAATTATCTGTACTACTCTCGCGCAAACATGAAGGCTGCGGTAGCCCAGAGGTCAAGGTTGGCGTGTCATGAGTTTGAGCCTTGCACCGCTGAAGACTCGCCTTGCAGAGGGAGTCGTTGCAAGTTAAATCTACCGAGGCTCAAATGTTCTGCTGTTGGTGTGGTGTGGAAATTAAGAAAAGGGTGCCAGTTCAGGTGTCGTCCTCGTCACGTGATCATGGTTCATGGTCCGTCGCCAAATTTCCCCGAGTAGCTGAATAGTGCGACGTTAATATTCACTCACCCACTTGCGCAAACATGTCCCAACTGCAGACATGAAAGAAGAAAATTCCACAAATTTATTTTAAACAAATTATGAAAACAAAAAACTACATAGTTAAATTTTTTAAAATTATATATTTATAAAGGATTTGAGTTGTCATATTTTTTGGGTTAGCATCCAGTAATGCGTATTTTAAAGAAAATCTTGGCATGCATATTTTTATCGCTCGCATTGACTGTCAATACTGAATCCCTCAAAAATCAATCGAAAATAATTAATAAAGAATACTTTAAAATGAAGGGGGAAATATAATACTTAATAATTGTTGATGGGGCTTACTTCAATTATATAAAGCTCGCACATATATTTCGCAACGCAATATGTACTTTTAATTGCCAAACGTAATCATACGAAAAAGTACAGATTCAATAGACATGCTATTTAATTCCGATAGATAATCCTAGATAGATTTTATACATATTTTCTATTATACCAAAGATTCCGTTGAGGGTTACTGAATATTCCTGTTTTGCTTTATACATTTTTAAAGCTTATTCTTTACAAATGTAGCGAATTAGTTTTCTCAAGAGTTCTTAAGCTATGACATTCGAATCCTGATTCTACTAAAAATCTGACTGGTAGAATAATAACTATTGCACAACTAAACGGGACTGGATATTTAAAGCTTTTTCATGGTGTGATGAGGAAGTTAAGACAATGAGATAACATCTCCTGTGATTATCTGAATTGTGGTTAAATTACAATGTCGGTCTCCGTTGTGTTTTTCTAATCCAAGGGATTATGGACCCATTTTAATATATCTTTTACAAATACGCTAAGCGACATTGAAAATGCAACACTAAAAGATATGTAACCAGAAAGCGCAGAAACTTAGCAAACAAAGAATGAGGCAGCAATGAACGGAGTGGAAGTTTATTTTAAAATAAGACTCGTAACACAGAGTAAAAACAATGTCAGTTCGGGAAATTATAGAGCTACAGCGGGTGGGCGATCACGGAGCAAAGGGTCTAGTTACAGACACAATGAGAGTACGGATGGCTTCCTCTGCGGGATGACTCTCTTCCTTGTCAATAATTTGCCACATTTCTTTTGAACATGACGGAGCAGGACATGCAAGCGGCTTCCAATCTCTTCCTATACGTGTTCAATTGATGAAATATCAGGGGATAAAGGTGGCTTCCATCAACCAGTCATTTTGAATTCGTGAGAAAAATGCCATTTCTATGAATTCTTCTTTACCTTCCTCCTCAAATCCAGACCATTGTATTGATTTCAATGCAATAAAATGCATCGAAAAGAGCAATGAAAAATTATATGTATAAAAAAAAAGAATGTTTTCCACGATATTACATCCCCCCTACTGCGATTTAAAAAAATATATTCTAATATTTTTCAAGGATCTGAAACCATCAAGCAAGTGATTACTATAAATATAGAAATATTTTATAAAATCGCAGAACAAATATAATTCAATGCAAATTTCACTCCTTCAGAAATCAACCTTAGTGCATTTTCAAATAAATTCAATATTTACATTCACAAATTCAAAATGTCCGACAGATGGGGGTTCTATCTAGCTTTTACTAACAACACTGACAGACTTTGATAATGAACTAAACATGAGAGCTTACAAATTCTGCTTGTTTCTCTTATGTGTTCAATAAAACAGAATGAAAGGGAATTTCCTTTTTTTTAAAAATGAATTTAAACCTCTTAGAAAGAACACGCTTTATATCAGAAAACATTTTCCTCAACATTCTATAGACAAAAACAAAATATTTTTAAAAAAATATTCCGAAAGATAAAAAATAAATGAATAAAGCCGTATTTTTTAAAAAGTCTAAATCCCAGAAACGCGTTTGATATTTTTAGAGAAAAATTGGTTGTTGGCTCAAAAAGCTAAATTGTTGGGAAAAAAAACATGAACTTTTATTTATTTAAAAAAAAAAATGCTTTTTTTTCCGTGTGGGATTTTGAATTTTCGTTCGTAGGCTTAAAAAAAAATTGTTATAGAAATAAAAAAAAATGTTCTTAATCATTTTGAAATCTGAATCAATAATTAGTTTTATGGTGCCATCTGTCGAAACATTTGCTAACTAAAAGCTCTTGTAATTTAAAAAAAAATCACTTAATTATTTTTCAATGAAATTTTTTCTTTAAAACTTTTAAAGTATTTTTAGATTTTCAGCTAAATTTTTTGAAGTATTTTTTTTCGATTTTTTATTAGTAAAAGATTCTAGACATTTCTGTGTGAAGTATATGAACAATATTTTGTGTATAGTTGATATTTATGTGGCGCCATCTAGTAATAAAAACATTCATCATGTGTGAATTGTACTTCAACTAGGATTCTTATAAACTTATGCTTCTACAATCCGAGACCAATATTACTTAGAAACACCCTCATATAGCCTCCTAAATTTAAAACTAATTCGAAAATAGAACAAAATTGAGTTTATTAGATACATATAGTCTGATGGTATTGAATTGTTGCATGTAAAGTCAGTGGCGTAGCTAGTCTTGAGTGGGCCCTAGATCAAAATTCCTTGAGGAACCTTTTCTGGAATCCCTTAACATTTTACGAATTTTCATTCTAGTAAGAGATGAGCGGGCAATAAAAACAACTGGAAATTATATTCATAAAAGAAGTAACAGTTTCCAGCTAAACAATCTCGCTTTGAAAGCTCTATTTTTATATCAAATGACATTAAAATAAAACTTCTGTTTTCTTTTTGTGATGGAATGATGCACTTCAAAACAACATGAAGGCTGTACGCGACGGACCTTGTATTTTGAAACATGGTCAAGTGACGAGGATGATACCTGGACTGGCCTCTCACTTCCCAAACTTCCCCACCGCAGCAACGTGATGACTTCGAAACTCAACAGATTTAATGTGAATCCCCTTCTCTATATACAGGACTGGACTTGAGTGCCACGAGGACTCTAAGAAATAATACTGTCCCTACTCGGTTACCGCAATCAATTTCTTTTTGTGTGTTATATACTTTAGTGTTACTTCTTGGTGTTCCTAGAAGAAACCTAGAGAAAAGAGTCAGTCTATCAAAAGAACAAAGTTTCAAATAATTTCAAAAAAAGCACACAAATTATAAGAAAACGACTTGTTTTTAAAATAAGAAATATTTTCGTGAGATGTTATGTATAAAACACAACAAGGATAAGGGTGGAATATTTTCCCGTTCTAATATTACATGATTTATTCTTGAAAAAATAGATAAAAGATTTCATTTAGATAAATTGTTTGTTTTCGCAACAGTTCCAAAATTGTATTTTTTTTTCCTTTTAAGTTTTGTAAGCTTTATTAGTTTTAAAAGTTTTGTAGCTTTATTAGTCTATCAGCGTCTATCTCTTTACACATATTTCTCCATATGTCAGTAAAATAAAGTTCTTCAAAATTATCTACAGCCAATAATCTTCTTTAATTTAACCGGAAAATAATACAATAATTTTGTGTTTAACAAGCTGAGAAGATAGAGAGATATACAATTGCACAGATAATAAAATATAAGTTTTCGCGTTTTTTCATGTATTTTTGCGTACAAACACAACGTATTTTGAAGAATTCCGATCAGCAGATAGATTTTAAAAACAACTTTTCCTTCAAAAGTTTGCTATATGATTTTTTTAAATCTTAGTTTTGAAATTAGTTTATTCTATCTGAAAAATATTTGATGAATGGAAAACGGATTATTTTATAAGTAACAGAAATACCTCCTTAGAATTTGCAGCAATAATAACAACAAAGCTGGGCTTTGATGTAAAATAACTAACATGTCTCACAAATTCAATGTTCATGTTAAAAATTAAGCATGAATTAGTATGCCGTACAAATTTTTTCCATTCGCTACGCTACAGGTAGTGTTATAATTGTAAATGGAAAATCGAACATATTGAAAGACTTTTTAAAGTTTTGTTACGGATCTATCTGCGTCCTTCCTTTATCCGCTTGGGAAATCTTTGGTCTATCAATTCAAGTTTACTCGCAACGAACCCCCTCTGCAGAAGCAACCGTAATTATGCAGATTAGGTCGGATATATATAGTCAAGCTAGTGAGATATAGAAAATCTGAATAGAAGGAGAGATTGCTACCGATCAGGTATTATATTTTACTGCGCGTTTCAGAGATTTAGATAGTTGAAGGCATTAAAGTGACAATTGGTCACCATAGTTAAATTATAACGCAGATATTTATAGCAGTGGATTGATCCTGATAAAGAAGGATTGTTATTTAAAAGTCTTCTCACACACACACACACACACACACACACACACACACACACACACACACACACACACACACACACACACACACACACACACACACACACACACACACACACACACACACACACACACACACACACACACATAATTCGCGTATCTCATTGTTTACTCTCATACTGCTCAGATTGGGAACATCTCTTATCGTTTGAATTATTAGACTTCTGTTGATAATTTGTTTGTTCAATAAATAGTTTGAAAAGTAATATGGCGAGTCATCCTTCCCTTCCTCCCACAGCTCTAGGCGGGGCTGAGAGAACACCTCAGCCCTTTTGTCCAAAGTTTTTTTTTTAATGAGCTGCACATTAGCAAATAAGCTTTTGGAGACACGGGAAGTCCGCAAATGTTGTAGCCATTTTATGGTGGCACCATCTACTAGCGACTCTCACTACCAAATTTTGAGGCGTGAATTAATCTTTTAAGTCGTAAGTGAAAAAGCAACGTTTTCTTGTGCTATAAAAGAGAAATAAATGATAGAATTATCCGTTTTAAATGTTGGATCAAACTATTTGAGATACAGAATCGTGGAAAATGTTGAAGCTCTAGTTCTACTCATAAAAATGTTTGAACGCAAATACTTTTAAAAATACCCCCCCCCCTTCCGAAAAAAAGAATTATTATTTAACTCAATGAATTACACAGTTTTTAATTACAGAAAAAATATTCTATGAATGTAACGGTACTTACAGAACATACAGTTGACCCCAAAAGTGTTCGTACACTTGCAGTTTCCTATAAAAGGTAATGTTTTCGACTAATAAAAAATATTATATTATAATTGTAATTTTCTTATGATATCCGCAACTTGTTCTTAATAGAATGACATAATTATTTTTTTAAATATGATATAATTAATTTTTAAAAAAATTAATAATCAAAAAGCTACTGAAAAAGTACGCCACAAAAGTCTTCGTACACTTAACAAAAATCTCAGCTTTAAATATTGTATTTATTTCTTACTTTAGTACTTAGTAGGATATCTTTTAGTGTCCACAATAACTTTTAAATGTTTTGGTATAGATTTAATCATTTTTTTGTAATTTATGCATCGGTTTTCTTCCATGCTTCTGTTATTATTGTTTTTACTTCCCATTATGTGTTTATATGTCATGTTTTCTTTTTTTTAAATCAAATTCTCACCAAATATGTTCTACTGGGCTAAATAAGCTGATGAGGAGGTTTTTTCAGAATTTTGGACAGTTATAGAGACACCAGGGGCGGACATTGAGAGCAGAGCACTTGGCGTCATTATCCTGCTAAAAATGAAGTAGTCTCCTATATCCAAATTTTCGGCGTGTAATTTAAAATTTCACTTTAAAATATTTAAATAGAGCTGATGATTCACAATACAATCAAAAAATACCAAATTACCTTATTTTAAAGTCGATTTACACCCCCCCCCCACCCAAGAACTTCTCCGCCTCCATGCTTCAGCATGGAGGTGGAGGAGTTCTTTTTCCACATAAAGTCATGGGATTAAATTCCTCCTTTTTTCACATTTACAAACTATTATATGTCCATCATAACCAAAAATGTTTAATTTTCCGTCATCCCAATCAATTTGCTCTCAATTTTGAATTTTCTGAAACTTATTCCCAACAATCAAATTGGATCAATCAAACATGGAGATGGAAGTGTTCTTGCGTGGAGGAGTAAATCGGCCTCAAAATTAGTTAATTTGGTATTTTTTGATGGTATTCTGAATCATCAGCTCTATTTAAATATTTGAAGTGAAATTTTAAATTATCCGCCGAAAATTTGGATATAGGAGACTACTTCATTTTTAGCAGGATAATGACGCCAAGTGCTCTGCTCTCAATGTCCGCCCCTGGTGTCTCTATAACTGTCCAAAATTCTGAAAAAACCTCCTCATCAGCTTATTTAGCCCAGTAGAACATATTTGGTGAGAATTTGATTTTAAAAAAAGAAAACATGACATATAAACACATAATGGGAAGTAAAAACAATAATAACAGAAGCATGGAAGAAAACCGATGCATAAATTACAAAAAAATGATTAAATCTATACCAAAACATTTAAAAGTTATTGTGGACACTAAAAGATATCCTACTAAGTACTAAAGTAAGAAATAAATACAATATTTAAAGCTGAGATTTTTGTTAAGTGTACGAAGACTTTTGTGGCGTACTTTTTCAGTAGCTTTTTGATTATTAATTTTTTAAAAAATTAATTATATCATTTTTAAAAAAAATAATTGTCATTCTATTAAGAACAAGTTGCGGATATCATAAAAAAATTACAATTATAATATAATATTTCTTATTAGTCGAAACATTACATTTTATAGGAAATTGCAAGTGTACGAACACTTTTGGGGTCCCCTGTATACAGATTTAATACTTTAAACGTATAGCATTAAAGTGTTTCTACGAAATGTTTTCCTTTTAATTTTTGTCATAGCCATTATAAAATGTAAATGTTACATTGTGAAGAAAGCACATCAAAGCCATGTGGTTAATAAAATCACATAGTTATTAACCATGGCTTCGTGCTTCATAATAGTAATAAATATATTTAGTAATAAATATATTTATAGTAATAAATATATTTATCGTAGCAATAAAAAAATTCACAATTATCAATTACAGCAAAATACTTGTATTTCCTTAACAAATAAAAAAAAAAAATAAGTATTTAAAAAATATTCTTAAGTTTAATGAAATGAATAATTTTCTTTTGTATAAAATCATACAAAAAGATCTTTCTTTTTATATTATTCAGAAAAGTTCTGAATTTGAAAACGCCTTTTTTTAATGAAAAACTTTACATAATCTTACTCTAACATGAACATAGCAAATTCTTACTCTATATTATCATGACCATGTCTCAGTCATATATTCATTGTAAAATTATTAAAATTTAATAAAAATTTCAAGATGAAGAATTATATGAAAATTAACTGTTTATATATACATATATATAGAAGAATATAGTTCTTAAAGACTATATTAATTTTAGACGAATAAAACGTTTCAAAAGGAATACTCACTACTTTTAGTGTGAGTGCCACATATGGATATACTGAGTTAACATTTAATGTTAACTTAAAAACTAAGCTCACAAGTAATTTAAGACTTATTTCTTATAGAAATACTACTTTTTATACGCAAAAGAAAAAACTATCTGAAATATTTCGATTTAATTTTGTAGCAGCGTTTTGTAAATACATTTAAACTGCAGAAACAGTGGAAAATGTAGAAAAACTTTCTTATCTTAATCGAAAATAAACGTAAAATTGAAAAGAACAAAGTATCGTTTGGTTTTTTTTTCTCGTTTCCAAGCAACCACAAAAAATGGAAATTACAAATAGATTGAAATATATAATTGTGTAAATTAATGGAAAAAATCGTTTTCAAATATTCGAAAGAATATAACTTTATTTTTGAATTTAAATAATTTTTAAAGAAATATCTAATTTTATAATATATATTTTTTGATAAGTTGCATTTTTAAATGCGGTTGCTAAGATTCCTATTTCAATTAATTGTTTTAAAGCTGTGGAACTTTATTTTCACGAATTAATTTTCTTTCAATTGTTACTTCAAAGAATTATCGATAAAACTGTTATTTGTATCCACGTGATTATATTTTAGAACTTTTTTGCATTTATCTAATAATTTCTGGTAATTTTGAGAAATTTATGTTATTTCACTAAATATCATAAACAATGTTATTGATACAATCATATTAAGATTACAGATTATTTTTCATGTAGTTTCTTGTTTTTTTCATGTTTACAGTAGTTAACTTATTAACTACGCAGCATAAAATTTATATTTGGGTTTTCAAGTTCATTTTATTTTCATTTTGGCAACAAAAAGCTTGTTTACTATCATTGATGTTGTTATCGACAAAGAATATATTTTGGCCTTAAAGGAAATTAAAAGAAAAAAAATATTTATATTGCGTTGCATCATGTCATATTCTAGAAATATGAAGTGTGAGAAATAAGTTTTCAGAAACACTTGTTATTTTTTTAAAGAAAAAGTCTAAAGATCATGAATAATTACTTTTTAAGGAAATTTTGATGTCTTAAAATTTCGTAAATGACGAAACAAAGATAACTCGTTATGGAACAATTTTTCTTCGGCTCCTCATTTTTATCAGAAAAAAAGTTTATTTTATACAGAAAATATTTTTCAATGTCTTTATTTTTCTTAAAAATGAAAATGTCAATCATGATATCGGAATTGCCTTCACCTTTACAAGTTATCTGACCTTATGGGAAAACCTTGCCGAAAAAATTCTTGGGCAAAGTGCTGATCAATTAATCGATTAAGATTATATCGTTTATATAGATTTTGTTTTTTTAGCCATGATTTTGTATTAATGTGCATAAGAAATTTCTATAAGTTAGAATAAAAAGCTAATAATTGCTTTTATAGTAGGTTTTTCTTAAAAGTGCATTTCCTCTAAATTTACAACATACTTGTACAAAAGGAAAAACGAAGTTCCTGGAAGGCCCTTCCGGAATTTCTCCGTTTTTGCCTGAACCTCTTTAACAGAGGTAAAAGGGGTTTCTTTTTAGCAAGAAATAAAACAAGTTGCATGGGGGGCCAAATCAGGAGAATAAGGAGGATGCCTCATTACAGTATTGTTTTTGCTGGTCAGAAACTAGTTGACAGATAGAGTCATGTGAGAAAGGTGCATTGTCTTGATGCAACAGCCATCCATCACTCCCCAATTATGATCTTTTTTCCTAATTTTTTCATGAAATGTTTTTAATACTTCAATGTTGTGGGGTTGGTTAACAGTCTAAACTCTGATTTGATGGGGAACTCACTCATATATCACGAATTTTGGCAATGTTTTGGTCTGTAATCACTGACCTTGGTGCAACAGCAGATTCATCATCTTCCACACTGACCCTTCCCCTTAAAATATCTTATACCATTCAAACACATGTGCACGAGACTAAGTTTCATTTCCATAAGTCTACGATATTTAAAATGTTTTCGTGGCTTGTTTCTTAAGTTTCTCAAGAGATTTGATATTGATTCGACATTTTCCCGGTAGAATGCCAGTTGCACGTGTAGAGAAATTGACCACATGGATGGAAGAGATGCGTGGGATGACGTCACCAAAACAGTTGTTGCCAACTCCCTCTTTTTTCAAGCTACATACTTAGTCTCGCTTTTTTGAGTCATACCTTGTATACTTCAAAGGGCTTGGAAATTATGAGCCGATATATGAGCTTCAAATTATCCTTACGATTTGAAAGAGAGGCAAAAGTAAGTTTAAAGTTAAAAATTATTGAGGTTCAAGCTACGATGTATATACACTTAGAAAAATGCAAAAAACGCATGTGTTGAGGAAAATTTGAAGTAAAACACCAAAAGAACTGCCACAAAATTTGTGACGGATCTATCCGCGATTATATTAATACCTTGAGGACTCTTCCTTTGAAAAATATTTTTAATTCAACCAACTTTTGCCGACCAAGAAAGCGTGATTATGCAAATGAAATGTATTACATAAATTCTGTTTTTGCGAGTTTGAGGGTTGGCAAATTGGAGTTGGAAAGTAGGAGTTAGCAAAGAGTTTGCGAGTTAGTTTGTTAGTTGAAGATTGAAGGAGATAGTGAAATTATTAAGAGGTCTTGGAATTATTAAGGAAAACAGATTACGAAGAGTGGATCCGACGACATTGATTAAATTTCGATAAAGATCTCCTGCAAGATTGAAGTGTAGGATCCGCTGCATAAAAAGTACAGGTATCGTGAGCTTGTTTAATTAGAAATTAGCTTATTAGTGTGCGACGTAGTTTATATTGAACATATTTAAGCTATCGTAGATTCAGTTGAGGGTCCGTAGCATTATCCCCGTGTTTGTGAATCTCACCTCCGCTCTCTACTATTTGATCGCCTATCTTAATTAGATTGTTATTGTGTCTGATTGATATTTTGGTAATAATAAATTAATTACACTCATGTCGATAAATTAAGGATAATGAAGTTCAAGAAAAGAAAGAGACAGAAGCAAAACAAATTTGACTTATTTGTAAAGTCTATTTATGAAACAAAAGGTAAAGAGCAAAAAAGATGCTATATGTTTGACATAATTAATGAAAAATGCGATTTTTACTCCCTGGAGCAAATTTTAAAAAAGAACCTATTTACAAAAAACAGTTTAACATGGTTAGTATGATGGTTAATACGGAGTATGTCTCCCGGACGATGCAATACAGGCCTTACAACGCCTACGCATGCTGAGTACCAAATCAATCTGATCTTGGGGAATATTACACCATGCATCAAGCAATGCCCTCCGAAGTTCCGTTCGACAGGTGGGAGGGGGTTGACGGGCTGCAATTCGTCGGCCAAGCATATCCCACACATGCTCTATTGGATTCAAGTTCGGTGAGTATGCTGGCCAATCCATACGGGTGATATCCTCCGATTGAAGGTATTCGTCTACAATGTTTGCACGGTGAGGACGGGCGTTGTCATCCATAAACAGAAATTCAGCACCCATGGTGCCCCGAAACAAACGTACATGTTGTTCCAGAATGACATCCCGATAGATGTGGCCTGTCATCGTTACACTCTGAACATGCAGGTCAGTTCTGGAACCTAGAATAATTCCTCCCCAAACGAGCCATCCTGCACCACCGTAACGGTGTCGTTTAATGGTGTTCTCTTGGTGGTAACGGGTACCTGGCGCTCTTCATATGAAAGTTCGACGAGAATCAGACTGCAATTTAAACCTGGACTCGTCGGAAAACATCACACAAGACCACTGTTGCGGTGTCCACAATACATGCTCTCTACTCCAGGTTAATCGCAGGCGACAGTGAGTTGCGGTAAGGGAAACACATCTGACAGGCCTACGAGCATATAGACCAATGTGCCCTAAGCATCTGTACGCGGTCTGCCTTGAAACTGTCGTACCGGTAGCTGAAGAGAGCTGACGAGATAGGTCTGATGCTGTGCTCCGTCTGTTTCTTTTGGCAGTAATTGGCAATTTGTTTATAATTTATTTTACAAGCCACCTTATTAGCCTTTAAAAAATATCAAGTTTATTATTTCCCGTTCACTAGAATAAAAACTACAAATGTTTTAGTAAAAACAGATGCCATTACTTTGAGAAAGATATGTCATACTTTAAAAAGCGTTTTACTCGAAATGTGTTTTTTTAAAAGGCTCAAACGGGGCCAGCGATTACTAAAAAAGTTTTGAAAATAATGAACTGCAATTTTTTGTGTATGTTCTGTATAATAGTAGAAGTGTTTTAACTTTCAGATTTATCAATCACTGTTTCATTCCAAAATGTGCAGCCCCTTATGTTAATATAATCGCTGTTTTTTAAAGCAATTTCATATAATAACTGAGATAAAGTGCTCTAGTATTTGTAAAAATTCAAATATTTTTTTATCCTGAAGGTCATTTTAAAAATGAATAACATAGCAATACATCAGAACTGAAACATCGGAAATTTGTTCATAAGCGTTTGGTACAGAATGGGCTGTTATTTTTCAAAAAAAAAAATTTTTTTTACCAATTTTTTTTATTTTAGTAATAATAAATTCTTTTTCTGTTTTTAGTTTTAGCATATTTTTCTTTTAGTGTACTAAATAAATATAAAAACAACCAAAGAATCCCCATGTCTCCCTTTTTTTAAAAAAAAAGTTGTCGCATGTAGTCGGATACCTTAAGACGGAGTTCTTGAAACGTTTTTAGTCCGGGATATCAGTTAACCCGGGTAAGATCTGTCTAGTGCAGCTACATCGGATCACACTCAGATAAGTGTTATAATTATTTGTCTTAGGAATTTAGGACAGCAATTAAATTTGACAACACCCTCAATTTATAGCATTTCTTGATGGTAAATTGATAGATTAATAAATTGTTATTTTTATAACAATGGCTGATCATTCGCCAAAAATAACAATTTTTATTTTTATTTCGAGTCATACTCTTACATTTAGGTATATTTTGCATAAAATTCACTGCATGCATAGCTTTAAAATTTGAAGAGTGTTTGAAAACGTAACAGTCCCTATAATAAATGTAATTAAATTCAAAAAAATAAATTTATAAAATTAAAAAAAAATTTAAATTTTGTGATACAAATTTCCTCTAAATTTCATGTAGAAACTGTGTTATATCTAAAATTTGTGAATGTTTATTTGAAAAAAAAATTCCTTCACCTTATAGAATATTTGTGAATCTTGTAATATACAAAATATCAGTGCTATACGTGAAGTATATTTTGAAGAAAGTGTACCAGAATCACCAAAAAATGCATTTTGAGAAAATTACAAATAAAGATATTTTCCCCTATGATCTGCAAAATAATATTTTTTAATGAAATATGAAACGATATCAAAATTAATCAGGTTATTGTGTGTGTGTGCATCAATTTTCAGTTTTTAATTTGTAAATTTTATATTCTAGAATATTTAAAAGTCTTTTTAATTACTGTTTTCCTACTTCATCAACACGTGTTATCAACGAATTACAAAGTCTTCCATTTAAAATATTAAAGTTTTATAACTGTAATTTTTACTTTCCTTTGAACATCATAATTACAGAATAGTACAGAATTCCTTACTCATATTTTAAGTATTGTTTTAAAAATGCACAAAGGAAATGTCTAAAAGCTAATTTGATTTCTAGTTTAAATGGAACTCTGTTTTTAAAAATTATAACAAAACATCTCTGTTTTTGCACTCAAATGCATATTTATTTATTTTAAAGTAAAAAATAAGTTATAAACACACAAAGAACATTCATGAGTATTCAAATGTTAACAATAAGCAGTTAGGAATAACGAAATGTCTATCTAACAAGCTGTGTGATTAATTTAGGATATTACTCAAGATTCACTTTATACTATATCCACTTGATTAATAAGTTAAGAACTACACTGAGCATTTATAGATGCAAAATTAAACATAATTAACACTTTTAAAAAACAAAAGTTTATTTTAAACTTTATAATTGTTCATCTAAACTTTCTTTAATCTCCCCCCTTAAAATATAGAATTCTAAAAAAGTTTGAGGATATAATTCTGGAAAAATTTCCTTGTATAGTAAAAATTAGTATTTTGTAATACATATTAATACAAAGCAGATTTTGAAGAAAGTGTACCTGCATCATGGTTACATAACGTTTGCTTTCAATGTAAAAATCTAGCGTTCTATTTATCGGATTCTCATAAATAATATTTATATAGATGTAGCGAAACGCCCATTTTTTAAAGGAAAAAAAAAGAGCAAAATTTGAAACATTTTAACGTCTTAGTTACCTTAATAACTATTTTTATAGATATCTTATTAATATGGGTTGCTATTGTGAGAATTATATTTTTAATTAATACCATTAATATCAGTAGCGTAACGGAGAACGTTTGCCCCCCCCCCTGCAAAGTCAAGTTTTGAGCCCCCAAATTGGATTTTACAAGGGAAACTTGGTACTTGGCCGCAGTCAGACTTTGAGTCCCATAGAACCCTGCCCCCCCCCCCGCGATGTGGGGGTGTACGTTACTCCACTGATTGCTATAGTTTGTGTATGTGCTTTTTTGTATCCAGATGATATTGTTTTGCTGTATTTTATACTGTGACATTATAAAATGGCGATATCACCTAAGAGATGAAGTTCTTTATAAATGTGGCTGTATCTGAGCAAAAACATTTCTGTTTTCTTATGCACAGTTAATATTTAATTTTCCAATTCAAGCTGCAGAAAAGTTTCTCATAGTCATCGTACCTTGTTTGTTTTGATCAAGTGCTGCAACGAAAGACGGTGTAAAATCTGAATTTTTCATGTTTTTTAAAATCAATAGAAAACACATTTTATCGAGAGTGCATTTTGCTTATAAAATGTTTGCGGTTTTTACATTTCTTTTCAGTTTTGATTTCTCAAATATCACATTTCCAAAAAAAAGCTTTTTTTGCTGCACATTTTGTTTTTAGAACATTATTGGTGATATTTTTGATATGAAGAATATTAATTTTTTGTTAAAATTGTATTAAAATAAAATAAAGATGAAGGCAGTGCATTAAAAAGTTGAAACTATTACTATTATTTCTTAAAAGTAATTGCTTTTCTTTTTTTCAAAATATTTTTACTAACAATATTTTTTAACTATAATAATATTTCTATATCTTAAGAAACACAATCTCGCCTGCACTTTTTATATTAACAGAAAAGCATTTGATTTATAAATTATCAAACACAAATAAATATAAAACAAAACGGATATTGTTTTCCAGTTTTCCTAAGTTTGAGTTTAAACAGTTGTGACGAATTTATACGCTACCTTCTGAATAATCCTCTTGGGGAAATTTTGGGCTAGTTTTCGCGTTAATTCACAACCATCCCTCAAGAAAATCAGTTTGACTATATAAAGTCAAGGTATTGTAAATGTAAGATAGAAGGAGCAGAGGAACTGTTGCGGTGATATGTAGGTGAGATTTGTTTCATTTTCACAACGTGAGTTAAGGAAGGAGTTGCCATTACAATAAATTAGTGGATTGAGAATTAATAATCCAAGATAGATTGGATTACATTAGATTAAACAGATTACTTACGCTTGTTTACTTAGAGTAGATGGCTCTCTTAATATCACTCCTAGGGTCTCCTCTTGTAGTTTCATTTGTGGTTGATTAGTGGGCTTGAATAGTAATGAAATATTAATTATTATGAAAATTTCTGGTGCTGCTTTGTTCTCCCCCACACTCTTAGCTCAGCAAGACAGTGAAGGGGCGGCTTCAAATAGAACGCGCTCACACAGTTAAGTTTTTGTGTGTATTAGAAAGTTTTTGTACTTTTCTCCTTCAACTGACTTTCTTATTTATACTGAACTCTATTTTAATATTTTAGCACAAATAATTTTAAGTCATTGTAATATAAGATTCACATTTAATGTTGTACTGTATACAAAGAACACTATGTTTAATTATTTTTAAATTTAAAAAAAACATCCAATTTTAATAAAATTAGTTGAAGTAATTTAAAGGAAATATATCTATTGTGCGTAAAAATCACGATTTAATTGCTTAGAAGTAATATATTGTTGTATTCTTATTATTTGCGTATTAAAACATAAAAAATATTTTAAAAAATTGAACATTTTCTTACCTATTTATCATATGGATAATATTGCATGTTTCTTTTAAGTAAATTAGTAGATTACAAGTTTAGATTGCAGTATTTTTGAAACATTTCCTTTTCTGTAAAGACCGTTTTATGGGCGCTATGAATCCTACGTAGCCGAGTGGTCATGGCCACGTACTCGTTGAATGATCGTGGTCACGAATTCGTGGCTAGCCCTGATAGCAATTTTAGGATAGTTTGAGAGTACTTCTAGTAATTGATATTTACTAAACGAATTTAAAATAATCTGATATTTCACGAATCAAATAACTTTTGATTTGAATTCCCTCCTTAACTTCAGCATTACTTTCAATTTCACATTCAGGCAAAAACTTTTTATACAACATTAAATCAAAAAGGTTAGAATTTATAATAAATGTATTATTTTGTAACACATAGAAGTATTTATAAATGTAAATGAATACAGAATAATTATTGTTGGTGTTCAAAATTATAACGTTATCGAAATAAATTGTACACGATAAAGGTTTATAAAAATGTTCCAATTCGAATGTTAAGTTAAAACAGCTGTAAACGAAATTTGAAATAACCTGTATTGGAAAATTTCCAATGGAACTTTTTAAAAATGAAACAAAATATATGTGTGTAACCGCTATTGTTATAATAACTGTAACTGACTGTTCCAAGCAGCAGAAGCGCCCTCTAACGACTACCAATCTTTGGTAGAGGTCAGGCGAAGAAATGAGGTCGCTATGAAAAACAGTCAATGTTCTTTGCTCGTTATTTTTGTCAGTGATATGTGTTGTCTTAGTGTAACCTAACTTAAATCAATAAATAATTGTTGCACTAACGGCGGCTGCATTGAAACACATTACCACATTTTGTTTAATCTGCCATGTCCAGCGCTTCAAATATGTAATTAACGTTTTAAAATACTCCTTAAATTCGCAATTTCTTTTCATAATCAATAAATATCTATTTCACAACAGCAATTTTTTTTGGAGTATTTTGTGTGATTTTTAAAAAAAATCTTTTCTATAGAAACACTACAATAAAAAGAATGTGGTTTTGAATGTTTTCGATTAACTGACTGAGTTGGCCAGTTTAAAAAATGCTGATAAAATGTAAGTAAAAGTTGCCCTTACACACAGTCTGAATAAAAAGTCGTTTGAAAGGCAGATAAATAAAACAAAACCAAGTCTGTTATTTCCATGAAAAAAAGTTTAATGGCAGCATGAAAACATATCTACATTTATATAAGTGATGCTAAACATAAGTAACTCAATTCTAAATAGAACATAAAGAAGACAAAGATTAAATGACAAAAGTTTAATGGCAGCATGATACAATATCTACACTTACAAGAGAGTGCGTTAATTTAAATATCGAACAGTGCTTCTGATGATAATATAAATTACACCCATCGTAATTCTTGGCTTATTTTTTTGGCATGAGAAAAAGGAAGTAGGCAGAGAGTGGGTGCGCCCCTGGACTCGAGATGCGCCCCAAGTCTCGCTACTCCAGGAACAATGAGAGTCTGTACTTCGTGGAACACAAGCCCCATCGCTCGTGGACGAGGTGATGTTGGAACTGAAAATACATTGGGCTGGTGATGGAATGCTCAGTAGTTGGGGACAGAACAGAGGTGTTGCCAGTTTAAAAATTAAAAATAGACAAAAAATGGGAAAAAAACTATTCCGAAAAAATTTAAAACGATTAGTTGTTTTAATTTAAGATATTATTAGAATGTAAATATTTAATATAATTTTTAAATCTACCAAAAATTAGTTTAATTATATAATATTGAAAATTCTAATCATTTTTCCTTTTTAAAAAACGATTTATGGCAACGCGAGTCATTTTAACATTTTATAATTAAAAAAAAAGAGGAACATCTGCGTGATTTTGTAGAATGATATAATACTGTTTGGTAAAGAACACATTCCAGAAGAGATTCAAAAATGCTCCAACCCACTCGATTCCCCACTCTGGGATAAAAAAAAAATGGTGCTTTCGAAAAACTGCTGAACACGTTTCGACCATCCCCATCTTTAGGCCTATTTTTACTGCTCTTTCGCTTTTTATTTTAACTTTTTTTTAAGGCACATGGCGTAGATATGGAGCACCAGGTACGATTGTGCCATTCCGTTTCATATTGCAATCTCAACAGTTTATTTTTATTCGAATAAGTTTTGGATCAGGGAAAAATGAATCTTTAAGATCTTGTAACGACTGGGGAACTAACCGGAAATGAAAACAAAAAGTAACGAAAATACTGAAGAGTTTGTACCCAATAATACTCGAGCTACCGCGCGGAAAGAAAGTAGCTAAAAAAAGCAGCAGCGATCTCCAACCCAACTACTGAGCTGCAGGGGTGGCATCTACTTATCTTCGGCGGATCGGATAGATCTTGAGCTAGAGCCACAATAGGACAGAAGCTGATGAATGCTGCAGCTCTTGGAGCAGCATTCGTCTGCTACTCCTCGGGTGCTTCTTGGGGGTTGGAGTCCAAAGAAGTCAAGGGCTGTCTGAGGGTCTACGAAGCCCTTGAAGTCGGTCATGGAGCTATCCCAGCCGGGGTAAGTGTCTGCAAAAACAAAAGAAAGTGAGAATTAGATAATTCGTTTATGAAGCAACTGAAAGATTAGGAAGATATTGTTGCGTAGATCGGGGTTCGAGGATTTTATACAAAATCAGTCGTAAACAACAAGGCAATTGTTTTAGAACGATGAGTATTTATTGTCGGAAATCAATCCTTGAAATACAGGATTCAGCAGCAAAATTCACAGAATAAATAACAGAAGGATTTCACACCTTCAACAGAACTCAGACACAATAAGCAGTGTCTAAAATACACGTATGTAAATGACTATTCACAAGCACAGCCGAGCTAATCAAGTTCAAGGCAAGTCTACTAATCGCTAGTCAAAACCAGACTCACTACTCGCTGGTTGAAATCAGACTGACTCTTGAGGCGAGTATCACACTATTTATAGCCGGGAACGATGCGCTCGCGTCATAGATCGTGAAATTAGTGGATTTCTCTACTAATTTCTAGAAGAATCCAGAGGGTCCCGAACTCACCAACATGGTCGCCAAAGTCGCCAAGTTGGTTGCCAAAGTCACCAAATTGCTCGCCAAAAATGAGGCCAACTTGGCTCTATCGCCAATATTTCGCGAAGTTCCCATTGAATCGCCATTGTAACGTAAGGGACGGCGTTGCCTGTGAATATTACAACTTTATCATGAAATAAATATAGCATAGAGTAATATAAAGGCATTGCACATCCAAATACAAATTATTTACATTATTGTATACAAAATTCGTAACACTATGTTGTTCATAAAAAAAAAAAATCACTTTTCCTTACCTGCAGTATAGGCATAGTTTCTCTTCCTCATGGTCATGTGGTTGGGGTCATAGTATTCGCTCTGGCAAACGGCGGCTAAGGCATCCACCAGCATGCGTCCACAAAGTCGCATGCTTCGCTTCTGGATAGGGTGGTGTCTGGGCATGGCCTCGACGACCAGCAAAAGGGCGACCAAAAAGCACAGGGACTGCGAAAGAAAAAAAAGAAACGAGTTGAATTTCAAATCTTAACAGACTAGTTATATAGTTTATTTCACAGGGAAAAAATACATAATCCAGCGGTTCTCAAACTGTGAGGCGCGCCCCTCTAGGGGCCGTGTTAATCCTACCAGGGGGGGGGAGGCGAGTATACCGAAAAGTCGAAAATAAAAGATTATTTAAAAAAATATTAATTTATTGAAAGGGAGCAAAAGAAAATACTTCCTGACGTTAAATAAAATTCATATTTACACTGATCTAACTTAATTCAGTGGCACAACAGCCCATGAAGGCCAAGGGCTACTGTGGCCATATCAGTATACGTGATCTCAGGTCCTGAGGTGCAAAAGCAGATGTTCCGATCAGGTGGTCAGTCTGAAGTGAAACCCTTAGTGTTCAGTTCCCAAGAAAGCTTGGTACTCATTTATCGACCCGCTGAAGGGATGAAAGGTTGAGTCAACCTCGCACAACCCGGTGTTCGAACCTCGAACCTGTGGCATGGAAGCGGGATTCACTACCACTGACATAATACAATGAAAAATATAGCAGCATTGCGCGCCCACCCCCAATGCATTTCATCATTAATTCATCTATACTGTTAATGAGCTAAGTTAATATAAGTTAGTTCACCCACATGGGCTTGTCATATACACAATTATATACAAAATTTAATACTTATCTGATAACTTGTACGGCTTATAATTAAAGTCGTATTGTAGCTTTTTAGCATCAAAGTACATTATTATTGAATTCAATGCATTGTAATTGAGTGGAGGGGGGCGCAATGAAAACTATGATTGAAAATTGGGTCGCAAACATTGAAAATTTGAGAGTCACTGACATTATCTTTTTTTTTAAAGTTCAGATTCATTCCTATTAAAATATCAAGCGTAGAAATGCAACCAAAATGTTTTCGGGAGCCTATTCCCTCTAAACATATGAGTTATGTTTCGGAAGCTTTCTAAAATTAATCAATGATTAGTTTGATATTCATGTCGCATGAGGATATGTTCAAATTTAGACAATGGGGATTATCAACGTCTGACCTCTTAATGTCACATTTTCCAACATTCTCAATTTTACGTCCAGTTGGAAGTAAAGCTTTATAAGCCTCACGATTCAGGTTTTATCTAAAATTCAGGAACAATTTTGCTTTAATTTTTTGACGTATTTAATTATTGATAGGATGAATATTTTTCTAAACATAAAGTAATTTCCTTTTATATAAGTAACAGTAGATATATAAATTTGTGAAAATTGCACATGCAATCTGTGGTTAGTAACGCTGACTACAGTGCCAAAGCGTCTGGTTCGAATCCCGGAGAAAGCATGGATGCTTGCAAATGCATTGTGCCTGTGTGGCATAGGGTATTTAAAAGTATTCAGTGAGCTATAAGTCCTCTAGTGAGGTTGATGATAAGGGAAAAGGGGTATCCCTCAAAACTAGGGTGAAACGGAGAGAAATCGTTTTCTCACATGCATAGTCTCCAAAGCTGCGGCTAACGACGGACATCTAATCCCTAACGTGACGATGAATTTCGTCGATCTAATGTTGTCATTGAGGAGGGATAAGTATGGACATCAATACATATGTAGTTACATTTCGTAAAAATGTTAAAATCAAGTTCAGTAGCTAATATTTTCTTTCTCTACGAAAATACTTGAACTTTTTCATTATAATTATCATTATCATTATAATAATTATTATTAATTTACTGTATATAATTTCTGAAGAAAATATGCGGAATACTTCTTTCGGATAATGTATCAAAGAAACAAGATAAACATGATGATTAAAAATAATTTTTACACAAAAGACATAAATTGCATTTTTAGGTTTTTATATTCAGAACAATTAATATTAAATTTCCGTCTTTTCATGTATTAGAAAATTTCTATGAGATATTTAAATAAAAAAACACCGAATTTTTAAACAAATAAATTTAATAATTTAATTTATAACTGCAAACAAAAAAAATTATTTTCCGTCTCGTGTTATATAAATATCATTACTTTATCGTGTGTGTGTCAGTTCTAAACATAATGATTTTTAAATTCCGGCAACTCTTGTAAAATCTGAAATCTTGCTCAAATACGAAGACGTTAATAGAATTGCTATTTCAGATTCCAAAGTTCACGACAGCATTTATTAATCCCCCCCCCCCATTCAGGTGATGACCTCATAGCCTATCAGAAAGATTGCTGCGGGAAAAGTCCCCAGAGGGTTTCTATGAAATGGTTTTCGGAAGGAACCTCACATATTTAGTCTTCATAAGCATTAATATCTATTGCCAGTCTACCACATTTCTTTTTATTTAGAGAGAATAGGAGGGTTTCTCTTAATCTAGCGTCTTTTATATTGCTGTATAAGTGCATATCTATATAATTGAGAGGCTAGTGTCCTTTTTCATACTTGAACTGTGATATTTGCAGTATACAACAAATCAATTTTGAAATATGTTTTGATGGAACATTCCTTTTCCCCATTATTTTGTGATTGGTTGCATGAGTTTCGCGTAAATTCAATCAAGATGTTGTTCACACCTTTCATAATGTGTCACTCGATATCTTTTTGAAGAATCTTTTCGCAATGAAAACTGATTAAATTAGAAAATAATTCCCGAAAGAAAATTTGTATCGGATGGGGAAAAAGTTAAATTGGATTGGTAAACTCTTGAATATTCTTTTCATAGAAAAGTCTTAAGAGAGAATGGCAGATGTTTGTGGGTCTATTCTTAAAAGTCAGACGGCTCAATTGTAGAAGTTCCCATGAAGCAGTTCAATTGCGTTTATATAGCCACTCATTAATATAAATAGAAATATGCTAAATTAATCCCAGGATAAATAAAAAAGGAAATTTAGCTCCAAACACAAAAAGCTTGAACCTTTGACAATTTTCATAGGAAGAACAAATGTAGTTTTTTCCCTGCTTGCATTTATCAATATTACACTATAAAGAAACAGGAGTGGGATATCATAATTTTCAGCAACGGTCAAGTGACGAAAATGATACTTGAGCTGGCAGCCCCTCTTCCAAACCACCACATCACGCCACCGAGAGAACTTTGAGCCTCGGCAGATTTAACGTTAATCAACCTCTCTAAACGGCGGGTTTTCAATGGCGCCAAGGCGCGAAGTCATAACCTGTCGGCCACGAGTTTGTGACCATGACCACTAAGCTACCTCGGTCATTCTTGGGGGGGGGGAGGTCAGTTGCATAGAATGTCGCTCTTCTGAGAAAAGACTTACGAATAATTATCCACGATACGATTATGTGTCACAATAAAATATAGCTATAAAAATATTCATAATTGAAATGAAATAAAAATTTATCTAATAAAAGCCAGAGGGGATAGGTGATATTCCCTTCCCGAATTCAATATTTATAATTGTCATGGCATTCTGGAATGGAAAATGGCCGAAATTAAAAGTCACTGATTAGAAATCAGTTTTAGATAGTTCTAACATTTCGAATGTTTTATGGTGTGCTCCAAATAGAACTTTCAACTTTCACAAAATAATAGCGGAGTTACTTTTTAAATATTGAAGTAACTTATGCATTGATTGATGTAAGACAAATCAGGGAAGATTTAAATCTCGAGAGGTTAGGAGAAGGGGAGAGGGGGCGTTACTCTCATGAACCGTACCGAATGACGTTAATATTAATGGGACGTCACCGATTCCCTTTCATTTACGTAAAACTTTAATTTTAACAACAACTACGAGAGTTCTACTCGAAATTCTTATCTCTTTCTCACGTTTTTCGATCAGAGAAAGTTTTTTTTTCTTGCACTCGATATCTTGTGATTAAACCCTTTCGTTCGTGCACAACTGAAGTGTTAACCTCTTCAATTATTTTCGTGTTTTTGTTCCACGTCGATCGCGAAGGATCTCAATATCGATGATACATTTCATCACCTCATGTGTAAAAATGTTTCCATCAGCGTAAACAAGTACCAGTGACTCGGATGAGTAATTTGTTTTCGGACCACTGTCCGTAAACACCACTTCACAGGGCTACTGACAGGCTGTTGACCGATGGCCTGTCATAGATGACCCCAGCAGCGCGGCTCCGTTTTCTTTTCAATCATTTGTTACTATGGCCTATCTGAATCTTTTGTCCGTGTTGTCTTGGATGTTTTTTTTCGGTCTCTAAAGATTTAATTTGCTCAGATGGAGTTGAAACTATCATATCTGAGATTCTATGGGAAAAAATAAGGGGATTAAATTTCTTCCTCATTGATTGGTTGGAAGAAGGTAGTCAACTGTTTTCTGTTTTAAATTATTATTATTTAATTTTGCAGGACTGTGTTTAATTTATTTTTGTGGCATTGTTGAGTAATTTTTCACAAACTGGAATCATGCGTGGGATGTAATTGGAACATTGCATATGAATAATCTTCTGGGCATCAAAATCGGTAACCCAAGAAAAGGAAGAGAAAGACCCCTACTTGATTCAAATGAAAGGGAGGCTCCTCTTTCTTGAGTATTTCTTACGAATAATTAGATTACATTTAGTCGTCGTGCAAAAATTAAGGAATCGCTGAATTCTCTAATGACAATTTTTCAACACTTTCTTATTTATGTATATTAAAATTATCACGTTAAAAATTTTTAGTATGCGAAATTTATAAAAATAATGTTAATTTTTTAATTCTCCTTTTTTTTCCTTTATTTTTTACAGAAGTAATATTAATATATCGGCATTTTTTTAAAAAAAACACAATTATCTTTAAAACTTGAAGTTGTTTTCTCATTTATATATTCGTAATTGCAGCAAAAGCAGTTGTACAGAGATTTTTAAAGGATAAAAAAAGGAATTACTACGTAAAAACACAGGATTTTTTAAAAAAAGAAAATAAATATACGAATATATAATAAATGGTGACAAATTAAGGGGTAAAATATGTAAAAGAAGAGAATCCGATGCACAATACTGAAATCCCAAAGCCAATCGTCAGCACTTAGAGTGAAATAAAGCAATTTTAAAATGCAAGAAGAAACAGTTAAGAACAACTTGTTATAAATGAAACATCTTTTTCAGAGTATTACTGTTAGAATTTTCATTAAAAAGTAAGGAAAAGAGATATCTTAATCCATAATTGTCTTGGCTTCCAGGGTTTCATTATTTTGATTGCTCCTAGGGATACATTTCATTGCAATTTCTAATCAACAGTAACCACTATCTTTGGAAAAGATTCCTTGAAGAAACTCTTTATTTTTGAATAAATTGCTTAAAATGCTTTAAATAATTAAGAGTTCTTTTTTTTATTATAGGTTTAAATCTTTGGTTACTTCGAAGTAAACATGCAGACTTTCGCACAGTTAACATTCTAAGCAACTGCAATAAATCATTTGTTCCTTTGAGAAATCTAAATTAAAAGTATTTATTGAATAATTAAATTGCTTATTCCATATAAATATTAATTTAACTTACTACAAAAAATCTGTATGCAAAGAAAATATGCATAGATTTGGTGCTTTTTCCAATAGGCTACATATTTTTCGAGATATCACCTTTTTTTGTAAATATAGTTTTTCATTATGCAATACTTTTTTTAAGTATGAATTTAAAATTTTTATTAATTAAAAAATAAAATCAATGCTGTCATATGAATATTTGACATTACAAACGGTAGAAATACTATATTTTACAAAAAAAAATTCACAATTGAGGACTGAGATGCGATTGCGATTACGTATCATTATAGAATCTTCTTATCTGTTCTAAATTCGATTTTGGGGGATTTAAGTGCAAAATTAACATGTGCAGATAGATTGAAAGAGAGAAAACAAGAGTTTAAATCCTTGAACTTCTTAAATGTCCAGACTAATGAAGGCTAAATGGAGATAACGCGTAATGAAGTGTGAATCAATATCGTAGTGCGAAACTGTTTTTCGCAGATTTGGCAAGAGAGGTTCGATGACAAGTTTGAAATCCAAGTGCTTCACACGACGAACAACAACAGATATCACGTGCGATCTGTTAATAGTTATCTGATGCTCGAACTGAACTCGTGGACGGGAATAGGAGCTAGTAATTGCTTCATAAAAGTTATTTTGGGCTCTTTCAGTTGAGCGAATTTGCCAAAACTGATATTTATTCGATGGGAAATTCAAAGAGGTACAACTATAAAGTATTTCTCTAAATGTTTGGAAAAAAATTAACTATGTCGCAGATAGGAGCTATTCCCCCCCCAGAAGGAATTCTGTTAGGTTATTTTATTTCTTTTCATAGTTGCTCTTGGATGGCAACCACTTTTTGGGCCAGACTACAAATCTGGTATGCAACATGTTTGTTGTAAGGAAGTTGATGTTTATTGATCACATGGTCTCCTTGTAGTTTCTATTGCATTTAATGCATAACAATATTCAGTTATCTACACATGATGGTATCCAAGGAATACACGATACATTGATTGCCGTGATCATGGCCTAGTATGGAAGAGTAAATGGCTTAGAAGCAGATCTCAAAATTATGGAAATTATAAAAAATTATAGAATTTTTCTATTCGCGTGTATTATTTTAACTCATCAAACTCTAGGCTCCAGCACAATTCATTGTGAAAAAATTTGTTTGGGGTCTAAAAGCTTAGACTACCTCCTACAAATTTATTCCAGAGAAAAGTTGAAAGGGGGCTAGCGATAGATTCTGGATAGATTCCTTGTGCCATCTTCATCAACAAAGGCAAAATTAGAAGATCCATCTAACGATAAAATATAAGTAGCAAACTATGGTTATAGATGAGTGTTACAACAATTGTAGTTTTTTTTCTTTTCGCTGTAGGTAAGTTTTACGAAGTACCTGGCCATAATCCTACTACCTTGCAAGAGAAAAAATATTTGAGAATGTGTAATAATCCATATTTTATATTTGCCTTTTTTTCAGTACAAGTTAAGTGTGCAACAAAGAATGCAAATCTAGAACCAAAAGAAAATCCGTATATCTATCAGCCCGATATGAATTACATCATTAAAAAACTGTTGACCTCAATTGAATAAAAAGACGGATCCATAATAATACATCTAGATAAAATATTACGCAATCTTGTTCTTGTTTTTAAATGAAAGGAAAAAAATGCACTTGTTTTTAATTTTTTTTTAATATTCGGTGTTTATCATCTTTTATTTCATTGAGTGACCCCAGTTAAAGAACATCCTGGAAAGATGAATTTAAATACATTTTCGATTTGTTTTGATAAACAATGCATACAATTGCTAGCCATTATTATTGATATCAATAGATTTCTTAATGTTTTGCTTGCGAAATTCAGAAAAAAATGGCAAATCATAGTACACGATTAATTATAATACTCAAATTTTTAACACATGATTGAAATCAAATATTTTACTTATAATTTCAGGGCGATTTCATTTTAAATCGAAAACTAGTATAACTATGGAAGTAATATAATGTTTGACATAAATCAAAAACTGAATTATAAATAATTGAAAATTACGAGACAAAGGGGAAAAAGAATATTGATGTTTTCAATGGGCAATGCTACCCAAACAAAGAAAAACCTTGTTTGGATAGCAATGAATTATTAATTATTTTGAGCGTGGGAGTTTGAAATAATAATAAAATGTGATGGGTTTCTGTAAGTTATTCATCTTAGTAGAAATCAATTAATTTCGGAATAATTTGGAAAAAAAAGAGCCTTTTTTGATAAATAGCCGTCTCTTAAAAGTTTCATTTATTTTACGAACAAATAGAATTGACAAATAGAGGTTTGCACTTGTGTCAGATTATTGTTATTGATGACATTTTAATTTATTACGTACCGATCTTAGAAATTTGAATAAAGCATTAAGCATTCATTTCGTATTCTGCGAGACTCGCTTTTTTAATTGATTTTTTTAAATTTACTATTTTATCACGTTCTATCTATTTTACTTTCACTAGTGAACTGAAGAGACTGAAGTGAACTGACGATATTCAATTTTATGTTTACCTTTAAATTAGTTTGGCGATTTAATTTTAAAGTTACCAAAAAAAATCACCAAGATCACCGACCAACGCATTATAGTTCATTGTAACCATGTAAATCAGGGGTGGACAGACTTTTCCAGAGTGCGGGCTACTTCTGATGTTTTCAAAGAGCCGGTCCACCCAACGTCAATGGCGCACTCAAAGGCGGGGGGGGGGGGGGTTCCACGGGTCCAGACCCTCTCTCTCATAACCCTTCATTTTCTTCCAATTCATTTAAGTCCCATGTATATAGTATGTAAAATGCAATTAAGTGTTCGATACTAGTAATTTTTTGATTTATTAATGTTAATTATTTATTCGATAGTATATTTTTTGCTGTTTTTTGTTCCCTACAATCGAAAAAAATCAAAAAATGTGTTTGGCTGCGTATTGGGGTATGATACGAGAATGGTAGACCTTCACCCCTCGACCCCTTTCCCGTTAAAAATTCTTGTGTACGCTACTGCCCAATGTCGTAGGTATAATGATGTAAGGAAAAAAGGGTTATTATTATAACTTAATAATAAGTACGGAATATGTACTTACCTACAGAACTAAAATAAAAAAACAACTAATTTAAAATCGCGTTTAAAGCAAAACGCGATACAAACTTAATAATAATAGCCCCAAATATAATTATATCAAATGATACATTTATTATGAAACAATTTAAAATACATTAAAGAAATAAAATATTTTTATCTAAAGTTAGTTTTCGTAGTTATAGTCAGTAGAAAGCTTAGTCTGCGTTCTGTCAGCCAATCTTGAATTTTCGGTATATAATTATTAACTGGTAAAATTTTTAGGCGGTCCCCCCCAAATGTCTTGGTGGTCCACCGGTCGATCGCGATCGACGTAATGTTCACCCCGGATGTAAATGCACTAAGAACAGAAAAGTTCTCAATATTTTTTAATTTAAGGCATATAATTGTTCTCAAATACATTGAGAAGAGATAAATGAATTTTTATATTATGAACAAGAAATAAAATTTCTATTAATGTAGCTGATTGGGAAACGTAGAATCTGGAGATAGAGATTATCATCAGCTTTCGAATTAAGTTACAGTTCTTGTTTACTTTTCATTTCAGTTGAGGCAATTGTTTCTACAAATTCAAGCCAAGGCTTTTGCTCCCAGAAGTTTATAATTTTGTAGAATCTATTAAGACTTTAATTTGACACGCATGAAACAAATTTACTTTCGAACCCTGGAAAATACCTTAGTTATTAATTCTTTCCTAATGATGCATCAACGGTTTTGTTCTTATCAGCTTTTACCGTGAGTTGGTTGTTTGTTCCTGTAACTTTGATATTAATTTAAATTTGATGTTATGGAAATTCCTTTTAGTTTCTGTAAATATATTTATTCTAATGAAAAAGTAAATTTTTTAAATAGAAGTGGAACCTCTCGCAATTATAGACTATTATACCTTACATTTTCTTTTCAATTACTGTAGCGAACACAAAACGTGATTTTTCTCTTAAAATATATTAGAATATAATTATTAATTATTTATTTTAATCAATTTAATTATTTAAAGTTTTAAAAATCTTTAAAAAAGATATTGTTACCATAAAGGATTTTCTCTAAGTAAATAGCCATCAGTAGTTCCATACATCTATAATAAGATGCTGTAAACTGATTTGCTTTCAAAAGGCCGGGTTGCATTATTCCGCGAACAAAATATTTATCCAATGCTTTTCTTCGGAACATATTTGCTCGACACTTTCGACGAAGTTTTGTTCTTGCTCTGTTTTATATTCATTATTTTGGAGGGGAAAAAGTATCATCTTTCCATTTCAAAAGTTTTTTTAAGTTCGTTTACAAAGTGTAGGTCTCATAAGTTCATCTAAATCACTTGTGATGATTTATTCATACTGTATTCTGGTAATATGCATGAATTGTTGAAGAGGAAGTTGACATTGGAAAATTCGAAACATCACATGGAAGCAATGTACTAAAAAAGTATTAAAATTTCTTTTTCATGAAAAAAATAATAATCATTTTTCTTTCCCCCAATTTTTACAGAGATTTTAATCTTTATCCATAAAAATCCTCGTGGAATAAATTATTTCGGTAAAAGTTTTAAAAAGTTACGTTTTTCGCTACAATAAGCGTGCACGTAACAATTGTGTGATGTAGTCTTCAATGGTAAGTTTGCATCAAAACACAGATTTTCGGCTCTCAAAAAGTTTAATTTATAATTGCTATTCTTAGTGGGAAAACATATATGGAAAGTAAACATAAGTTTCTATTTAGGAATAAAATACTTGAAAAACAGGTCACATTCTGATTCCTTAACACACCACTCATAACTTCTATTTATTTTTACAATCAATTTTTCTCTCAAAGTTTTTTAAAAAAAAGGTAGCCTAAAAAACGTGGAGCAAAATTCAATTATTTTTAATGGTGGATCATATTTCCTTCAAAAAGAAAATATTGCTTTGAAAGTCTATTGCCTTCATTTTTCATTTATTTTCTAAAGACAAAAATTCCTGTAGTAAATACTTAAAGTATTTCTCAATATGGCAATGTCACGTTTCACATTTGATACAATTCTAAATAATTCTCTTTAAAAGTATAAGGAAAGGAAATATATATATATATATATATATATGTTTTTTCCCAAAGTAGCTCAAAAGATACATTTAAAAAAAAACGAACAATAATAAAGAAATATTTATCCCTGAGTAATTTTAATTTAATATCATAACAATGAATGCATTCTACGGAATTCTGATTATAGAACTAATGAAACTTTCCAGTTTTAGTATTTTGATATTTATATGAAATAGAATTAAAACTTGTTTATATTGGCAATATTTCTATCTTTTATATTTTCATACATTGGATTCACCTTTTAGTCATTTTTTATGTTTACCTAAGTAAAAATAGAGGTGTTGTATATTTCAATTCATACTGCAAAAAATATCTTATCACACTGTTAAAATTAAACATTATAGGTAGAAAGAGTACTTAGTCTGCTAAGTTCTTTTTCGTTTTTGAATTATTTTTATGATAATTAAATTCACAAAATGTGTGAAAAAAAACTCTTTTCGCTCTTGCTGCCAAATAAGGGTACTCAAAAAGAAATAATATGTGATAATTTTAGAAAATTTACGTAACTGTCTCACGATTATAATGTATCTTATTTTTATGACAAAATAAATCGCATTATTTCGACAAAAATATCTGTATCAAGCATCTTTATCAAGAGTGAAGTTTATAAAGATATGCGATTATTGCGTTTATCTAAAATTTCATTAACGTTTACTCTTTAAATTTGAGAAACGAAGATGTTTTCCCAAAGATTAAAGGTTTTCTGGATCTCTGATCGTAATGGACTTGAGAAAGAATGATAAACCTTTTTGAGATAAGTTAGGATCTTATGGTCATTGCTTAATCGATTCCAGAACGGGAAACCTTAACCTTGGTAATTTTAGAATCAAAACGCCACTAATTGCAGTTTAAAATACGACGCATTCGTGATACCGGATCGAGGAAGGAACTTTGAGAGAAAAACACTTTATATAAGAGAATTTAATCTGAAACACATACACGGTTTTATTTAATTTTACTTACAATAGAGCGTGGTTTATCCGAACGTTTATTACCCGGAGCGTCAAATATCCAGACCAAAGTGCGGATACGTCTTCGAACAGTGCAGTGCTCGACACTTATTTCATGTAAGGCCTGAAGTGACGGGAAAATCTAAGATGAGGGAAATTTCGAGAATTTCAGTTGTGTGATTTGGTAAACATCTGCACGGAATATTAGGTCAGTTTTTTTCCAAGTGAGGGGGTGTATACGTGCTCTTTTGTTGAGTTTAGTTGATATAGAAATCAGAATGGCATGCGATGCTGAAGACTGAATTTCAGATGTTAAATGAGGACGCGATTGTGACTTCCGTGCAAGAAGAATACGACCCTGTCGACGATGAAACGGATGAAGACGAGGGCTCCATAAAAGAAAAAAAAAAGGTCCATCAAATTCTAACGCGTTTTTTGCGTTAGAGACAGCTATGGAGTGGTACGAACAACAATCAGACTCAACTACTGCTGCTCAAGAGAATCAGAGACCTTGTAGCAAAAAAACGAAGATGTACAACGGTACAGCGGAAAATAAGTGATTATAAAGGTAAAATTGTGACATTTTGCTCCTATTTTGCTTATTTTCAAGCAATTTTCCCGCATGTAATGATTTTCAATATTCGTATAGTGACCGGTTTTAAAAACTGCATGGATCACATTCGGTTTTCGGTTATCCGAACAATAGCGTATTCGAACGGTGTCCGGTCGCAGTTCATTCGGATAAACGACGTTCTACTGTATTTTGAAAAATAAAAAAAAGGACTTACGTAAATTATTTCTACAGTGAAAAAAATTCGAAAATGAGGCCTAATATTCAAGTATTGCCATTTTCTTTCATGTAAAAACTCTTAAATAGAGATATATGTGTGTTTTATGGCTGCAATTACGTGATCTTATATGATACAGAGAAAATGAGTTAAACGACCTCCAAATGCGAATTGTATGATGAAACATTAGTGAAGAATCTCCTAGTTTTGAAATGCAGTGAATTCGGGCAACACATTATAAATGATTCCATTACATTTCCACTTAATACTAACCCATGATAGGCAATGCAGCCTAATGGTTATGGTCAAGAACTCGAGACTATTCTAGGCTCAAAATTACGAGGTCCGCAGCCAATAGCCCTCGCGTTGCTTTATTGTGCAACTTAAGTACAACTCTCACACACTCATACTAACCCCCGAAGACATTCTAACCTCGTTATATTCATTCATTCATCTTACATCATTCAGCCCAAAGATAATTAGGAACTATGGTTTCTAGTTAGAAATTGTTTGAATATTTAATCGCGATTCTTTTTATAAGGCAAGTACGACCATTCACAGGACGTAACTTAAATAGACAGAATCGGAAAATTAGACGCCTCAGTAGTCGAGTGATTAGGGTGCTTCGAAGAAATCGTATACGAACATGCATTTCGGTAAAATAAGAATGGTGAAAGCTTTGTTGTAAGTTCCCAGATATACAGATTAGATGATGCAGGTTATAATCTAATTTATTTGGTGATATATTAAGATTAACCTAGAGCGTCTGTTTGGATTGGATGCCCTCGGCAAAATTAAATTCTAGTACAGATTCGCATCGCCAGGGCTCAGGTGCCTCCATCTGTGGAGGAAACTGGGCGTCAAAATTACCTTCGGCGATTGGTACCCGCCTATAAGGTGCCGCATTAAAAAGAAATACAAGCTTCCGGGGGATGTACTAGGTCTGCAATGGTGAACCACCAATCTGCAGCCCATTAGAAATAAAAATATTAAGATTAATAACAGACATTCGGAGTTTTTTTTAGCATTGACCTTAAAAAAGCTTGTCATGCAATATTAGTATATATATATATATATAACCGATAGTTTTAACCTAAGAATACATAAAAGAGTGCTACAAAGCTGTAGTTACCTGATTTTTTTCCAATTTGTATTGGGCACTAACAGTATTTTTCGAAAGTTTATATATTATAAAGTTAATATATATATGTTTTCCAAGTAGAAAAAGGTAAAGATGATTGATTTATAGTTTATTAACGTAGCTTTTCTAATTTATATAAAGGTTGAAGTGAGAATCGAATAGTGGTTTGAAACAGAGTAAAGCAAGAAACCAGACAGAAGTCAAGGAACTTTCTAAATTGCTCTTCAAGGTAAGATTAAATTGTTTGGAAATGATTCATGAGGTTAAACAGTTGGTCAATATATGAACTGTCTTCGTATCTGTGTTTTAGATATGTTTTATCACTTGATTTAATCCGAAACTTTAATGTTCTAAAAAATAATTGGCCAATCCAGCGAATGACCTCATGAACTAGTTGAACTCAGAGTTATCAACCTTTTGATCACCAATAAAAGTATCAAAACTTCTGAAAAACAAATCATTTAGGGCTTATGAAATCTTTTTCACTGTAGGGAGAAAAAAAAATTGTTGGAAAGAAAGGACCAATGTTCTAAGTGTTGCCATTTTTATTAATATAAAAAAACATGTTATTAGAGACGTGGGTGTGTTTTATAGCGGTTTTCCACGCTACGGCAGAAAAGAAAAGTACATTGCCTGTCCGTCATAAAAAAATGGAACAAAAACCAGTTGGCGAGACATAAGAACTCAATGTTCCCCAAGGGATGCCCCTCTTGAGTCACTCTTCAGACGATAACCGCACTTTTAAGGGAAAAAATCGTCTGTCTTCCTAACAATCTCCCTCAGTAACGAGGGATTTATTTGAGGTCGGTAACACGACCCCAGTACATCAAAACAAAGTCATAAAAAATTGTTTTCTTTCTGCCCTCCTCTCTGTCACCCCCCTGAAAGATAAAAATGATCTGATCAATCTTTTTGTTGATAACGTGATCTTAATTGTTTCTTTGATTCCATTTTTTGTTATAATTTTTTGTCACCTATCCCCCCCCCTCCTTCTTCTTACGATAAATAAAAACAACTTGATATCGCGGGTCAAGATTAAGGCGAAAGGGGCTCTGGAAGGAGGGGGGAATGGAATATAGAATAAACAAGAGGACTGTTTCGATACGAAAGTGGATCCCGGGAGAGAAAAAAAATTAGAGGCCAAAAGTTAGGATGGATCCAATTTGGGGGGCCTCAAAAGGGGCTTAGCTTAGTGCGGGCTAAATTAGGAAGCTTATAAGGAAGCTTGAGACTCGGTGTCTCATGTTGTCGATTCAAATTTCTTCTTTTTTCGCAGTCAAGAAGATTTATCGCTATTTTTGATGTGAAAAATGATAACATTGGCTCCATTTTCCGCGTCATCATTGAAAATTAAACAAGGTCCTGGTTACAAAACTGCATATCAGACGAATTACGGGATTAGTACAGCAGTTCTACGGTTCAAAACACCTTCACACTGGCATTCCAAAGTAGATAATATCAGAGAAAGACATCGGTTAAATTTGAAACCAACTTTATTACTTGCAGTTTTTGAGCGAATTCGACCAAAGAGCATGGATTTGTTTAATGAAATTATCCTTCTTCAACAGCTGAGAGGGATTAAGTTGCAGGAAAGAGAGAAAAATTGGGCTCTGCGTTTAAAATCTTCTGAAAAGTACTCAATTTAAAATGTGTTATTATTTAAAATCTTTTCTATATTACTTAAGGTAGGAATTCCAGGTTCATACCATCTTTAATAGTTCTTGAAACGTGGCTTAAATTGTGTTTTGAAACTTTTTGAAAATTTATCACCAGAACCTTGAGTACCATAAGAAGGATTTAGTTCAATAATCTACATGCTGATATTTCGTCATAAAATTTGATTTAAAAAAAACGCGAAGAGAGCAAAAATATCTTAATTTCTTAAATTAAACCTTTAAAATTATTACACTTTTATCTGTAATTTTGAAAATTTTCAGGAAAATTAATTGTTTTTTCTAGATTTTTTTTTAGATCGACATGCTTTAATCATCGATAAACATTATTAGCACTCAAATAATTTATAACATAAAAAAATTTATTAAATGTTGAATAACAGGTACAAATAAAATTGAAAGCTTACAAATTGACAGTTCATTACCATTTAAAGTTTTAATAATATAATTTAGAATATATATTATAATAAAAATATTATTAATTTATGTAGGTAAAAGTGTTGAATGTTTTAATAAAGTTCAGAAAAAAATAAATGATTTAAGAGAATAAATTTTCAGAGAAGGCACAATTTAGTTTAAATTCTCCTTTCAAAAGATTCTCATTATAATTCCTTTCTTAAATATAACTTCTCTGTAATATAATTTACAAACAAAATAATAATAGGAACATACACTTCCAAATGTACATGAAAAACATTATAATCTATATATTTAACCAAAAAATAATTTCATACGTTCTTTTTTTAAAAAAAATATAGTCACACACGATAATACTAAATTGTTTCAAAGTATGTGACAAAATATTTAACAAGAATTGAAGACAAAATTAAGATATCACGTTTTTTAAAATTAGCTTGATGGTTTTAAATACAAAAATGGTTTTTTTAAATTATTGCTTTATTCAATAAATTTTTATTCTAATTAAAAACTAAAAAAAATTTAATTAACAATTTTATTTAATGATTAGTGATTAAATTAAAATAAAAGATTAAAATTATCTAATAATTTTTTGTATCGTAAAAAAACCTTAACATTTAACGATAAAATTCTAATATACTTCAAGCAAATGACAAATATATTATAAATAAGATGGCAAATATGAGATATGAATAAGACTTAATAAAAATTAAAAAAAATATTGACACACATTATTATAAATGAAAATAATTACACCAAAATATAATTGTACCTTAATCTATTCTCAACTATATATGATAAAACCGTGATTACAGTAAGATATTAAGTTGATTTATATCTGAAAAATTAGTTTAGAATCTCAGTCAGTTTTCCTTAGATTTTAGGCTATTTCCTTGGATCTTTCTTATACTGTATAGGGAGTATAACACAATAAAATCTTTCTTGAATCAGTTAAAAGTATCGGAAATTTTAAACTTTAATTAACTTACCAAAAACTAAAGACTACTTTGATTCTTATACTAATAAATTCATTTTACAATTATAAATTTTTTTGATAAGATGAAAAAAAGATTGACAGAAAAGAATTTTTAAAATAAGTATGAGAAAGTGATACTTGAATTATATTTTATTTCAAGCAATAAACATTTCATAGAAACTAAAAATTATTTCAAACGTTATTTAGTGACAGATTTATTTAAATATGAAATCCCATTTTAAATTAACAAACAACATTTCTTCAAATTATAATTATTTTTCAAAATTTAAGAAATTTTTCACGATTTATCGTTAATTTGCCTCAAAATATCAAGTTTGAACCAGTTGACTAAGTATGAAGGATAAGTTAGTTAAGTTTCTATAAAAGGCAGATATATATTACTATTAATTCGATAAATTTCATTTTTAAAACTACAACTGTCTTCTTATAAATCTAATAAACTTAATTTAATTGACTATCGTAAAAAACATCCTATTTTTATTACATCTGAGAACACCCAACTTCCATTAGTTTGATGCAACTGTTGTCAAACTCAATTTTTTTTAAACAAAATATTTCTAAATATAAGAGAAATTATTGCTTGTGACATAAAATGCAGCAACAAGTTGATCTTTATCAGTACAATTTTTTCTCAATTGTATCTTGGAACAATTTAAGGTACCCGACTACCCTAAAATTGTGAATTTTGCCAAAAATGAACACATTTTCCAATTTTATTTTATAGGCCATCTTATTAGCTTTATAAAAATACCAAGTTTATTATTTTCCATTCTCTAGAACAAAAACTACAAGCGTTTTATTAAAAGCAGATGCCATTACTTTAAGCAAGTTGTCATACTTTAAAACGCGTTTGACTCGAAATGTGATTTTTTGAAAATAATCAAACGGGGTCAGCGATTGCTAAAAAAGTTTTGAACATAATTAACTGAAATTTTTTCTGTAAGTTTTGTATAATAATAGAATTGTTTTAACCTTCAGATTTATCAATCACTGTTTTATTACAAAATTGACAGTCCCTTATGTGAATATAATCACTGTTTTTTTAAGCCATTTCATGTAATAACTGAGATAAAGAGAGAGAGAGAGAGAGAGAGAGAGTGCTCTAGTTTTTGTAAAAATTAAAATATCTCTAATCCTGAAGGTCATTTCAAAAATGAATAACATAGCAACATATCAGAATTGAAAATTTGTTCATAAACTTTTGGTACAGAATGGGCCACATTTATGTTATTTTTTTGTAAATTTTTACCTATTTTCCCCAATTTTAGTAATAATAATCTATTTTACTTTTTTAAATTAAGCATATTTTTTTAAAAATGTATTAAACAAATCTAAAAAAAAAACAAAAAAATCCCATTTAAAAAAAAAAAAAGTTGTTGCAACCAGAGTTGGATACCTTAAAGACAGAGAAACAACAAAAATTCTGCAACTGTTTGAAATCGTTCGATTTCAGAAATGGAAATATTTCCTTTTGGGTTTTTCTCGAAAAGTTAAAAACTTCTTTTTTTCCGATCAACAAGTGGTTTCTTACCTTGAATGCCATTGTGGGGAGAATACTTGTGGCGGGAATCTTCGGTGGTTTTTTGGCGGAGGATGAGTAACTGAGGAGAGAAGTCGCGGCTCGGTGACTGCCAAACGATTCCCAACGTTCTTATATACCCGAGAGAGGGGTGGAGCATCAACTATCACGTCGAATCTCTCTCGGGATGGGAGGAGGCGGAAGAGGGGAGGAGAGAAACTAAACTACACGTGGGTTCGTGAGAAACCAAAAGGAAAAAAAAAAAAGGAAATGAGACGGGGGGGGAAGGGGATCTAAAAGAAATAAAACCCTAACATCGAATTCTATCAGACGATTTGCTACATCCCGAAGAAAAAAAAATTCGATAAGCATGAGAATGGGAGAGTTGGGAGAGGACAGCGTGGAAAACCTCTCGAAACAAAAAAAAATCGCGAAAACAGGGGGTGCTTGTGGGAGGAGTTTGCGCATGCTTTAATCGATTTAACTAGATCGTCTTGAGTGCATCCTCCCCCAAGACCGAATCCAGATGGTAATTCAGATGCATAGCGTTGGCGTAAGCCCCCCCCCCCGCCCCAGCAATAGTTCTCCCGTTTTCTTTAACAATTCTTCCTTGAAATATGTATATTTTTTTCATTTAATAACTTTGTCGATTTGTGCTACGCTAAATGATGAATGTCATAAATATTAAACACATTTTATCATAAAGAGGGGGAAAAAAGCATTCGCATATTAAAAAGTTTTTGTGTAAAAACCTTTGCGTGGGCGGATGAAACTGAAAAAATATTCACGAAAAGTTCTATAAAGAATCTTTTTCCCTACAAATCCAACTTTCAATGAATTTTAAATATGTGATGCGAATGTCATGCAAAAATTGTGGACAAGCTTACGTTATGATGTATTGTAACAGTGTCTTTCTGTTAAGAAAAAGAAAAGTGTGAATTTTTTGAAGCATATTTTGAAATGAATTCTATATTGTCTTTGTTATACATTCAGAAAGTACAATAAAGCGAAGAAAATTCAAAGAACCGTAAATAGAATATTGTTGAAAAGGTTTTAATTTTTTTTTTGTAAACCTCTTCTTACAACTTTATGTATGGGATAATTTTTTTCTCGTAGATTTAATAATTATTTTATCTCTGGCAAAAACAAGAATTTTAGGAGGCTGTATTTTTGATGAGAGAATAAATAACGTACAAAAAGCTGCGGGTGAAAAAAATATACATATTTATTTAAAAGAAAGAAAAAAATAAAGGTTTTATAATATTAATGAAAGTAACACCCATGTAGTAGTAAGTAGTTTCTACATATTAATGAAAGTAAAAGAAAAAATTGGAGAAATTATGCTCTCCCAAAGCTAAAGGGATTCGTTTTTAAGCACATATAACTTTCAAAACTAGAAATCTGCAATATCCTATCATATATATGCGTACTTCTAATTCTTTTTTCAGATCTCTATTGTATACACAAGAAAAATATTTTCTATTTCTTTCGGGGATTTTATAAATATATACGGCCGTGGGTAGCCTAGTGGTTAGAGCATCGGACTCCAGACCGGAAGGCCTGGGTTCGATGCCCGAAGCCAACAAATGCCCTCCGAGTACACACGGAGTATTTGCTCATTAAATCAGTGGGTCCGAATGGTGTCGCCATCTATCGTGTTGTACCAAGAAAAATCGTACAGTCACCTTCATGGTTCTCAAAGCTTAGGCTAACGACATTCGTAAAATTCTAGCCCTTAGCCGTGATGAATTTCTTAGACCTTGATCTGATGTTACTGTCGATCAGGTGGCATAAGCAGCAACAACATAAATATATACTATATATATGAAAAATATAAAATACACCTAAAACATGACAGAATAAATAATGAAAATAAAATACGAAAATCACGAAAGAACATATCAAATATTTAAAAGGAAGAAAAGTGATACAATTAAATAAAAATTGAAAAAGGAATCCAGCAAATCGAAAAGCAATTTCGAACTTAGGATCGAATAGGTGAAGTTAAGTTTGATAGAGTACCAACCTCTCTCTCTCCTCCCTCTATCAATAGATAAAAAAAAAGCGAAACAGAATATAGACAAAAAAATCAAAATAGAAAAAGAGTACACTGAGCAAAAACTTCCAGATAAAGAAATTAGAATTTAACCAATTTAAATTTACAGTACACATCATAAAATCTTAAAGAAAGAATTTTAAATAACTCTACTCTCATCATTTTTCAAGGAAAAGAAGAATGTTGAAATGATTGTACGGTCACTGTTATCAAGATATACATCCACAGTATATATGAACAGGTCATCTATGTTATATGTATATAACTTCCATATCCATTATTTTCAACAGGATTTCACTCATCATAAACAGAAAGGAGGAAGGTTAGCTATCCAAAAGCAGGTACATAGAAACCTTACTTTTATATAAATCATCAAAAGTTTTCCAAAGTCATCATTATTTATAATACTGCAACATCCACATTTTTAAGTTTCTAAGATTTGTTTGACGCTGTTATCTTTTATGTTTAAATAATTCTTTTAGTAGAGATCAGTAGAGTAACGTGCACCCCCGTAATCCCTCATTGTATGTGTGGGGGGGGGGCAGGATTCTAAAGGGCCCAAAGTTTATGGTTTTGCAATCATTCGCAAGATTCAGCTTGCGGCTTCAGCTGACTTTAAAGGGGGCCCTAACATTCTGTGTTACGCCACTCGCAAAAAAAAAAAAGATTATTAAAATTAAATATATATATATTTATATGGGGATTTCTTTCTTTATATACAAAATAAGCCCCTCTTATTTTTAACTTTGTTAATTCCCACTTTATTGATGTAAATGCTGCGTTTTATAAAGTAAGGAAGGAATATATATGTAAAAATAGAAAAAAAATACTTGCATATAATTTCAGCATTATAGGGCTAATCACAGCCCAATGGCTTTCTTAATTGTATATATTTTATTTTGAATAGGCAACACATTTATAGCTTTATATTAAACTAGCTGGTATACCCGTTCTTCACATGGGTGAACTGAAAAATTAAACAATACAGACTGAAGGATAAAAAAGTTTTTAATGAGTTAATTTTACGTGAATTGCAAATTAAACAAAAAAAAGAAGGTTTTTTGCATATCTCAGTTGAACAAAAAAATCACATTTCTTAATTTTCAAGTCGGTAGATCTAATAGCTGATAAAAAGGATTTTTTTATTTTATTTATAACGCCCCATAACTGTCTTGTGGGTCGATTTTTGAAAAAAAGCCTTCTTTTTTAAGCTGATCTCTGCTCAGCAAAAGTAACACATTGTTACAAATTTTGTATAATGAACTCTTAAAATAGTGCAAACAATTTATATCTGGATGTGTAATACGTTAGTATTACTTTCTGTTGTATGTATTTTATGTTAAAATTGTAATATTCGCAAGCAACGCCGTTCCTCACATTATAATGGTGATTCAATGGAAACATAACGAAATTTTGGTGATAGAGCCAAGTTAGCATCATGTTGGCAATTGGCGATTTGTTGAACAGTGCAGAAGTTGATTTGCTGTAGCGCCACCTGGTGGGGAGCTGTAACAAAGATAATAGCAAAAAATTCTTCTCCATACCTATACATGGCGATTTTCATAGTGATTGGTGTTGGAGTGTTACACACACACACACACACACACACACACACACACACACACACACACACACACACACACACACACACACACACACACACACACACACACACACACACACACACACACACACACACACACACACACACACACACACACACACACATTTATATATATATAGATTGTGTATATTTGATTTAAGTTATCGTTTGGCTTTTGTTTTCTTCGTTTTTGTAATGAACGGGGTCTTTGGTCGAATAAGCTTCATGTAGTTAAATATTAAACGTATAATTAAAACTGTTCCCAAAGTGTTTTGTTGCCGCCCATCCGGTATAGTGGTTAGTGAAGCTGACTGCGGTGCCGCAGGGACTGGGTTCGAATCCCGGAGAAGGCATGGATGTTTGTGTTGTAATCCTTTCTTCTGTCTGTGTTGTTTACCCCCGTGTTATACGTTCGGTGGTGCACGGGGTTTATAAATGTTAAAAAAAAAAGCGTTTTTTTTGTTCAAATTAATTATCAAGAACTTATCCACATATACAATATTTTTATTTCATTACTTAACAGGACTACTTATATCATGTTTTTTTTAAAAAAAAAAATTACTGGATATCTTGTCTTCTAAATAACACCGGTAAAAAAAGAGTTTTTTTAAACACGAGTTTTCTTTCAAACTTCACATTTTGCGTAATATTATTTTTTTAAATCTTACATTTTAAAATCGAAGGGAACGCTGAGTCAAACTGAATTTATTTAATAATTAGTTTTAATAATTTAATTTTACGAGGGAATAGTTTAATTTGCTGGTTTCTATATTCAACTGTTTCACGTTGTAAACAATTGGAATTATGAGTAAAATTTAATCCTTTGAATAATTAATTTTAATCAATTGTTTTATTAATTGTAATTAAATTACCGCATTGTCATCCCAAACAATCGCGTATAGAAAATTTCAGCTCATTTGAGCTTTTTCAAATGAAAGAAAAATCTTTTTAAGTTTTGACCCAGACATAGGTACAATGTGAGTAGAAGAAAACCTATTAATAAATATATCACTTTTCAGTTTTGTAAAAATTGTTTATTATTTGTTGTATTTCAATGAATTGATTTTTCAAGGAAAAATTTATTTTTAATCTCATTAACAAGTCTCTTTAAAAATGTTTAATACATTTTGCTTTAATAAAAAGGAAAAATTGGATTTTATATGCTAATTTTTAAATTTTTATATATATATATTGCAACTTTTTCCAATGATATAAGCATGAATATAACCTTACTTATTTTTTTAAAGTTTGATAATTTGTGAATTCACTTGTCAATTGCATATTAATAATTGCAAAATTATTCATGATGGAATCAAGATGCTTTAAAGGAAAATGTTTAAAACTTTCGTCGGTACGTTTAGTGTGGTAAAAGTATGCATATGGGTTTCTGATTATTTTAATAATTTATTAATTTTTTTACAACTGAAATGATATTTAAAGTGTTTTACAGAAGAAAAAAATATTTAGAAAAATTTATTTCCCTCCTTCCCATTTTATAGATAATTTAATTAAAAAAATCTAGGTGTCAAACTCTGTATTTTTTGTGCGGAAACGTATAAGTTTTAGAAAAGTAATACCTTTTATAAACTTGATATGGCAAAGAGTTGTATGAGAGTGGTATGAGAGTTCATACCAGGATATTCACTTGTCTCCTGCACTTTTATATGTACGTGAGAGAAAGGCGAAATATTCTACTAACCCCAAAAATAAATAATATATAAATTTTTTTTTGTGTGTGTGAAATAAAGACATATTAAAAACCATATATGTATTGAAATTGGGAAGAAAATAATAATTTACTGGAATTACAAATTTTAATTTTTTTGGATTCTCTTGGAGCTAAAAACTGACCACGAGTATTTTCTCAAATGATAATCATTTCATTTTATGTTAACGTTGCACTTTGGAGCTGCACTAGGGCTCTTGGTGACCGTGTCGTAGTCTCCCACTACCCCTTTGCATATTATCTATGTTAGGATATGTAGGATTCATAATTAAAGACTACTCAAATAATAAATCACTTATTTATTATTTCTTTAAGACAGAAATCCACAATTAATAATCAACTTTAAGAACAATAAATTATCATGGAGTATTATCAGAATTCAATTATGGACGACGGAATACTAACTGATATCACGAGGGGAATAACACGTACAATCAAACTACACATTTAAATCTAAACTACAAAAGTTACAGACCTGAAATCTTCTTCAGAAGGAACCTGGAACGAGTAGAATTTATGAAGTGGCTATAATCTAGGATATCTTCAATAACTTCTATTTCACTTCATTTAACTAAACGCTTAAAAACACCTTCTTAGGCAACCACTTAGTTTACCTTTCAATCCCAAACACGGAGTTCTACTCTATCAAACCGCTTAGTCATCCTTATCTCTTCATTTCATTTCTCCCTTTTATATCTTTTTCGAACTCGCTCAACCCGAAACTATCTTATTTACATAAGTCACACTTTAAGCTCTCAGTGGGGATTGGTCAAAATAAATACAATTTAAAGTTTTTAAGAGAAGGTTAGTGAAACGCGTAAGCACCCGTCACAACCGACTTCGTAATTTTAAACATTGATCAAATGACGAGGATAACGTCTGAGCTGGCATACCACGTTCCAACTTCCCCACCTCGCTAATATGAGGAAGGCAGATCTTGAGTGATTTAACATACATGGTGAGTGTTTTGGAAACAAAAAGAACTTAATTCTACATCTCGAAAACACCGGTATGCTGTAAAAGTACGGTGTAGTTTGATATATGTAGACTTAAAAAAATTCAAAAACATGCAAATACACACATTAAAGATTTGTTTTTGAAATTTATACGACTTCATGGAGCACTTCTTTTCTCTCTCAAAAAGTAAATAAGTTTTTCGTGATGCTGTAATGAATTTATTACGTACTATCGCTACAAAACCAACGTTCAAGATAACTCGCCAAGTTGGCAACTCCGATTTCTCATGTGTCGTATGCGCTGAATGGGTAACCAAATGCTTCGCTTCATATAATGTCGCCCATACGGTAGCGTTGGTACATTATTGCAAGCTCTCTCAGAAAAATATCACAATGATTGCCTAGACCGGAATCATTGCGTGAGAAGAAAAGTGTTGTCTCATACAAAGATTTAATAACAACCAATGGAACTAAATACTCAACTTTGCAGGAAGCTGCGAGAGCTGCATGTTTATCAAAATCTGAGGACTTTATCATTGAAGTGTTGGACGAAGCAGCTTCAGGCATGAATTTAACTGATTCGTCAAGAACGAATTTTACGAAAAAAAGAGCAGATAAAAGAACTACATAATTCATGTAAGTTATAGCTTTAAATTTGAGCAATGAGTGGGAATCGTTCTATAATTTATACAATGGAGGATTGGTCCACCGTTAGGAGGACAGAAGATATCTTTTCCCCCTAATTTTACCAACAATACTTAAGTTTATATTTTTTAAAAACTTTTTGGTTTCAAAGACCATGAAAGAAAACATGATAACTCATGTTAAAGATGTCATATTTAGCTTATACTGGTTGCTGATATAAATAGGTGGGGAGCTATTTCGAAATATCTTCAATTTGTTAATTGTAGCTACTGATATGGTTTTTTCCCCGGAGTATCAGCAACAACACAATAGTCCGAATTCAGTAACATTTTTTTTCATTCTCTTGCATTCTTAGCTAGATTTTTATACCATTTTATTACAATGATGATGATCTGCAATTTATTGATTCACAAAGATGCAACAAACAAAAAGAAATTTTATTGCGACAGCACTTTTGTTTAAATGGTCATGCCATGTCAATGGAAGCAGGCAAGAAGTGTCGCTGGAGGCGTAGTATTGTAAGTTTTCGTAGTAGCATTGGCCTTGCACTTTATTTACTGTTGGGCCGATGAACTTATTTGTGTCGTTGTGTCAACAACAGATATATTTTAAGCCAAAATCAACCGGTGGTTAATGATATCACCAATTTTCGCGTGGGTGGCAATTCGGAAAAGGGGTCTAATGGATAAAAAGCTGGGGAATTTTTATTTGTGGTGGGTACGCTACTCGCTTTTGGCGTGATTTTGAAATAGCACCTAACAGACCATTGGCAGTCAGTCTAATGTTATCGAATTGCATTGTTATTGCTCCAACTTGGCGAAATTTTACAGCTAATTGGCGGATATATCCGTAGTGTACCGATATCAAAATAGTTCCAAAGATTACACGAAAAACATCCATTCTATTCAAGAGAAAGCAAAAATGGTTTAACATTTTTGTTTATTTAACTTTGTAAGATCAGAGTGTTCCCATTGTAGCACATCTAAAATTATCATTTAATAACTTCGTGTTGCTATCGATCTGAAATGAAATGTCAAGTACAGCTTTTAAAAAATAACATGAGTATTTTTTTTAGAGGGAGAGGGCTATCGTTTAAAAAATGCTTCAAAACATTTGGAATAAAAATAAATTTTTATCTAAATCCTGATCATAAATCACTGCACTGATTAAATGATGTATAGTTTTAAATTAATTTATTAGATATTGAAGAAAAAGTATCACAATCAATCCTTTCAACGTCAAAATATTCTTAAAACAAAGTTTTCAAGCAAAGAAACTTAAGGCTTAAAAAAAGAAATTTATAAAAAAAATTGATAAATTTTAGACTTAAGTATTTTTCCTATAAAATATTAATGCTTCACGCGAAAAAAGTAATTCAACAAAAGATGAAATAAATGAAATATACAACACACACACACACACACACACACACACACACACACACACACACACACACACACACACACACACACACACACACACACACACACCACACACACACACACACACACACACACCACACACACACACACACACACACACACACACACACACACACACACACACACACACACACACACACACACACACAAGGTAAGGGTTATTCAGAAGAATGATGGGGAAATTGAAATCTAGAGTAAAACGTTACTTTTTACGGGAAATCTACTATTACACATGTTTCTTTTGAATATTTCTCTTTTTACTTTGAAAAATCTTAAAGAAAAGGGTAAAGGAAACGAAAAACAAAAATAAAAGTAAAAACCAAAATAACGTACAAGAAAGCGGCTTCTTTGTGTTTATGAACGAACTTTTATTTAAGAACGTTAGATTTTTCTTTAAAAAAATGTATTGCCTTGAAAAAAATTGGGAAAAAAATACAATTCAAAGAATGGACTTATGCATTTAAACACTTCGACACGTGAGTGAAAAGACTACTCAAGATCTCTTTTATTCCCCCCCCCCCCCAGAAATAAAAAAAATATTAACATTTCAACTTCAATTTTGTACTAAACCGTTATAATTCAAAGAGTTTTTTTTTTATGAAGCAACGTCACCTTGAATATAAGTCGCGCAGCTGATTTTTAGCTAAATGTTTATTACACAAAGGTGTTACTGTATTAAAAAGCAAATTAGCAATTACCTTTCGTTTGCATGAGTTTGGTAATGTTCTTTTTTTTGACGAGTTTTCAATCTTTTGAGTTTGAGAACTAGATTCGTAATCTGTAGGTTTCGCATTCAAAACACATTAAATCAAAGGTCATTGTTAGGAAAAATTATGGTTTATAAAAAATCTTATTACTTCAAAGCCTAGAAATGTGCGAGGCTTGCACGGGTAGAGTGGGGTTCCTATTCAAATGTCGACTTCGTCTTTTTACCGTGGTTCAGTTTAAAAATACGCATTGACTAGAAACAAGTAATATGTATAAAAATTTTCTTAAGTCAATTCCACTTTGGTCAACAAAGAAAAGTTTTATTGTAGTTACTTTTTATTACATAATTATAATTTATATAAATATGTATATACATATGACAGAATCACAATATTAAGTGGCAAAACAGAAAGCAATTTTCCTTTCCATATATGGTGTTGGACTATTATTTTTGTTTGTTAATATTTATTATTATCAACGACATTTTCAGAAGTTAGGCAATCCGAGGTAGGATTCGAACCCATAACCCTTGGATTAGAAGTCCAACGCGTTATCCAGTTCGCTACAGGGACACAACGAGTGATTTTCCTTTTTATATAGGGTGTTGGACTATTATTTTTGTTTGTTACTATTTATTCATAAGTTATATTTAATTAATTAATTAATAGTTGAAAAAACTGTATTAAAATCAAGTCTCATCCACTACAAGTTTAAAAAATGTATTTGAACTTGAGTGGATGAATAAAAAGTATTTTATTAACGATTGAAAATTTGAACAAGATATATATTTATTTTTTATATAAATGTTAGGAGAGGTGAACTAATAGTAGAAATTGAAAAATAGGCCTTTACGTAGAGCTGAAAAAAGCAGTAAATAAGCAGTCAGAAATATTCCAAGTAATATAATTTATTTTTCATTGATTTCAACGTAAAATTTCTGTGGAAAACAAATAAAGTTGGTGATAGAGTCGGAAAAGCCAACACGAAGTTACTATCAAAATCCTTAAAGAAAACACCCATTTAATCCTGTAAAGAAGTTTAGGATTTTGAGTCTAGACGCGTTAGGAAATCCGCGGAAGTAATAATTCTAGCCTAATCGTTAAGTATGTGAAAAAATTAAGAAATATTTTAAAATTATTCAAATATAGCATAATTCTAGCATCCCATGTTTCTCTGTTTCAATTAACCTGGTCAGTTGTACGGGTGAAGAGAGATGGGATAAATTATAGTAAAAATTGCAATATTCTGTCCCGACTTTATTAATTGAAAAAACGTAATACGTTGTTGAAAGGGGTATTTCATGCGAAAATCCGTTTACAAAGAAATCAAACATACGTACCCAAGCGAACTGAACAGTTGAATTTCTAAGCGAGCAAATACAAAACAAATGAATAAAATAAGCAAATAATAAATAAATATATATTAATTAATGTAGCAAGGATTAACAACACCATTTCAGCATTCTCCACATATGTACACATTAAAGATGTCTTGTGTCATTAATCCGCCTGCATATATATTTTTTTTAACATTTATAAACCCCGTGCACCACCGAACGTATAACACGGGGGTAAACAACACAGACAGAAGAAAGGATTACAACACAAACATCCATGCCTTTTCCGGGATTCGAACCCAGTCCCTGCGGCACCGCAGTCAGCTTCACTGACTCCGCCTGCATATTGAGCAAAATTTTTTATTTAGCGTTACTATGCCTTTACTTCGATGGCATTAAGTTTGGAAACGCTTTTTAACCGTATTTTATGCAATAACTGATTATATATTGCAAAATCAATTGATGTTGGATTTCTGCTTATTTTCTATGAAGGAGAAAATTTGTGCCGAACCATTAGCTTTATTAATAAACTAAGCTTATAGTTAATCTCCAATCTTAGTTAAGAAATTATATTTGGCGATATATATATATATATATATATATATATATATATATATAAATTGTCAAATCTACACGGGGAAAATAGATAAATAGTTTTTCCCCTTATTCTTTTATTTTTCGCCCTGTTACAGTGTGATTTTTACTAACATCGCGTGAGTGAGTGAGTGAATATTAACGTCGCAATTCAGCTACACGAGGGCTTTTGGCGACGGACCTCGTAATTCTGAACCATGGTCAAGTGACGAGGACGACACCTGAGCAGGCACCACCCTCTTCTAACTACCACACCACACCAACGGGAGGACGTTTGAGCTCTCGACAGATTTAACGTGTGGGTCTTTAGTGGTACTGGGCTTGAACTCATGACATGTCTACCATGATCCGATACCGTGGCCACTTATTAACGCCGCACTTTACAGAAACACGAGGGGTATTGGCGACGGACTTCGTTGTTTTGAACTATGGTAAGTTGATGAGGATGACACCTGAGCTATCCTCTCTCCGAGCTTCCACGTCACATCCACGGGTGCTCTTTCAGTATTGTCTATAATTTATTCTCGGAGAAACCCCATTTTGTCAATTTTTAAAATCGCCTCAGGGGGGGGGGAGGGAGTAAACCACATTTTTATCTCATATTTTAACCACATTTTGCTTAGACTCCTCCCATATTAACAGCAGGAAGACTTTCCAGCCCTTTAGCGGGTAGAACAATATTCAATGATAGCCAAATTTTGGTACTCGAAGGACGTTGGAGCATGCAGCTCCGATCCTTTTAATTCTATTCTAAATGCTTGTCCTCTAGTTATGTTTGTAAATTTTTATTTTGTTTAATAAACGTGTTATAAAGGGGGGGGGGACCTAATGAGTAATAAAGAGACACGCGGGAAATGGGTTCTTAACTAAGTCTGTGACGGATCTATAAGCGGTTCTACTAATCCCTTCATGGCACTTTTAGAAAAATATTTATTTCAGCCAACTTTCGCCGAGTAAGAAAGCGTGATTATGCAAATGAAGTATATTATATAAATTATGTTTTTGCGAGTTTGAGGGTTGGCAAGTTGGAGTTAGTAAAGAGTGGGCAAGTGATTTAGTGAGTTAGTTTGTTAGTTGAAGATTGAAGGATCGTGGAATTATTAAGAGAATTTGGAGTTTGTCCACGAAAAGAATTACGGAGAGTGGATACAACGACAGTTATTAAATCCAGATAAAGATCTCCTACAATATTCAAATGTAGGACCCACTTCATAAAACTACAGGTATCGTGAGCTTTGTTTAATTAGAAGTTAGCTTATTAGTGTGCGACATAGTTTAAATTGAGCGTATTTAAGCTATCGTAGAATCAGTTGAGGGTCCGTAGTAGTATCCCCGTGTTATTGTATCTCACCTCCGCAATCTACTATTTGATTATTTATCTTAATTAGACTGTTATTGTGTCTGATTGATATTTTGGTAACAATAAAATAGTTAGTGTGAAATCATGTCTGTTGATTATTCAGTTTCTCCCACTCACTTAGCCGGGACTGCGGGTAGACAAGGGGTTTCAGATGGAAGCAGGAATCGTCCGACATTACAAGTCTACTAGTTAATTCAAACACGTTTATTAAACAAAATAAACATTTACAGACACAACTAGAGGACAAACATTTAGAATAGAACTAAAAGGATCAGAACTACATGCTCCTATGTCCTTACAATACCGAAGCTTGTCTATTACTGAATATTGTTCTACCCACTAGAGCAGGGGTGGGCAGACTTTTCCTGGGTACGGGCTACTTCTAATTTTTTCAAGGTGTTGCGGACTAGTTGGCATCGGTGTTCCACAAATATGTTTTTTTAGTATGCACGTCCTAGGTTTTAGTTAAGGCGATCACCCCAAATTGTCATGTCGGTCCACCGGTAGATCGCGATTGACTTAATGCCCCCCTCTGCGCTAGAGGATGGGAAAGTCTTTTTGCTGCTAATACAGGAGGAATATAAACAAAGGGTGGTTAAAGGATTTTAATTAGCTATTGAACTTATTTAAGAACCTATTCCTCGCGCGTCCCTTTATTGCTCATTGAATCATTCCTTATAATTTGGAGTTACCTGATCCAACATCCTTACAGTACCGAAGCTTGGCTATCACTGAATATTGCTCTACCACAAATAGCAGTGTCTCAGCTCTCAACCAAGTCAAACAAGGAAAGGATCTGAATTTCAAGTCAAGACGCCACTCATAGCCACGCCCCCGGATCGCCTCCAATCAACCAATAGCCAACATGCCTCTCCGCAAAAAGTAAAACTTCACAAACGTCTTTCCCACATCTAAAGGCGGTATCACACATAAAGTTTCCGTGCGATTTTTTCTCCCAACTTTTCGCCGAATCTGAGGGGGAAGGGTAACCGTAAGCAAAACGGCATGCTCTGACGTCAGCCACTCTCTTTCTCCACATTGAAACATTACTCGCTGATTTTTCTGCTTCGAAAACGACCATCCAATATTATTTCTTTTATTTCGCTGGCGCTTTTGTTTATGGGGGTAAACAGAAATGGAGCATCATTATGTTTAAAATATTATACGCTGTTAAAATATTGTACACCATTAAAATATTATACGCCATATCTGATGTGAAACTACCACCGTTACTGCCATCTTGTTTATGACGTAGGTGTGCCGAAGAACCCCATTGGCTGGAATTTCAAGCAACTTTCATTTAGAGCAACTTTCTCAGCTTAGTGGCAAAAAGTTGTTCGGAAGCCATTGCTATGGCAACGGAGTAAAAATTGCACGAATTGGAACAAAAATTGCACCAAACGTGTACGTGTGATATGGCCTTAAAGGCGGTATCACACGTGCATTTTTTTGGCCCAACTTTTCGCCGAATCTGAGGGGGAAAGGTTACCGTAAACAAAACGACATGCTCTGACATCAGCCACGTTCTTTCTCCACATTGAAACATTCCTCGCTGATTTTTCTGCTTCGAAAACGACCATCCAATATTATTTCTTTTATTTCGCCCGCGCTTTTTTGTTTATGGGATAAACAGAAATGGAGCATCATTCTGTTTAAAATATTATACACCGTTAAAATATTGTTCACCATTAAAATATTATACGCCATATCTGATGCGTTTGATGCAAAGCTATCACTGTTACCGCCATCTTGTTTATGACGTAGGGCGCCGAAGAACCCCATTGGCTGGAATTTCAAGCAACTTTCATTTAGAGCAACTTTCTCAGTTCACTGGCAAAAAGTTGTTCCAAAGCCATTGCTATGGTAACGGAGTAAAAATTGCACGAATTGGAACAAAAATTGCACCAAACGTTTACGTGTGATAAGGCCTTAAGACTCTCACGATATGGGATTGAGGACTGATTTACAGTCCAGATGCCCACAGATACACCGTCATCAATATTGTTCTAGAGGGAGTGAAAGTCTTTCTGCTGTTAATGTGGGAGCAGTTTTAGCAAAGGATGGTTATAGTGTTTCTTTTAATATGTTGGAAAAATCCCAATATTTAACTTAAAACGTTATTGTGTACCAATTAAGTTATTGAGGACAAAAAATACTACACATTTTGAAAAAAGAAATGTCACCAGAACTAACAGTTATTACCCTTCGGTAAATTAGTAATTCCGCGAGTTTATATGTTTCCCCTTTGACAATTTTTGAGAAATTCTTGAAAGAATGTTTTATATTTCAGAAAACGACAAATATTTATACTTTAAAATGGAATTTTAAACGTAAATCTTGATCATTATCCAAATATGTGTCTTTTGTGTTTATATTATTTAAGTCATGGAGATCCATTAATCCTGAAAAACCACTCCTGAACATTCAATTTTTTTTAATGCAAGAAATTTAAAAATGCTTATGTATCCATTCAACTTTTGTATTGATCTAAAAACATACGATTTTCTTAAATATAACTCCAACAACTATCGCATCTGATACAAATTTTCAGTAAACATAGAAGATACTCGTTGGTGGATTTTTTAGAGTAAATTTCTGATTGAGACGAGGAAGATTTACCAAAAGGCATAAAAGTCTCAGTTCGTTTGGGAAAAAAATTTGATTTGATCTTTTAGTAACGTCACATTCTGAAGGTATACGAAGGCTATTGTCAAAAAATCTCATAGAATTTTCGACCTTGTTCAGATGACGAGACTCAGATTTGAGCTGCAACCCAACCCTCCAAACTTTTATACCACGTCAACTTGAAGACTTTGAGCCTCGACAGCTTTAATCTGAATCAAACCCCTATATATGGCAGGTCTGACTGAGACAATCTAACTGAAACATCAAAAAGCTAAAGCAGTTATGGGTGAAAACTTAATCTGAGATTGATTTAATACAACTAGTAAACAAGTGTGCTTATTTCTTATACATTATGAAAGGGAAAAAACCAAGAAAGTCTTACAAAAAATTAAGAGATAGTCAAGGTCAGTGATCCCCAAACCTTGGGCGGCGGACCGGTAACGGTTGGTGGATCAAATTGTACCGGGCCGCACGAGGAACATTAAATTAGTTTAATTTTATTTACTGTGGTTTATTTCTTTCGGGTTTGTGCGGTTATCTACGGAAATCACTTTACATTCCATGTTAAGTTCCTTCATATTCATATTATGGTGCTACAGCCCATGAGGGCCAAGGCCTACTGTGCCTATATCAGTATAGGCACACGTGATCGTGGGCCCTGAGGTGCATGAGCAGATGTTCCGATCAGGAAGTCAGTCTGACGTGAAACCCCCCGTGTTAAGTTCTCAAGCAAGTTTTTTTGGTACTCATTTATTGACCCACTGAAGGGATGAAAGGCTGAATCGACTTTGTCCAGCCCGAGGTTTGAACCTCGGACCAGTGGTGGGGAAGTGCAATGCATTTTGGCGTTACTTTATTCTGAAGGGGTGTTTGAATACAATTAAATTAAGTTTATTAAATCAAAACAATCAAAAATATAAAAAATCAATATCCTCCCCCCCTCAGTGAGCCGCAATAAAATCATCAAACATTGACCGGTACGTGGCGATGAAAAGGGGTTGGGAAGCACTAGTCTAGGTCACAAATATTTATAATTCTTTCGGTACATAATCAATTGTTAACTACTGCTTTATACGCAGTGGATGCCTTTTGTTTTATATGATATCAATAAAATAGCTGCTGTGTTAAAAATGGATTATATTGGAATTTTTGGAAAATACACGAGAGACAAAAAAGTTTAATGTATGAAAAAAACCTTTGAAAATATCCTTTAAGTAATTATTTATCATTATTAACAAAAATTATTTAAATGGGACAGCTTTTCAATCATTTAATTTTTTCCCGAGGAGTACTGTATACGTTTCAATGGTTCTTTGGTTTGATTACTTACATTTTTCTGAAAATTTTTTCCCATTCAAAATATTATTTTTTAAAAAAAAGTAATTGCACAGAAAAAAAAATTTCTATTTGTTGACAATTCAATTAACAATTAGTATTTTTTACGAAAAAAAAAGTCATGATTCCTTAAATTTCAAAGAAGAATTTAAATATATGTGAAAAAATCGGCTGGAAATTTTACAATAACCTAAAAAAAAGTTATACATCTTATCAAAGAATTTTTTTACATGTATTTAAGTATGTTAACAATCATTTATACAATATACCTTGAAGAACCGGTAAAAATAAGAGATTTTAGTATTTTGAATCCACTTTCCTTTAATAACTTTTGTACGAATAAATCTACAAAAAATGGCATTTATATTACATTTTTAATAATTATTTTATTACCTTGTGCCAGATCTATACGGTTTCTTCCACTAACCCCTTGGGGATTCTTTTTGGGCCATCATTTGTTCAACCAACTTTCTCCGAGGAAAGAAAGCGTGATCATGCAAATTAAGTTTAATATATGTATTCTGTATTCGCGAGTTTAAAGGAAGTGAGGATAGCTTGGATGTGAAGTGAATAGATGAGAAGCTAGCAAACCGGCAGTAGTACGTATACGTAAACAGTGTACGACGCGAGAAGGTGGAAATTCGGAAAGCGCTTAGTGCCACCATCGGAGAAGTGTTTAAGGACACGTCTAAAAGAGTAAAGGATTGCAGGAGTTCAGTCTTATTTCAAGTAGAAGGATCTTATTTCAAGTAGAAGTTAGAGAGTTAAATTATTAGCGCTCTTCTAAATTAAAATAAGCTTTGTATAAGTTATCGTAAGGATAGGTTTGCATGATCGTATATATTATCCCCGCGCTATCTTGTCTCACCTTCGTCCTCTAATTGATCAAATTTATCTTAATTAGAGTGTTATTTGTGTCTGTATTGAATATAGAGGTAAATAAATAATTGAAGTTCATCATGTCGTCTGATCATTTAGTTCCTCCCACACATCTTGCCGGCTCACAGGGAATAAGGAATGTAAATTCCTGAAAACCTTTCCAATCAATTATATATAGCATTCATTCGTAATTAAATAAAATTTCAAATTTTGCACGAAAAAAAAAAGGATTTATATCTTTTGTATTTTGACTCCCCATCTTGTCTTAAATTTTATCTGGTTCAGAGTATTCTTTAATTTTTTTTGCCTATTTACCTAGATTTTCCGATATTTGTAATATTTTGAAAGTTATACGTCTGTTTCAAATTCTTCAATTTTTATTCAATGGAACTCAAAGTACAGCAAAGTAACAGCAAAAAGTGAAAATGAATTATTTTCATCAAAAAGCATCCGTTCTTTTTCAAGTTCACCTCTAATAAATATATTTTCGAAGATCATACCTGTTCTGTGTTATATAATGCTATTTGTGTTCTCTTAAAAAATAAGAAAGATGTCTTTTCTTGGGTTTTCTCAAGAACAATTATCTATAGAGATGAAAAATGATCACGCCATACCATCCTTCATTTTGAGCGATTTAGAGTGTGAAAGTTTCTTTTTTTGATTCTCAAGTGTTTTTGATGCCTCTATTTATTCGGAGAAAGGGGATTTAGACAGTCACGAAAATCGCATGAAACGCAAGTTTGATGTGGTATATATATATATATATAGTATCACAAAATGAAAAAAATACATAGTATAATAAAATACTAAATTATACCACTACTAAAGCTAGAAGTTACAAACCAGATTTCAAGAAACATAACTATAAAACATGGTAAAAAAGTATGTTGTACAAGAATTAAATAAGCGTATGTATAGCAGGAAACAGAGTTAGAACTTTAAAAAAAATGTAAGAAACCAAAAGAGTCAATGGACTAAAATGGATACCTATTATGATTTCTAAAGCGGTTGCTAAATTAGGACCAGAAAATAGGGTTAAGCATACTTTATAGATCCACCTTCCCCGTACAGCAGAAATTTTCGACATAATAGAAAAAACAGAGCCACATTGAAAAGTTAGGCCTAAAGCTAACCACGTGTAATTTGCAACAGACAGAAATAAAATAAAATATGAAAGGAATTGATTCTAATAAAGAAATGAAAACAAAAAATAATTTTGAACAGGAAGCACAAAGCAAAAACTTACATGAAAAAATGAAAATCACAAAAGAAAAAATTACATATATATACATATATATATATATATATATATATATTAGAAATAAAATAAAAGATTTTAATTAAACATTTAAAAATTCATTAGTAAAAACAATTAAAGACTTTTTTAAAATTTCATTTCAGTAAAATTTAAATCTTCTGGAAATTTAAAACTACGGTAATAAAAGAATATTTTTGACAAAAAGCGATAACAAAAATATATTATATTATCCTTTACCGATGTTCTTCTAAATATTATTATCGAAGAGTTTGTAGTTTCTAATATAAACTAAACGAAAATTCTTGAGGTGTTTCTACGCCCTCTGTTAGGCACATAATAAAAATAGTTTCGGTGCTGCGTCTACACGGTGGATTGGAACACCTCACTCCTTCTTCTATCTGCCTTTCGTCACTCGTCCTAGGATTCATTGTCAAGGACGAGGGCGGTTTTTTTCATATTTCGGGTGGCAGGGGCCACTGAAGCTAATAGATGTAGCGTGCCCAACAATGCCACATTTTATGACTTTGTACTATTTCGTTAATATTTTGATTTTTTTTCTCGTAAATGAGTGCAGTTTTCAGTTTTATACGAAAATAATTCGAAACAAGTATTTCATAATTTCTGTTTGACAGTTTCTTTCACTTTTTGCTGGAGATATATCTGAGGGATACCGCACACCTACCCAGTGAATGTATTTTATTCAATCCTCAATGTAGATTGAATAAACTCCCAAAATATCTATATGAGAATCAAAATCACTATGACCCTTGCACACATATCTAGGAAAACTAACAATAAGTCACGAACTTTTGAAAGAGCATCTTTGAAGACGGTCTGAGTGTAATATTCATACTGAATCAGAATGGAGGAAATATCTGATATACAATGCTATATTCAAGACGAAAAATTAAGAGAAACATCACCAGAAACTCAGAAGAGAAAGTACTGTTCCCTCTTGTCAGGACATCAAGAAACTATTATTAAAATTTTTTAATCCTTTATACGAAAAATCCATGTTTTTTTAACATTGTATAAGGCGATTTGTAAAAACTGCAACAAGGCATCTTAAAATGTAAACAGTGGTGACACGGGTGATAACGAACCATTATCTTTTTTATGTTTTTTCGCATAAATATCTCAATTCCTGATTCTAATTTAAATATTATTTTATGGCAAACATATTTTAATGCCAAATCTCCCCAATAAAATGATTAAATCATCTTCAAGCGTAAGCATGAGATGATGCATCTGAGAAATGCCACGCGCCTATGGATGGAACTTTTGAAGCGCGCCTAGCGGAGGGTTAATAAACAACTTCGTTTTCCGCATTTGGGCATCCGTCGCGGAAAAGGTTTGATAAGCTCAAAATCTGACAAGGCGCACGTTGACATGGTGTGAAGGTTTGAAGTCTTAAATACCATCTTAGGTGTCGTCCTTGTCACTTGAACGAGATTCAGAATTACGAAATCCATCGCAAATAGCTGTAGTGTTAGAACGTTAACAAATAATCAAATCAATCTGTATGTGGTTTAATAGACAAAATTTTTGTACTAAATATTTCTTATGATCAAAAGTTTAACAAATTTTTTATCCAAGATTTAACAAACACAAAGCCCATTCCTCTAAAATATAAAATAAAATGCAAAGGCATAAGTGGCCCCGAAACGATAAAAACAAGAAATAATTTATGTGTTTTTATTGTTACTTATGCCACCTGATCGACAATAACATCAAATCATGGCCCACGAAATTTATCGTGGCAAGAGGCTAGATTTACACCTGTCGTTAGTCGCAGCTTTGAGCCCCGTGCTGGTGCTAGTGCTATTTGGCTTAGTTTCACCCCAATTTTGCGGGAGAACTCCCTGAGGCTATTTAGGAGCCTCCCATCGCTCTTCTTTTCCACCACCCTCACGAGAGGACTTGCGACTTGACGGCTATTTAGAGTACCCCCATGCCGCAAAGGCACTATACATTTACGAACATCCATACCTTCTCCGGGATTCGAACCCAGACACAACAGTCAGCGTCATTAACTACTATACTGGATGGTCGGTTAGAAATAATTTAAAGCCCAGGTATTGGGGTAACTAATCCTGAGTGGGCCTTGTATCAAAATTCCTTTGGGGCTTAACATTTTACGATTTTTTTGCTTACACATGTTGGAGCTTCTGTAACTTGGAAAGGGGTGTATCATTGATACAACAGTAGCTATGCCCCTGAGTCCAAAGTTAAATTGAACTAGTTATGTTGAAACATGATAAAATACAGTTAATGAAACGATATTGACAAGCTTAATGCATATTTCGCAACTATATTAATATGCATAGACTAAAACAGCAAAAAAAAAAAAAATGATTTAATATCAACAGTAAAACGAAATTCATGTATGAAAAATCGGGTGTATTACGTAAAAACGGGCAAAGAAAAAAACACAAAATGGTTCCTATATTATTAGCAAGAGGTACTTTTTAAAAAAATTTCCAAGAGTTTTAACACTACAAAATGACTTGCGGTAAATGAAAGAGTAAGCAAAACACCCCCTAACATTAATAAAACAGTGACTTAGCTGCCATTTAAAAATACGATCTTGATGATGATAAGAGTGCTTAGAAAAATGAAAACAAATGTTTCTGTTTTTACTTTAATGTGCTTAATGTAAAGAGGCTCATTTAATATACCAATTCGTTAATGGGTATTGTGTATGCGCCAATTTCTTGAGTATTAAATTCAATTCTATGAGAAATTTCGGTTAGGGTCATTTAATTAAAACTTCGGAAAGTTTCGAAATGAGTAATATTTATTATTTTTTTTTAACATTTATAAACCCCGTGCACCACCGAACGTATAACACGGGGTTAAACAACACAGACAGAAGAAAGGATTACAACACAAACATCCATGCCTTCTCCGGGATTCGAACCCAGTCCCTGCGGCACCGCAGTCAGCTTCACTGACCACTATACCGGATGGGCGGCAATGAGTAATATTAACATTGAAATTTCTTTATTAAATAACAAGCATTTGATAAATTTTGATGGAACATAAAGATGTTGAAAAATAATCATTTGCCCCGTCTAATTCGCAAAAAAGTTCTTTTTTAAACTATCATTTTTTTTTCTTGCATCAGGGTTGTGTAGACTTAATTTGAATGATAAATACCAAGGTAATGTGAAAGAAAAAAAGAAGAAAAAATATATAAAATAATTATCCTCAGGGGTATATAGCCCTTCCACAGTTTTTTTTTCTTTGCCTCTTAAAATAAAAGTGGGTTTTCTCTAAAACTAGGCACATCGCTAAATTTAGGTTTAAAATTTACACTGATACGAGGAGCACTCTGAAATTTTTGACATACTCCTAGGTTCTTAAAGTAAAAAATCACAAAATTTTAGGAGTATTCCAAGCAATCTCCTCCAGCACCAATGCACTTTTGTAGACCAAATTTCCACAGGTTTAATGCCTCAAACCATTCATTTCTTATAGTAAAAAATGCATATATAACGACATCAATATCTTTTTCTAAATGAAAACGACGTCTACGTAAGTTCTTTTTTAGATTAAAAAATAACCAAAAGTCACACAGAGCTAGATACGGAGAATAAAGTTGGATGCTCTATCACTTTAATTTGTTTTTGTTGGCGACGGACCTCGTAATTTTGAACCATGGTCAAGTGACGAGGACGACACCTGAGATGGAACCACTCTCGTAACTACCACACCACACCAACGGGAAGACGTTTGAGCTCTCGACATATTAAACGTGCATCGCTCCCCTACGTGGCAGGTCTTCAGTGGTACTGGGCTCGAACTCATGAAACGCCAGTCACAAGTCCGTTACCTTGACCACTAGTCTACCGCGGCCTTCTGTATACAGTATGAAATTCGTGACAAAAGTAGGCTTCGACTCTTAATGAAAATGACTGACCCTCAGAAAAGGGAATCGAAAGCAAGTTGCATCTAAGAACACGCGAAGGATTGTAGTGCGTTAACATGAAAACTTTCCAGCAGAAATGCGGCTTTCTTTGAGGTCCAACTCTTTAAAAAATACGATGGCTTTTTTCCCCATTTTTTTATATGTTTGCAGTTGGACGAAACAAAAACATCTCTTGCGTCGTCGCGGGTGGTTTTTAAGCGAGCGTGATGCTGCATGAAAAGAACCGCTTTCTAGGACAGGATCATCGACTTGGGTCTTGAATTTAAAAAGAAGAGGTGGAAAGGCTTTTGTAGAAGTTGTTTTTCACCTTTCAATCTGTTCAATGAGTTCGTGTGTTTTCAATCTGCTAATCATGCTGTTTTGCGCATTCGGCTCTGAAGAATATTAACTACATGGAAGCCTAAGCCCCAAGAAAATGAAAACAGGAAACGGAAAAAAAAAATCTATAGATTACCAGACTCTACGGCAATATGAATTTTTTGTTCAGGAATTCTATATTGTTGTGATAAGTTTTTATTACAAAAAATTATCATCGATTCTCATTCAAATGTGTTCGACTCTCAATAAGGAGGTTGAGGCGTGTATAAAAGGTTCAAGAGAAAAAGTTCTGTATGTGAATCTATAGGTCCATGTGTATGTATAATAACAGTCGTAGAGAATCTGCTTTATCTTGGAAAAGACACGCCGCGAGATATGTTCAGTAAAAAGTCGCTGTATAAAAGTTTATTTAGTATAGCTTCTGTAATGTATCTGAAGGTATCGTGTTGGGTTCGTTAAGGATTTTTTCAATGTATACTTTTTTGGGTGTTATTACTTGTAAAGTAAAAAAAGAAAAAATGTTTTAAAAAAAATTCGAGATGGAAAAAATACTTTAGATAAAGACATTGTACACCAAAAGTTTAAAAGTAAAGAAAATTATTCAAGTAATTTACATATTATATGAAAAATAAGAGAAAAAGAAGTATGCCAAACAAAAAAGATCCTTTATTACTAATTAATTTATGTCTAACTTAATATTAGCCTGCAAAAATCTTTAAAAATTCGTTTAAAACATATCCTTTTCTTACTGAATAAACAAGAAAGTAATTTGTATGACTGATTTTTTTAACGGAATTTAGAGATTCTTAATTGAAAATAAACTCAAACGCAGAGCGATCAGTAAGCCACAAATCAAAATAAAGAATTATAAGCAAATGATTACAATTCACCTGCAAAAAACAATATCTATCTATCTATATATAAAATTAAATCTTACTTTGTGAGACGAAAAACTTATTTTTAGAATCCAGAAAAAGAACACACACACACACACACACACACACACACACACACCACACACACACCACACACACACACACACACACACACACACACACACACCACACACACACACACACACAACACACACACACACACACACACCACACACACACACACACACACACACACACACACACACACACACACACACACACACACACACGAAACTTATATCAACTTTAATGACCTTTGAACAAACTTGATTTCATAGAGATTTTAAAATTAAATGAAAAGAAAAGAAAAGAGATAAAAGGAATTCTAATTGTCTTTACCATTTTCAATGCTCTATTTAGACATGCATAGAAGCTTAATTTGTGTTCCGTTTTGGTAACCACGAAAATGAATATCATTCCTTCGGAAAGAATAAGTAGTGATAAGTAAAATAGTCGATAGAAATGCCACGTATTTTTGTCAGGAAGTTACGAACTTTTTAAAATCCCATTCATTGTGAAATTTAAACTGATTTACGAATGTTCTACTTCAGGTAAGAAAGTATAGCAAGAAGAATGCATTCCAATCGTTTCGAAGCTTACATAACATAAAAAAAGCAATTAATTAAAAAATGTCTGAAAATTTTCGGTTCTTTCTTGGATTTGTGTTTAAATATGATTTAAGTTAAATTAATTTTATGTAATTTTTTTTCGGTTCTTTGAAATCTTTAAAATAAATTTTATTGAAAAACAAAATATTTTTATGCAAAAGAATAACAAGTCAGAAAAAGTAAACATTTTACTGAGTCAGAGAATTTACAATGCTATCATGAAAATTTTTTTAGAAAATGTTCTCGTTGCAGTTAAAACTATTTTAGTATTTAAAAACATGATTCCATTTGGGTATTTTTCCATTTTCCACACGATTTTATAATTTAATACAGTAGATTATTTACACATGCTTTGGTGCTATTTTGCTTTATTTCCGACCGACAAAGTTAAAGTTATTTTGGCTATAATTTTTTACAATTTAATCAAAAAATGCCATCAAAGTGACGCATTTCTGTGAGAAACGAAATTGTATATTGCGTGAAGGATAGGAGTATTTTTAATATGAACCATTGAAAATCCTTGAACCATTATTCCAATCATCCGTTTACCTCTAATTTAATGCTCTCATCAAATATTCTTTATTTTATTTATTGAAAACAAAATGAAACATTTCGTTAAAAATGATTCTTAATTCCTTTTACATTTAGTTTTAAAAAGCTTTGTCAATTTTTTTTCAATTTCATTAATTTATTTGGTTTTTATATTTTCATAGATGAAATACAAATTCAGCTTTATTTTAGACTAGCTGTTACCCGCCCGCTTCGCTGGGAATTTCATGATGTTTTATAAATTTTTACTGCTTATATATATGTAAAAATTATTGATATCTAAGTCCTGCATTTAGAATTCGATTGTATTGAAAAATATACTTATACCTGTAACTGTCGCCTGTTGATAAAAAAAAGGGGGCAGAATTCATCTAATTTGTGTTTTCTAAAAATCTCTAAAATTGAAGCATAGAATGATGTTTGCTCTTTCGTAACCCAAAAACCAAGTGGATTCCCGCAAAACCAATTTTCGGTGGATCTCTACTCCGTAAATTGAACATGCAAGCCAAATTTCAAGTCTAAATCTAACAGGAAAAAAAAAGTTTTACTATCAATATCCCCGTAATCCCGTTGAGAGCCGTTTTCCAAAATAACCGCTCTTAGCGGATTTCAACTCAACAAAAGAAAAATGCAAACCAAATTTCATTATTATAGTCCTTGTAGCTCAAAAAAAGTAATTTTTTTCGTCAATACGTCCCATTAACCCCTGCACCCCCCCAGAACTTGATTTGCTTAAAATACATTCTTAGCGGATCCCTATTCAACAAAAGAAACATGCTTAACAAATTTCAAGTAAATGGGTCTAACAATTAAAAACAGGAATTTTTTTCTGTAACTCCTCTTGACGCCTCGCAACCCTCCTTGGGGGTCAATTTTCGTTTTACTCTTTGTTAGAGGAACTCTATTCCATGAAAGGAATATGCCTACCAATTTTCAAGCAGGATGATCAAATAGTTTAAAATGGAAATATTTATCAATTACGCCTCTTAATCTCCAGAAATTAAACTTGGTAGTTGATATTCGCGAAACCCATTTTGTAGCAGTTCTCTACTTTACGAAAGGAATCTGCTTATCAAATTTCAAGACTGTACGTCTAATAGTTTAAAAATGGGGATAATTATCTATAACGCCACTTGAGCCCCCGCAACGCCACTTCTGGGTCTGTTTTCACAAAACCAATTTTGTAGGTGCACACTATGAAAGGAATCTGCTTAGCAAAATTTGAAGACTGTGCGTCCAATAAATTAAAAATGCAAAAAAAAATTATCAATAACGCCCTTTGAACCCCCGCAACGTGGCCTAGGGGTCGATTTTCACAAAACACATTTTGCAGTGTATTTCTATCCTATGAGAGGAATCTGCTAACCAAATTTCAAGACTGTGAGTCTAATAGTTTAAAAAAAGAAATAATTATTTATATCTGCCCTTAACCCCCCGCAACACCCCTTGTGGGGTAATTTTTCCCAAACCTGTTTTGTAGCGGATATTTACTCCATGAAAGAAACATTCCTACCAATTTTCAAGCAGGGAGGTGAAGTAGTTTAAAAACGAAAATATTTATCTAGTACGCAACTAAATCCCCCGCAACGCCATTTAGAGGTCTGTTTTCACAAAACCTTCTTATAGCTGATCTCTACTCTATAAAAGAAATCTACTTATCAAATATAAAGACTGTGCGTCTAATAGTTTAAAAATGGAAATAATTATCTATAACGCCCTTTAAGTCCCGCAACGCCACTTGAGGGCAATTTTCACGAAACCCATTTTGTAGCGTATCTCTACCCTATGAGAGGAATCTACTTACTAAGTTTCAAGACTGTACGTCTAATAACTTAAAAATCGGAATTTCTAACGCCCCTTAAACCCCCGCCACCACAAACAATTGCTGCTAATTTGAAATTACAAACAGACACTTCAATTTATTTATTTGTATAGATATAGATTGGGATTATAATAACTATTGTTTAAATGTGACTAAAAATGTAAATAAAAAAAAAAGAAAGGATTAAAACTAACCGTAAAACTTATCAATTTTTTGTTTCTTGCATTGCTTTTTGCTTATGAAGCCTTGATTTATTATTTTTAAAAGTGCATCCGAAACAGCCGATGCTCTACTTAACTGAACAGTGAGATAACTATCATAAAAAAAAATTATGGCACGTGTCAGCGTATTATCATGTGCGCGTAACACTATTATGTCTCATGAAGAGCATCGGTCGCCAGTAACCAAAACAACGACTTCATTAGCTCAGCTTGGTGTTCAATTTGGCGTTCATCTTGGCATTCAGTTTCACGTTCACCCGTATAGTTTCCGTTCCCGTAAGAATACGGGAATAAAATATAGCCTATGTTACTCCCCGTTAATGTAGCTTTCCATTAGTGAAAGAATTTTTAAAATCGCACCAGCCGTTTCCGAGATTAGCCGGAACAGACAGACAGACAGACAGACAGACAGACAGACAAAAATTTTAAAAATTGGTTTTTTGTTATGAGTTCCGTATATACTTTTAGTGCATTAAGTAAAAAGCTGCTAATTTGAAATTACAAACAGACACTTCAATTTTATTTATTTTTATAGATAAAATATTCAGCTTACAGAACGAATTTTCACGTCCATGATATTTACAATTCTTCTCCAAGGCCGTTTTACCACACAGATGAAACAGAGTGGCTTCATTATTTTTAAAATAGTTGCGATTAAGCAATTTTATTAATGTGCTACATAAGCCTAGCTTCTCATATTACTTTATTAAATTTTTTCTTAAAAAACAGTAATGAGAATTATTATATATTTTAAAAAAAGGTTTGTTTCATTCTTTGAACATAAGAAGCACAAAAAAATAATTTTTTAAAAATAAAATACTATTAATTTTTAATTTTCAGCAAATTTATATAAATATCATTATCTTATTTTTGTTCGTAAGGAATGTAATTTAAAGGGAACAATATGGGAAAGTAAAGACGGATTCGAAATTCCTAAAATTACAATTAACTGTTCTGTAAGTAAAATAAAAAGGCAACCTTTTTCCCTTCCTGTTTTCTAATTTTTCTTCTTTGTGCTGCTTTCTATCATGTGCTGATTGCAACTTTAATCATTATGCACTAAAACAAACGCCTCCTCGATTTAAACCGAATTTTCAAAATCGAATTACACCCTTTTCTGATCATTCTCTTAAAGAAATAGAAAAGTCTTGTTTATTTTAAAAGAGCAACTATTTCTTTTTATGTTCAAACTTTCGTAAACATCCTTTTGTTGTCAAACTCAACTAAATTTGTGGCCATTTTAAAAAATAATGATGCGTGTAAAAATTAAGATAAAATTAATATAAATACAGCATTTTTAAAAAAAACTTTTTATGCTCATAAATACATATTAATATCAACAAGTGATTGGTATATAATTAAATTTAAAAGCTAATACAAGAAGATTAATGTTCAATTCCTTGACTGAAATCAAAATTTTATTTTCATCAGTTTCGGTTGACATTTCCCCCCTCTAAATAGTCTTTTCGTAAATATATCGATACATATTTTGTTTATCATTTAAATTTTTGTCATATCCTCTAGCATGCTATTTTATTTAACAGTCTCGCTTTTGTTTAGTGCATCAGAGAATAAAGTTAGAACATTTCTATTGAATTTTGGGTTGAACTTCCAAGAGAAATTCTTTTCAGAAAAAATTATACGCACTCACACCAGGTGAAGATAGATTATTTTAAATATGAGTTTCTGGAAATTTCATCAAAATTTAGATTTATAATCTTTTGTTACTCTTTCTTCTATTATAAAAAAAGTTTTTGTTTTCAAGTCCATTCAGCTTTAGTCATTTTGCAACAGGATGGAAATAACAATGACAGAATTTTTAAGTAAACATAGAATTCTATTTTTGGAACACAACTTTTGAAATCAATTTTGTCACAAAAGAAAAAAAATAAGCACAATTGAACTGATGCAATTAAAAACTTTTTTCCCTTCCAAATCAAGCATCGAGGGGAAAAGTTGTCTAAACTCAAATTTAAAAAAGCAAATCTGAAACTGGTACAGGAAATTGCCAATTAGTAGTTTCGAAATTCAAACCTCGGAGTGATAAATTCGATACATTGATTTACAAGGAGTTCCTATTACTTCTGTTTCATTTTGAAACAACTACCGTACATAGATAAATGCTGCGCCCAATGAATTATTGATGGAATTCAGCAGTGTTTATCTCTTGAGTAAATTAAGTGGTAATTCAAGAAGATCCACATAAAAAAAAGTTTCATTTATTTACTTCATTTCAAATTGGAACCATTCGTCACGAAAATGTTTTGAAATACGATTTTAAAATTAAATGTTGGATGTTATTGTTCGAAAAATAACGAAAAAGTTAAAAGTTTTTTTTTTCAAATGACTTTTTTAAAAAAAGTGTTTAATATCCATTTGTTAAAAACTGACATCTTTTTGAGAAATTTGTGTTATTGTTTTAATGTTATCGAACCTATTTTTAATAATACTTTAATGATACGAATTAATATTACTGAAATATCTGTCTTCGCATAAAAAGGAGGTCTAAGCAACATTCAAAAATTGCAATTATCCAATGTATAACCATTTTCTAGTGCTATTCAAATAGATATAACAGTTATGCATTAACCACAATAGATTAAAAAGAATCCTTTTAAATATCTTTTACTTTAATTGGTAAAAAAAATTCAAAATAAATGTAAATTTTAAAGGCTTTTTTAAAACGTACAAGCATTAATTGTGAAAAATCATATATTATTCCCCACATTAATTATTACTGTTAAAATTATTTCATTTCAAATAAAATTGGAACTATATTATCTTAAAGTTTTCTATTAATAATCCTTTGGTTTATTTAAGAACGTCATCTAAAGCATTAACAGCAATAATTATCCAGGGAACTATAAAATTTTATAAATCATTAATCAAAAGCTGTCATGGGAAAGATGTTGCATAAAAAGTAATAATAAAAGAACGAAAACAAGCAATATGTATGCAAATTTTTGTAAGAATCTTTAAAAGGATTCTCATGTTTTATCCATGTAGATCAAGATTAATCTTCCGAGAATTCAAAATCGTGTAAATATTTTGCTTGGGATGAAAATATTTGCACAAAAAGTAGCAGCTATTCACTGCAATTTCTAAATCGCTTAGCTTCAGAGCATGTCAAGAAGAAACTCCAATTAAAAAAGAAAGAGTTTTAATGTTTCTGTGTAAAATAATGTGAATCACAATTGGTATAAAATATCGAGAAATTGGACATAATTCAATTCCTACTCTCTCTCTCTATTAGGTCACTCTCTCTCTATATTTATCTCGTTCAAATTTTCAATCCTTAATAAAATGCATTTTAAAGCACTCAATTGAGCTGAAATTTTATAAACACACTTATTTTAGATGACAATACAATAATTTAATTATAATTAATAAAAATTAATTGATTAAAACTAATTATTTAAAGAATTACAAATACAGCCACGTTGGTATCATTTTTGGCGACTCGTGTCAAAACTTGAAAAGGTTTTTTTCTCATATTTTAAAGCGCACATTTGAGCTGAAATTTTCTGTACACTATAGTTTTGGGTAAAAATACGATAATTTAATTATAATTAATTAAAATTATTGACTGAAATTAATTATTTAAAGAATTACAGATACAGCCACCTTCGCTTTATTTTTAGCGACTTGGGTCAAAACTTTAAAAGATTTTTTCCCCCTCACGTTTCAAAACTGAACAGTTGAACTGAAATTTTATATATACGACTGTTTTGGATGCCAATGCGATACTTTAATGATAATTAATAAAACTTTATTACCACTTAATGTTGTGATTTTGTCATATGTATATACATATTTATATTAATTGTAACTACTAAATAAAAAGTAATTAAAATAAATTTCTGTTGTTGATCTAAGTAGGAATTGACTTAATTTTTTTTATATTACTTCTTTTCAGTCATGTTTGGAACTCCTGACTACATACAATTTAAGTCAATGGATCAATTTAATAAAAATATTTGATTTTTATATAGGTTTCATGTGGGTGAAATTAAAGAATCAAGTAAAAATTTGTAGTCATTTTTTTTCATTATTAAAATAAATTTTTTAAATATTTAGTTTATTTCCAGTGAAGTGGACATGAGCGGTGACATTCATGTTTTTTATTTCATAAACAACAAAGATATGTATTTTTTTTACAACTTATTAAAATATTTAAATTAAAAATATTAATGTATATCACGCTCCTTTTATTAAAATCTTTTTTTTTTATCAATGTATGATATATGTCGAACAAGAATAAATCCCCCTTCCCCAGATTTGGGCGTAGTTTGAAGAAAAAAATCACTTTATAATTCCAGTATTTTAGGGTTATAAGTAATCTGGTTGAACAGAAACTTTAGCGGCTACTAAGCGACGTACTCTCTTAAAGTGAATGTAATAATTATTTCTAATGAATCATGTGCAATATCAGTTCTTATTCTTGATTTTTAATGCATTTTCTTTTTAAAATCTAAAAACTTACCGTGATACACTCGCGCGTTTTTCTCGGAAAAAGTCTTTTCGCTTGGCCAATCCAATGCTATCAGAAGACATTCACAGAACTGCCTCAAAGGCGGCGATAGAGGCATCCTGTGCAGGTAATTATCCCCTTTCTCTTGAGGTGTTACTCCACCTGGAATCCAGGTCTGCGCTGGACAGTTAATCCGTTGCGACAAGAGAAGGCTTTATTTAAAAAAATTTAAGTTGACAGCTGATCACGAACAGGGCGCGAGGATTAGCTCTCAGCGACTGTAAAGCAATTTTCAGAGGTGTTGATTGGAAAAGAAAATGCAGTGAAATACACCTCTAAAGAGTGGCATCTATGTCATTCACAAGAAAAAGTTTTCTATTTTTAGTTCTGATAAAAATCAACAAATTAAAAGTTACATTTTTAAAAATTAGATCTGCATCTTTCTTTCCCCGCGTTTAATCGTTGAGGGCTTGTACAATGAAATATTTTTTACAACGTTGCTTTCATATAAAGATATTTATACACAATGGTTCAACTTTGTGAATTTCAGTTGTCGTTTCAATATAACACTATTTAAAAAATTTCGTAGCTTATAGAAAATATGCACTGGCTTTATTAAAAAAATTACAACAATGCATAAGACAGTAAATGAGATATTAAGAATTTATTTCATTGTTTTCCTTTTAATTAGAAAAACTGAATTTGAAATTTTGTGAGATTGCTCATTTAGCATGATTTAATGAACTGAAATAAACAGCATTTTCTTATTTTCTGGAATTTGATATTTCTACAAAGAATATGGAAATTGTACGTGACAAAGGGTAGAAAATTCTATTTTGGTGCACTGCTTGGCGAAGATTTTTGAAATCATGCCAAAATGGCACCTAATACAGTTAGAAATAACGGACCTGTTGCTCATTATTCTGCCATAAAAATGGATAGTTTTCTTGGGAAATTTAGTGCTCAGTTTGGTAACAAATCGGCGGCAATTGAGTGAGGGAATGTTTTATTAACGTCGCTCTTTAAAAAAAACACAAGGATTATTGGTGAAGAACCTCGTAATTTTGAACCACGGTCAAAAAGCGAGGACGACACCTAAACCGGAACCCCTCTTCGAGGTTCAACACCACTTCCAACAGGAGGATTTTGTGGCCGCGGTAGCCTAGTGCTCAAGGTATTGGATTGTGGCTAGCATGTCACGAGCTCGAGCCCAGTACCACTAAAAACCCGCTATGTAGGGGAGCGATTCACGTTAAATCTGACGAGCGCTCAAAATTTTCCCGTTGGTGTGGTTGTTAGGAGAGGGGTGCCAGCTCTGGTGTCGTCCTCGCCACTTGGCCATGGTTAAAAATGACGAGGTCCGTCGCCAAAAGCCCTCGTGAAGCTGAACAGTGCGACGTTAATATTCATTCATTCTGTAGTAGGATCTTAAGACACGTCAGATTTAGCGAACTTCAGACCCTCTATACGTTGGCAATAGAGCTAATCTTGAACTAATGACACGCCAGCCACGAGTCCGTCACCATTACCGCGGTTACATCATAGCACCGACGCCAAGCAGTGTACTAAAATTAATTTCAACCTCAACAAGGTTTTAAAATATTTCAATGTGTATATACCATGAAATATCATTATTAAACGAAGTTGCTTGTAAAGTATTAGTTATAAAATAACTGACGTGCTAAAACAGATAAATCAAAGGAAAAGTGGCAAAATAAAATTAAAGAGAAGCCTTTTAGCATCAATAGGATTAATTTACTCATGAAAAAATGATTTTTTTTAAAATCATAAAAAGATGCCTTGATCGAACATTGAAAAAATCACATACGAAACCAGAGTATAATATTTTGTAAAATTCGATGTTAGAAATTAAAAAAATAAGTAGAAAATAATTGTGCTGTTAAAAGTGATTATAATTTTGAAAGTAAAATACGTTTTCACAGTTTAGTATTTATACATTTAAAAAAATAACTTAAACCTAGTAAAAAAGTAGCATTTTTTCTTAAAGAACGGCCCAATTAAAATTAATTACCAATTAAAGCAGATTAGCTTTATTTTTTTAAAGAAAATAACAAAAAAACTCTCATTAAGACAAAGGGAAAAAAAGTCATGAAGTTCACCCTATACTTGTCACCCTAATTTTTTTAAGATTTCAGAAATAAGAATGCTTTGATTACTCTTTATTTTATAAACAATTGAAAATGTGTCTTTTAAAATCTAAAATGTTTAATTTCGGATATATATATACACAAAAGCAGTACATGAGATTTTTAGTGTGAGAAACGTTTGCGAATCCCAGCTTTAACATCTAAGATTCTGCAAATAATTGAAAAAGAAATATTAGTAAGAAACGGCAAACTTTAAAAATCAAAATAAACTAATCCAAAGAATCTGTACATAAAAATAATCCTATACATTTTTAATTTAAGGCTTTAAAATTATTTTTATGTTACTAAATAATAATTATTCAAATCGTGATTCTTATTTATTTCAATAATTTTTTTTCTAATGGGCTGCGGATTGGGCTACCGTTGCAGACCTTGTACATTCTCCGGAAGCTGGTATCTCTTTTTAGTGCGGCACCCTATAGACGGGTACCGATCCCCGGAGATAATTTTGACTCCCTGTTTCCTCCCAAGAGGGAGGCACCTGAGCTGACGATGCGAGCCTGTACTAGGATTTAATTTTGCCGAGAGCACCCAAGCTAAACAGATACTCTACAGATTTTTCACATGCCGTATAATCATAAAACATGACTCCTGTGAATTTTCTGCATCAAGAAAAATCCACTGCATTGGACCAGGGCCGAACCCGCAACCTTAGGTGCAGAAGACCAGCGATAAACCAACCACGACACCCAGCCTCAATCATATTAAGAAATACATTGAATAAGTTTTTAATGTTGGCCAATATGTGTTCTTTTACTGTTTCGAGGAGTTCAAACTTTTCCATCATTAAAATTCTCAAGTTTTGAAGACCGTTACAATGTTTAGCATCCAAGTCCGTTAGCAACAGAGATCAGGTAATAAAATCCCTAGAAGAGCGAAATCGTTGTTTTCAAACCACTTAAATTGAAATGTTTTTCTAAACAGTTACCATATGAGAACAAGAGATTTTTGTAATATCTAATTTTCATGACAACTAAATGATTTAAACATATAAGCAAATGATTAAATTCCACCTCTACACATTTCTTAACAGATAAGAAGTCAATGTTATAGATACGATAAACTGTTGTCAAGTTTAATTTTAAAAATAGATCTTCTTGCGTCAGGATTTTAAAAAAAAATACACATAAAAAAGAACAGATGACTTAATATATTTTTGGGTTACTGACGATTTCTGCATAAAAATCCTAAGTCAACTTTCCGTTCTTGAAGTTTCTCAGCCTCTAAAAAAACCCACTATCTATTAGGAAGGGGATGAAGTTATGTTTCATCCATGATAAATTGAAATTACGAAGTTGTGTAAAATCTCTGAAGCATTATCTTGTAAACAATTCGTTTAGCTAATTCCAAAAAAATTACACATGGCCTACTTTGATTAAATTTTCCCACGTAAAAGATTGTATAAGTGATCTGAATGAGGAAATTTTCCAACATTTTAATCTCTCTTTTTTGTTAATGTGTTGATAATTCTTATAGAAAAATTATGAAATATTCTTATATCTTCTCAAATTTAAAGTATAATTTTTTAGGAAGTTAACTTCAGAAACACTTTTTAACAGTTAATTAAAAAAAATTCTTAAATACCTTTTATCCAACAATTAGTTAAATCTGATAATCCTAATAAACGGTTAATTCTACGATTTTCCAAAATTGAGAGGAGAGTTAAATTAACTTCGCACTATAAAGCAACCCGAGGACCATTGGCGACGGACCTCTAATTTTGAGCCATAGTCAAGTGATGAGAACGACACCCGAGCTGGCACCCTCCTCTTCAAATTACAACAACACCCCAATGGGATGACTATCAGCTCGTCAGATTTAACGTGTATTAGCTCCCACTAGACACAGAGAGAGTCTTAAGTGACACCAAGACTCAAACCCGCGACACGCCGGACACGCGTTTGTGACATAACCACCAGGCTACCGCGACCACGTGATATTGCCCAAGATTGCATTGAAATAATTTCATTATAATTTCTATCGTTTGCCATTTGTAAAATGTGAAAACTTTCTTTTTCAAATCTCCAACCATAAAATTATTAATAAAAAATAGGCTTAGCTGCAACTAGAACAATAAATAGTCGTTCTTCCGGTATAGTGGTTAGCGACGCTGACTGCGATACCGTTGGACCTGGGTTCGAATCCCCGGAGAAGGCATGGGTGTTTGTAAATGTATAGTGCCTTTGCAGCATGCGGGTACTCTAAATAGCCGTAGAGTCGCAAGTCCTCTCGTGAGGTTGTTGGAAGGGGAAGAAATATGGGAAGTCCCTGACCACACTTACAAGGTGTTCTCCCTCAAAATTGGGGTGGAACCAAGCAAAATTGTTCTGTCAACTGCATGGTGCTCAAAGCTAAGGCTTACGACAGGCGTACATCTAGCCCTGTACCGCGATGAATTTTGCGGGGCTCGATCTGACATCGCCAGACATGTAGTATTAGTAACAACAATAAATAGAACAGAATTAGAAATTGAATATATACATACTTTAGGTAAATCACGGCGACTAGTTTTGAATCCCACATGATTTTTATCGTTTTCTTTTGTTAAATACTGATCTAAATATTATTGAGAGAGAGAGAAATGTGAAGTGTGTGTGAAGTATGAAATATCAAATGTTCTCAAACTAAATAGATTAAGAACTAAACAAAGCTTTCTTTTTCATTTAAATAACAAAACAACAACAAATAACTATCATGTTAAGGCACATAGTAAAATAAAACTTAGATTCGATATTCATCTTGTATAATATCGAATTGCTGAGCTGTTTCTTTTAACCACTTTTTTATATATATACATAAGACTCGCAAATAACAAAGGTATTCTAAATGCCAAGTAAGATACATGAAGGTAGGGGTGGGTGTGATGTTGACAAAATAATTATTCAAGATTTTTAATTTACGTATTTTTGCAGAAAAACGTAAGGATAATTATACGAAATAGACAATTAAGGCAATTAAAAATATATTTAATTGCGTTTCGAGAAAACAACTTTTTTGAAGAAATTGCATCCGTGCTTGCAAATAGTTAATAGAATTATTAATTAAGGGTTGTCTAACTTTAGTCAATGGTAATTGAAAAAAAAACAATTATAGTAATCAAACTTCATTTCTTCTATAAAATGTGAATGGATATTTTTTATGTACATTAAAGAATATAAGTCATTTATTGTACAAGCGACAAGAAGCCAAATGCGTTATTTTGCTAAAATTTAATAAAAATTTTAGAACACTTTAAATATTTAGTAGAAATAATGAGTATACACTAAGTGCTTATGTACAGTTTACAAATAACATGTTTATCAAACAAGTTATTTTTAATAATAAGCTCCAAATACTTGCATCTTACTGTGATCAATTTATTTTGAAATAGATTGCCAGACTGTGTTTCTTTTTGTATGGGTGTTATTTTATGCCACAAAGCAAAATAAGTAATATTATAACTTTAAATCAGTAGGATTAATAAAGCCGCATAAGCAATTTTTTAAAATCTGCAATCATATTTCAAAACTGTACTGTTGAAAATGCGAGGATACTAAGTACGTATTAAATAACAAATCTGTTGCATCTTAACAGGATAAAAAATACTAAAAAATGGTGAATAATAAATGCACAAACGAGGGGAAAACTACATTATCGTGTTATTAAATTCTGTTTCAAAAGAATACTGTAGATCTTTAATATGAGGCGAAATTTTTAAGTAAACATTTTGTTATCAGACACAAAAATAATTATTCTTATAATTTTAATTTTAATTGAAATTTTAATGTACTTTTAAAGCAATTTCTGCTAAAATTATCAAAGTTATTGTACAGAAAAACCATCTCCTACGAATATTGTCTGATTCGATAACCACCCTATCACGGCTGTTTTGATGTTGTAATCGCTGTCGTAGCACTAAATCCAAAGTGCTCTTGTAAGGGCACGAAAAAGCATGCTATTTGTTAGCGTTAGCACAAAAAATCGTCATATAAAAATCCCAAGCCAATTTGGCTTAAAAACAGCTCCTTTGACGAGGATAGTCAAAGCGCAGCTTCAATGTTTGACTGTGCAGCTCATTCAGAATTTTTTGAACTAAGCCTAAGCACAACTTCCGATATTATTTACGTTCTGTCACAATTTAACAGAAAATAAATCTTAAAACTTGGAGAAAAAACACATTAGGTATTAATGAAATCGGATAATGTCTGAGGAGGTCTGATGTCTCTACACATCATCGTTGGTGGATAATCTTCCACATTATGTTTGAACACCCCTCTCACCGACTCATTTTCTTACCATTTTAAGCCTCATAGTGTTTTCTTCATACTCTATCTTCATCTGTCAATGATTTTTGAGAGTTTTCATTTTTCTTGTGCTTAGAAAATGACTGCCAGCGTGTAATTACCAATGGGGGGGGGGCTGATAAGCTGATAAGCATTTTAAGCAACTAATGCAATTGAATTTTTCCATTAAAGAGCTGTTGAAGCTAGCCAATGAATACAAGTCTTCAGTCACACGTATATGGCGCTGCAGTGGCCATATTTCAAAATGTAATTTTAAAATCATGTTTCGTAGATAGATTCTTAAAATTAATACATTTTACAATTCGTAAAATAAATCCTAACGATTGGAGTTTTTTTATCTATTTTTTAAGGCAACTGGGACGTGAAGGTGCTTTAAACTTTGCTTGTTTTTATTTTACATTTAAAAAAAAATAGGGTACTTTGCTGCTTCTATAGATGCATTATTTATGAGAATTCGATCAAAAGAACGCTAGAAAATTGAATTCTAAAATTATAAACAAATGTGATGTAACTGTGATTCAGGTGCACTTTCTTCAAAATCCGTAGTGTATTCAATATGTACTGTAAAAAAACTCATTTTTTTCTAATCGAAGAATGTAATTTTTTTATGTTACATGTGTTCAAATTTATGGAAAATTATACATTTTTTTGTGCAAAAATTACGGAAAATTTAAATGATTTGTTGCAATATTTTGAAAAAAAAATTTGTTTTTGGAAATGTTAATTATCTCTAATTTTGCAATTATCTCTAATTTTGCATTTATTAATACTCAATATAGTTTTGAAATTATAAATCAAGTGGATATAGTACAAAGTAGATTTTGAGAATTATTCTAAAATAGATACACAGCTTGTAAAATAGACATTTCGTTTTTCCTAACTAACTGCTTATTGCTAACATTTGAATGCTTATGAGTAACTCTATCTGTTTTTTACTTTTGGTTTTACATTAAAATAAATAATTATTCATATTTATGAATACAAAAACAGAGATTCTTTTGTTATAATTTTTAAAAACGGAGTTCCATTTAAACTAGACATCAAATTAACTTCCTAAATTCATCAAAAACATTTTTTTGTGTATTTTTTATAACAGTAAAAATATGTGTAAGGAATTTTGTAATATCCTGTAATGATGATGTTCAAAGTGAAATAAAAATACTAAAACTTATAGACATAAAACTTTGGTATTTTAAATGGAAGATGTGAATCGTTGATAAGACGTATCGATGAAGTAAGGAAAGGGTAATTAAAAAGACTTCTAAAGAATCTATAATTTTAAACTTACAATTTAAAAACTGAGAAATGATGCAAAATAATCTAGTTAACAACGGTATGACTTTATAATGTATTAAAATATATTACTTTGCAAATCATAGATGAAAATATCTTCATTTGCAATTTTCTCAAAACGCATTTTTTGGGGATTCCGGTACACTTTCCTAAAAATCTACTTTACCTATAGTGCTGATATTTTGCATAGTACAAGATTAACAAATTTTTAACAAAGCAAACGAATTCGTTTTCAAATGAACATTCAGAAATTTCAGATATAGCACAATTACTGCATAAAATTTAAAGGAAATTTGAATCACTAAATTAAATGCTTTAAAATTTTTTTATAAGTTTACATATATATATTAAAATTTCATTTCGTTTATTTTATGGATTGTTATGTTTACAAAAACTCCGTGAAATTTTATAGCTATATATGCAGTAGATTTTATGCAAAGTGTACCTAAAGGTAAGAACATGCTTGAAAATAAAAAAAATAGTTATTGATTAATTATTGCTCTTACAGATTTATTTATAATTTATAATGAATTTTTTTACATTAACAAGTACATAAATATACAGAAAATTCATCATAAAATTTTTATTTCTGTTGCTTTAAATTTAAATAAATGAGCACCATTTAAAGTTGGTGCAAAAAAAGTTCATTTTTCCTTCTCGCAGACGTCCCAGTTATCTTAACTAAATCTATAGTATTTATATAAAAATAAGACCACCCTTAAAAATACAGAAATTTTTTCTATAGAAGACTCATTAAGGTTTATTTTTATACACAATAATTTGCATTTCCTTCATGATCACAAATCTACATGTATTCAAATTCAACCACGTCTTTTTCTTCTGAAATCTCGTCACAAAGCTCATTTAAGTTCATGTTTCTGAAGGGCCATCCATCCAGTGTTCGGATGTGCTTTGAATTCTTCTGGTGATTAGTCTTAAGTGTGGAACTAATGCAAAAGTAAATGCATTGATACACTAGCTCTGGGAGTAATCTATATATATAAAGGAGAAAAGAGCGACTCACTCACTGACTGACTGACTAATCACGAAATCTCTGGAACTATTCAACCTACAGACTTGAAATTTGGTAGACATATTCCTTTGATAGAGTAGACATCAGCTAAGAAAGGATTTTCCGAAATTCGAAACGCAAGGGGCGTTACGGGGGTTAAGGGCTTTAATAATAATTGTTTCCATGTTTAAACTACTTGATGTACAATCTTGAAATTGGGTAAGCGGATTCCTTTCAGAGAGTAGAGATCCGCTACAAAATGAGTTTGCTGAAAATCGACCCCCAAGTGGCGTTCCAGGGGCTAAGGGGGCGTTATAGATAATTATTTCCATTTTTAAACTATTTGACGCACTGTCTTTAAATTTGATATATAGATTCCTTTCGTAGAATAATGATCAGTTACAACACGGGTTTTGTGAAAACAGACTTCTAAGTGGCGTTGCGGGGGATTAAGGGGCGTAATAGATAAATATATCCGTTTTTAAACTACTTCACCTACCTGCTTGAAAATTGGTAGTTAAGTTTCTTTCCTGGAGTAAATATCCGCTACGAAATGGGTTTTGGGAAAATTGACCCCCAAGGGGTTGTTGCGGGGGCGGGGGGTTTAAGGGGCGTTATAAATTCCTATTTTTAAGTTATTAGACGTACAGTCTTGAAACTTAGTAAGCAGATTCCTCTCATAGGGTAGAGATACGCTAAAAATGGGTTTCGTGAAAATTGCCCCCAAGTGGCGTTGAGGGGACTTAAGGGGCGTTACAGATAATTATTTCCATTTTTAAACTATTAGACGCACAGTCTTTATATTTGATAAAGAGATTTCTTTCATAGAGTAGAGATCAGCTATAAGAAGGTATTGTGGAAACAGACCTCTAAGTGGCGTTGCAGGGGAATAAGTGGCGTAAGAGATAAATATTTTCGTTTTTAAACTATTTGACCTACCTGCTTGAAAATTGGTAGGAATGTTTCTTTCATGGAGTAAATATCCGCTACTAAACGGGTTTGGAGAAAATTACCCCCCAAGGGGTGTTGCGGGGGGTTAAGGGCAGATATAAATAATTATTTCTTTTTTTAAACTATTAGACTCACAGTCTTGAAATTTGGTTAGCAGATTCCTCTCATAGGATAGAAATACACTGCAAAATGTGTTTTGTGAAAATCGACCCCTAGGTGGTGTTGCGGGGTTCAAGGCGTTATTGATAATTTTTTTGCATTTTTAATTAATTGACGCACAGTCTTCAAATTTTGCTAAGCAGATTCTTTCAAAGAGTGCAATTCCCTACAAAATGGTTTTGTGAAACAGACCCAGAAGTGGCGTTGCGGGGCTCAAGTGGCGTTATAGACAATTATCCATTTTTAAACTGTTAGACGTACAGTCTTGAAATTTGATAAGCAGATTCCTTTCGTAAAGTAGAGAACCGCTACAAAATGGGTTTCGCGAATATCAACTACCAAGTTTAATTTCGGGAGATTAAGAGGCGTAATCGATAAATATTTCCATTTTTAAACTACTTGATCATCCTGCTTGAAAATTGGTAGGCATGTTCCTTTCATGAAATAGAGTTCCTCTAACAAAGAGTAAAATGAAAATTGACCCCAAAGATGTTTGCGAGGGGTCAAGAGGAGTTACAGAAAAAAATTCCTGTTTTTAATTGTTAGACCCGTATACTTGAAATTTGTTAAGCATGTTTCTTTTGTTGAATAGGGATCCACTAAGAATAAATTTTAAGCAAATCAAGTTCTGGGGGGTTGCAGGGGGTTACTGGGACGTATTGACAAAAAAAATTACTTTTTTCGAGCTACAAGGCCTATAATAATGAAATTTGGTTTGCATTTTTCTTTTGTTGAATTGAAATCCGCTAAGAGCGGTAATTTTGGAAAACGGCTCTCAACGGGATTACAGGGATATTTATAGTAAAACTTTTGCTTTTTTCTGTTAGATTTAGACTTGAAATTTGGCTTGAATGTTCAATTTACGGAGTAGAGATCCACCGAAAATTGGTTTTGCGGGAATCCACTTGGTTTTTGAGTTACGAAAGAGCAAACATCATTCTATGCTTCAATTTTAGAGATTTTTAGAAAATACAAATTAGATGAGTTCTGCCCTTTTTTTTTTATCAACAGGTGACAGTTACAGGTATAAGTATATTTTTCAATTCAATCGAATTCTTAATGCTAGGACTTAGATTTCAATAATTTATACATATATATAAGCAGTAAAAATTTATAAAACATCTTGAAATACCCAGCGAAGCGGGCGGGTAACAGCTAGTTAAACTCTATATTTTCCAACTCAGGAAATAATGCTTATCATGATCTGATCTATATGTACGCATCTCGTCCCCTCTTCCCCCTGCTATTAGAAATTATCGGGCCCTGGTTGCAATTTTTGGACTAGTCGATGATCCATCCTCTTCTCTATGCGGTAAGCTTTAAAATTCTTATACATGAGACTCCAAAAACACTTTTCTCTTTGACAGAGCCCCTAGCATAACCTCCCCATTTCTTTATTGTATTCGATGAAGTAACTCTTTCCTTTTTCACTCATGGTGTTAAAAGATTAATATGTATCTCTTCTTTTAAATTTATAATTTAAACAAAACTTGCTTCAAAGGCTCATTCATTTGCGGTCACGTTTACTTGGCATCAAATATGCTCGCGTGCTGTAGCTATACTTCGTCGGGTCATTTAGCATTTCCTGGTGGGCCCGCGGTAGCCACGTGTTCGAGGTCGTGATTGCGTGACTGGTATTATCTATGGAGTTTTGGTGTAACTGAAGACATTTCGAGTATAGAAGTTGATGCAAAATAAACTTGTCGAGGCTCAAAATCCTCATATTGTTTCGGAGAGTAGTGTATCAGCTCAGGTGTCCTTCTCGTCATTTGATAATGGCTCAAAATTACGAAGTCCGCCACTTCCAAACACCTTTTTATTACTTCAAATCGCGACATTGGTAAGCAATCAATTAATCATCAATACCTGAGATCCGTTTGTAATGGTTTCTATTCGGCTTATACTAGTTTTCTTGGGGAAAATACTCTTTTTAGCAGTGATTTTAGTTGAAAACCGCTTTATGTAGAGAGGACTTGATTTTATGCAAATGCAAACTTCTAATTAAGTGCTATAAGTTCCAATCGTTATGCAGTCGAGGTGATGGTTGAATGTTGATCCTAAGCATAGCTAAGTGAAAAGCATAGAATTAATATTACGAAGTGTGACCACTGGTCGCACTTCGTAATATTAATTTCAATGGGAAGGATTCATAGAAATGTAGAAGTCATCCACCTTACGGCTAACGATTTAGTAAGTTGGCAGCATGAGCGTTCAAGAGAATATAAATAAGTGTTTCTATATATCTAATAAAATCATTAAGTTTTATTGCTCCTCGGGTTTAGTTATCAGGGTGCATTCTCATAAATTTTCATAAGTGCTAAAGCCTGAATAAAAAGTAGTTAACTTAAGATCATGTCTGTTTCTTACTCGAACCCTTTCACACCCGCGGTCGATGGATCGCGACACGTTAAGGCCTTATCACACATACACGTTTGGTGCAATTTTTGGTCCAATCGTGGAATTTTTACTCCGTTGCCATAGCAATGACTTTCGAACAACTTTTTGCCAGTGAGCTGAGAAAGTTGCTCCAAATGAAAGTTGCTTGAAATTTCAGCCAATAGCGCCCTACGTCTTAAACAAGATGGCGGTAACGATAGTAGCTTCGCATCAAACGCATCAGATATGACGTATAATATTTTGATGGTTTATTTTAGCGGCGTATATTGTTTTAAACAGAATAATGCTCCATTTCTGTTTACCCCCATTAACAAAAAAGCGCGAGCGAAATAAAAGAAATAATATTCGATGGTCGTTTTCGAAGCAGAAAAATCGGCGAGTAATGTTTCATTGCGAAGAAAGAGCGCGGCTGACGTCACAGCATGTCGTTTTGCTTACGGTAACCCTTCACCTTCAGATTCGGCGAAATGTTGGGCTAAAAAGTTGCATGGAAAATTTACATGTGACACTTCCTGAAATCTTAAATAGAACTTGTAATAGCAGGCCTCTTGAAAAATCACGCTAAGGGTTCGTTTTATATAAGCTCTTATTTCTGAGAAAATGCCGTAGTTTTGTTTGTAATTAACATGATCTATTTTAAATTAATCTCATTTATATCTGTCTGGTATATAAGGTTGAAAAAATTCCTACCAGTTTTAAATCTGGATAATGAAACTAAACAATCATAAAATATATATTTTATAAATGAAGTTTTTTTTGAAAAAAATTTCCTTTGTATATAGTTCAAGTCATTTGAAATTATTAAACTTTTCAATTTATTGATTCACAAATTTTTCCCTCTCAATTTCACCATTTGGGCTCGTCTAAAAGACATATTCCACATTAAATGTCTTATTTTTTCTGACAATACTGTGTGTGAAAGATGGAAAAGCATCCAGTTATGGTCGGGAAGTTTGAGTCCTTACTCCACAAAAAAAGTTCGAAGTGAATAAGGAAGGTTGCTGCACTTTAAAACGTGACGCTTTCATGTGGTAATGTGTGGGTGAGTGAGTGAATATTAACGTCGCACTGTTTAGCAACACAAGGGCTTTTGTCGACGGTCCGCGTAATTTTGAACCATGGTCAAGTGGCGCGGACGATACCTGAGTAGGCACCCCCTCTCCTAACTACCACACCAACGGGAGGACGTTTGAGCTCTCGACAGATTTAACGTGCAACTCTCCCCTACACGGCAGGTCTTTAGTGGTAATGGGATCGAACTCATGACACGCTAGCCATGATCCGGTGTCTAGACCACTTGGCTACCGTGGCCATGGATGTTTGGAGAGTTTGGCTTAAGTTTATTATTTGATTGGTGACTTAAATTACGAGATTTGTTGATTTTATTTTTACCTATCATACCTGAAGAATTGAAATGATTGGAGTAGATGAAGAATGGTGGGACATGGTATACATGACGACACCTCTAAACTGAAATTATATTAGAAACATACCTTAAGGGGTATCGTTTAACCGTGAAGTGTATTTGGGAAGGGATAAATCGTCCCCTCAAGTTCAGGGACGTCATAAAACCGTAACGTATGACCGCATCGTCAATAGCTTGAGGCGTATAGGGCCCACTCGTAATTCGCACCCCAATGGGAATTTACGTGCTCTAATAGGTGACGATTTGCATACGCAATGAGCAGACGATATTTGACTTCCCTCGATCTATGTTATACATACACTACCCTATATTCAGATCCTGCTATTCATCCACATGTGTGATTTGAATGTAGCGTTTACTGGAACACAAATTTGAGGAGAGTTACAGAAATCGCGTTTCTAGAAAATAAACAATTGTTTGTGTGTTTAAAAAAGTTTACAATGGTAATTCTCTTTTAACAATCTGAATGCCGTGTTTAGTTTATTCTAGATCTGGAAAGGTATGGAATTTATTTAGTCTTGAACTTAAACATTTAATAATTAAAATTGTAAAGAAATTTTCAAGTTGAAAACACACACATTTAAGAGTGGTTTTAATGTAGTTTGCAAATCATTTTTGAAGGGCGAATATTCACGGATGAATAATAATGACTAATGGTGAATGTTTTTTGAAAACACTAAAACAAATGACGTTTAAAAAAATTAGAATCATAGCTTAAGTAAACAAATGACATATCTCTCACTTCCTTTTCACAATTAATAAAATAGAAGCGAAAATTTGGCATTAAAAATTTATTAGAAACTCTCACAACTAATCTTAATATTTCTAGCACCGACAATCACCAAACTAAAATATATTTAATTAAATTAAGTAGCATCGATTATAATTTTACAAAAATGTGATAATTTTATTTTATTTTAGTATTTTTTTTAAATAATACTAAAATAATATAAAATTTAAATTATAAGATTGTTTTTACTATGTTGTATGTATAAGTGAAATTAAGATATTAAATGGATAAATATAAAAGAAGTAAAATCGAATTGACTGTTTGTCTACGAGGGTATATTAATAAATTTAAAATAATTATGTCATAAAAATACTATTTCAAATTGAACAGACACAAACTTATACAAAACTGATAAGGGCATTTGTGAACTATGATCGTTATAAGCAAAATTTTCTTTCGATAATATGACTACCATGTTTATTTGAATATTAGCTGCATTTTTGTCCAATGTCAATGCTGCTGAAAATCGGATGCGGCTTATGATCAAAGGTGAAAAAATTCGATGGGTGTTTTTATCCCTTTAGCAGCAATAAGATTTTTAAAATTGCAATTTTTTTCCTTCATAAATACAAAATCAAATGTAATCGAGAAAAATAAAGAGATTTCGCTGTTCATTTTTAAAAGTGAAATTAATTCACATAAAAAAACCCATGGAAGTAGGAATTGTTGACGCAAAAAAATTTCTGTCAAGTGTGTTTTAGAGTGCTCATAATATAACAAAAAGTCTTTTAAAAGCAAAATCAGGAGCCCACGCTGAAATAATTTTATATTTAGACAGCCTTATATATATATATATATATATTATGTATAAGAGTACTTTTTTTTATCACTTTTAATAAGGGTAATAATCTATTTTCAGTGGTTACAATATAATCTTATATATCTAATCGTTCCTTAAACAAAGTCATACGTCTCTATCCTAGCAAAAATTATCCCTTAATAGCCTTCTGTACTCTTTTTGTTTTACATTAAAAATAAATTCTTGGTAAACTATTTCAAGCAGGCCACATAAACAAATATAAACATTTCTATTTTATTATCTCATAATTCATGATTACCGATCCATAATATCAGTAACAAATTGCAGTGGGAGAGGGGCGGGGAAGATAGGAACGTATCTAACCAAACAAGGAAAACCAATCAAGATAAAATCTTTTCAGATAACAAAACAAGGGGAAAAAATTCTCTTTAGAATAAACTTTTAAAAGATCAACATTTCGCGAATAAAATATAGTTTAAGATATAAGAAAGGAAAAAAAAAGTTTGTTGTAAATTCGCGACTTGTTTGCCTATGCTTTTGCAGTCTTCTTTCCTGTCAACAGTTTTTCTAAGATTAAACCCCGAAAAACATAAACAGCTAATCTACGAAATGCGATTCTGCTCCTGGGCCTATTTACAGTTTTTTTTCATTTAATCATAAAAATAATTTTTTTAAAAAATAACATTTCTTAAATACTCTATCTTAGATATTAATGATGAAATTCATCGGTTTGTTGGAGATGTAATTTTTTCATCCTTCAAGAAATTAAAACTCTTGTTTTCATGTAATTTGACGAAGCGTTGGGAGAAGAGGAGAATATTTTCCTAGTTTTCTTCTTTCAGAACAGCTTAGTTTTTCGTCGCCATGCTGATAAGGGGTTAGGACTACTTAAGGCTGGGGCCCCGTCGGGGTAAGGTCCTTTAAAAAATATAAAAGAAAACGAAGCCATGACAGATACATTTTTTTAACCCATTCTGAATTAGATACACTGTATCTTTTGTGGGATCCATTTTTTTTATCACACAAGCATACATGCTCGGAACCCTTTTTATTTACAGTTCGTGTGATGGACAATAAACAGGACTTGTTTTCGTTCTGCGTTCAGAATATATTCTTTTTTTTCTTTCACCCTTAACAGAGATGTTTTTTTGTGCGAATTAGTCAGATGATATAGTTAGAGTGTAAGTTCTTATGTTCGAGAATGTTGAGTTCTTAGGGGTCAAGGAGTATGTAAGAACCGTGGGAACGAGCAGTGTTTTGTTCTGTATAAGTCCAAGTAGACTATAATTAGAATTCTGATATCGAATCAATTTCTTTTGAAAATGTATTTCAGATAATATATTATCATGTTGAATATCTTAAAGGATATGCGATAATCCTAATTGATCTCATTAAGACTCTCTCGCTCTTGTCTATCAGCCGTTTTAAATCCATGGATGTAGCATTAATATAATATACAATGGAAATTTCTATTTTTCTATCCACCTCAAATCTTGATTATTCTATTTATTCTCTTTGTTTTCATAATGTAAAACTTTAGTAAAACGTTTTTCGATCAATGTACTTCATAGGTTGTCATTGGATTGGATTGGTGAGGCACATTTTTGTGAAAAATGCCGAAAAATGTTGCTAAGTAAATGTGGAAGAAGTACGATTTCTTGGAAACTAGATGCATGAAGATTTATGTCAAAATATCATTCTCTTCGGAATAATAGCCTTCAATCTGAACTTGAATCTTTTAAAAACATTCTTACATTTTGAAAAATAGAGGTGAACATTCTGTGAACTTGTTAAAATTGAATAGTGTCATAGATTACGGACTTTATATACGTATTAGTATTTTTTTCCTTTGCAGACCTAGTTCATTCCCCAGGAGCTGGTATCACTTTTTAATGCGGCATCGTATAGGCGACACCAATTGCCGCAAGTAATTTTGACGCACAGTTCCCTCCCCAGATGGAGGCACCCGAGCTCTGATGATGCGAAACTGAACTTAGGAGTTTAATTTTGCCGAGAGCACCCAAGCCAAACGGGCACTTCAAGGTATTTGTTACATGCCGCATAATCATACGACAGGGCCGCTGTCGATTTTTTGCATCATGAAAATCCACCGACTTGGGCCGGGGTCAAACCCGCAAACTTGGGTGCAGAAGGCCAATGACAAACCAACTACGCTACCCAGTCGGCTCACTCTGAAATATGTGAATATGGCTAACATTTAAAAGTTAAATTTATTAAATTTTAAGAATGCTCAAAATATACCCTTCAGCGGCGTCAATTGTACTTTTGTAGGAGTATTTTTCAAAGATCAAATTCTTTAAGCCATCCATTTTTCGGAATGAGTGAAAAAAATCGCTTTTATAACATATTTTCAATCTAATCTTGGGAGTAAAAGTACACTCTGGTAACATTTTTAAAAAGGCCAGAAGATCAAAACGATAGAATAGTTTATTTGAAAAAAAAAATAAACTGATCTATCGCTTTGATTTGTTTTTCTTCAAGATATTCAACTGTTAGTCTTGTTGAATAAAAAGACGTATTATAACGGTAAAGCAGATATTATCCAAAATTCCCCTTTTGAAGAATTTATGGGACACATTTCATGGTGTACCAATCGGCTGTAGCTGTATTCAGTACCTCTAGGTTGCATAGTGCCTTGGAACACTCCTACGATTTTAAAGAAAACAGCATTTATTACTTTTTTCCAATGTTAGTTATATTCTCAATATAGGGGCATCTTCAAGTACCATACTTTACTTACCTGACTTGTGGTAATTTAAAAAAATGGCGTATACATTTCATCACCAGTTATAGATTTAAATATATTACTGTGCCCATCATCATTAAGTAATTCAAGATTTTCTTTATTGATTCTGACTTGGTCTTCTTTATGAGTTTTCTGTTACGTTATACCGGACCTAAAAGCCAAATTAATTTTCTCATACGCCATTGTTTATGAATGGTTTTATATATATAGTGATGAATCTAATGTTAAGTACTTTATATTTCATCTGCTAGATACATTAATTATTAACATTTTTAACGGCTAATACATTTTACGGGACACATTAAAGCTTTTCCTGTGTGTAAGCCATCTAAATACATTAGTACAAAAGAGAGCTTTATGTTTCTATATGCTAATTGTAAATGTCGAATAGTTTTTTCCCCACTTAGAAATCAAAACACGACAAAGTATACGTTCCAAATCCATACTTCATTTTTTTTCCAAAAGTTTATTCTATGATGATGAACTATGATATTCTATGCAAATGGTGTATAAATTATCATTTATGTAAAATACTTCTTATTTACGATCTGATAAATAATATTTTTAAAGTTCATGGTCTTCGAATGTCTTAAAAATTTCTGAGTCTTAGCACTATTACAATATTAAGTTACGTAATCATAGGTATAAAAATATTTATTAAAAAGATATGAGGGAAAAAGGATTAAGCTGCAAGGAGATGCAACTATATAATATTTTATAGTACTTTATGCATTTTATTGGTGTAATTAATTATTTAAATAATTTCATTCATTTTTTAAGATGGAATTTACAATGAATATCAAAATCTCTTACTTTTATGTTTCTAAAAACTTATGCAAGTTTAGTAACAGAAAAAACACGCTTAAAATTAAAAAAAAAATGATCAAATTTATTTCCTGAAAAAAATGAAATATTTAATAAAATTATAACTACGCAAATCTTTATTTTCCATTTTCTTAAAATAATCCTACTTTCCGTAAAATCCAGCATATAACGCGCACTTTTAACACAAAAAATGTCGAAATGTACGGGTGTGCTTTGTACGCCAGGTATAAAAATGAAAACTTAAAAAAAAAAAAAAAAAAAAAAAAAAGAGAGAAGAGCTTATAAAAAAAATTTCCAGATTCCAGTATTTATAGAAATACTGTATATTTAAAGGAATAACATTCTTTATGAGCTCAAAGGGTTGTAGTTCAAGAACTATATTATTTTATCTAAAACCTAGGATGATACATCGAATAAATAACTTCTAAACATACGAGAAATGCATACGTACATTTCAAGCTTCTTTGTGAAAATGAGGGTTCTCGTTATACGGCGAATATACCTAAAAACTAAAAAATGCAGTATGAAAGTATGGGTGCTCGTTATACGCCGGATTTTATGGTAATTCAAAAATTTAAATTATCCTTAAAATTTTAGAAAAATAAGATTTCTTAAAATTCTTTTTTGTGTATACAAAGTATATATTGGCAATTCAAAATAAAAATTCGTATAATATTAAGTAATCTTAAAATAAAACGTTTAATAAACGTTAATTACTAAAATATTTTTTAGCTATAAAGTAAGTCAGGATAGACACCCTCTACCTTAATTACGCTAAAGGAAATTTGGATGTGATATAAATACTCTAAAAAAAAGAGTAAAATTAAATCTGAAACCTAAACTGAAAACCGAGATTTTAAAATGTATCTATAATTCATTTCATGTAAATGCTGTTTTTCAAGGAACAAAAGTTTAGAAATAGGCAGCAGCTTGTTTTGACAAATCGCGAAAAACACATTTCATCGTCCAACAAATGTGCACTGATTGCTTCGACTTCTGAATGAAAGGTATTTAAGAAAAAAGCACCGCTGTTATCGAGAGAAAAAAAAGTAAAAATCTTTTAAAAGGCGATCTGAATACGGTAACGAAGTATTTAACTTTTGCAATTAGAATACTAGAAGTAATCACATTCTAGTCGGGGTTTCAATGATGACTCTAGTAAGTCATTTTAAAGAGAAGAATCTCATATTCCTGATGCTTTTTTTCTTTAACAGACTCTCTTTTTTGGTTTAGGGAAAGTATGTCAAGCTTTTTTCCCTCAGCGAATGCTTTGGAGGAAAAGTTAATATTATACGCGCGCGCGATATGTTGTTGTTGCTAATGCCACCTGTCTGACGTTGTCAGATCGAGGCCCACAAAGTCCATCATGGCATCAGGCTATATAGTACGCCTGTCGTTATTCGTAGCTTTGAGCACCATGCAGGTGACAGTACGATTTGACTCAATTCCACCCCAACTTTGAGGGAGAACCCCCTGGAAATGGTCAGGGGCCTCCCACCTCTCTTCCCCTTCCCCCAACCTCACGAGAGGACTTGCAGCTCGAAGGCTATTTAGAGTACCCCCCTGCCGCGAAGGCACTATACATTTACAAACATCCATGCCCTCTCCGGGATTCGCGAGTGATATACTTTATAAAATACTATAGTTCGCCAAATTGAAGTGTTCTTTCAGGTCCTTATTCCGCCAATCCCTATTCGTAATTTTTAATACATTTAAAGGTTGAATTCCATTACTTTTATTTTACTGAATACTCCCTGCTGTCTCATGTATCTGTCTCACACAAAGATCGATTTTCCGCTTTTAACACGCTTCATAAATCTAACTTATGACGAGATCGACATAACACTTCCATTTCTACATCCACGCCACGTCATTATGAAACTTTTAAACCTTGACAGATTTCAAGTATTAGCTCTACTATCTTACAGGTTTTTACTGTAAAAAAGAATAGAAAGAGTGTTGTAACGTCGTGGAAATAAATTGAAGGTGTACGCTAAGCTAATTATTAAAGAATGCCTTATTACTGTGATCTAATCAAATGTTTATTTGACGACAACATTTAAAAGATCATTGGATAGAGAAAAAATATTCGTTACAAGTGTTCGTTTGATACAGCCAGCTATTTCTGTTTCATATTGGTATCTGCCTAGGGGTCCGCTCCTTGCTTCTTTTTCCAGTCACCCGTTGGGTACCGCCTCAGGAGTCTCTCGTCGGTATGGATCCGGAGGCTCACGCCTTGTGCTTCCTTCCTATATCCGTCCCTAACGTCTCGCAGGTCAATCCTCGGAGTCGATCGGGGTCCTCCCCTTTTTCCTTCGTCCACAGGCTTCCCTTTTTAGAATCTCTCGTAGGAGTCTGTCCGGAGTCTCTTCCTCCGTCCGCAGCGTTCAGTTACGGGAATCTCTCGTGGGAGTCTATCAGGAGTCCTCTCTCTCTTTCCGAAGTCCACTCTTTTAAACTCTAGGGGCGGGTTCACTCCACGCCCCTCATCAATCCCCATTGGCCGACCTCAGGGTTTTGCACGCGGCACCAACGGTCGTGCACGTCATCCATTCGTGCAGAGATGACAAAAGTCCGGTCCCTCTCAAAGGTTCTCGGCGACAAGGGCCCGGCTGACATCTGGCACTTCAAACACCTCGCCGCCGCCTGCAGAGGCGCCAGCATTCAAGACGTACAATCACTGCCCATGAATAGAAAATAATGCAGCAATGCCTGGCCCATAGTGTCCGCCAGTCACACCGTCGCCGACGGTCCAGCTGTCTGATACCACACAATACCACCAAAGCCACGTGTTCCCCGGCTGTGGATACGTTTATGAATAGAGACGCTTTCTCCATTGTGACGACGTCACAACTCCTTCCCCCTGAAATCGTCCATTTCACTGGACTGCTCTGGTCCAAGGTTGGATCCGTTCTTATGACTGACTCAAAAAAAGAATGTCTTAACAATGAGATCAACCAGGACAGCAATACAAAAAAAACACTCAAAAATATGATAATAAGTAAATCCAAAATTTCATAACATTTTACACACTTTACAATAAAAATTTAAATTTCTGATTTTGGATTCTTTTCTTAATGTTACATCTTATCTTAAATAATTTGAATTTTAAGTGAATAAGTTAAATGCTAACACTTTACTAATATTACTATACGTTAAATCACACGTAACTACTTTACTAGACATCTATGTGCTTACACTTGGCTGAGAGACACAAAAGATTTTCAGTAACACATAAATTTTGTTTCCACCATATACACACAATACAGTAATATAGTAATATAGACACAAAAATACAATAAAAAGTTAAAATTAATTAATAGGAAATTTTTAAATGACTGCTTATTCCAGTCTGTTTAACCCAATGACGTTTCCATATAACTTTCTTTAATTAAAGTAAATGATTTTTGAAATTACATAAAAAAATAAATGTAAATACAAACATTTGGAATTATTTGGGCTAAACAACATTAATTTAAAGATAAATTTCCATCTTAGCACTTTGCACACTTTCTCACAATATTTATAACAAGTTATTCCACAATTAATTATCTTTCCCACTACAACGTTGGGTAAAGTGGTAATTATGGCCCTATCATTAAAAATACAATTAACCTCGTACTTCCTCAGCTCACGAAATGAACTCACTACATTTCTATTATGTACACGTAAGAAACTTTCCCACTGCTCTAATTTACCTTTGGTCGGTAAGAATTCCGATCTGACACTCCTCAACCCTTCTAATACCAAGTCTATTTGCTTTACACGATTTTTTCAAATTTGCGCCAAGATGTCTATACCAACCCTTTTTCTGGGTAAATCTATCTCGTAATTAAATTCTGAACTTGTCATTTTACTAGCCCCTAACCAATTCTTATCAATAACCCTTTGAATTGGGGGGAATCAAACGCATTGTTGATTTATCTCCGACAGCTGCATAGCACGTGTAAATTTCTTTCCATTTCCTATGTTCCGCTTTTATACTAGCCATTGTAGGGTTTTGAAAACTTTTTCGACCTACTGTTAGGCCCGCTCCCCTTTCGACTGGGAGTTGACTAGCCTCCTTCTCCTCACTCTTAATTTCACAACTCAATGTTGCAGGGATAGTAAAACCCGTATCTACTATCAATCGTCGAGAACTTACTCCTATGTCTTCATGATTTATTACTGGCTGTGCCACCGTCATCACAGCTGTAACACTCTCCTTAACTGCCCTTGACCCCACCTTCAACTCACAATCACGAATTCCAAAAATATCGACTTGTCTCCCTTTCTCAAGCCTAGACAGTTTATCCTTCTCTTTTCCTACTCCTCTCACTTCAGACAAGGGATTAACACACGTGCGTTTCACCGGGGGGGGGTCACAAATCTCAATTCTAACTTCAGAAGGCATGGCGGTTTTTTCACTTCTATCAACATCCGGATTACTTACCGGCCTACACTTTTTAATCGGTTCACTAGCTTCCCTCGACCGATTTCCTGACAAATAACTCTCCTGTGCGCAATTCTCGACTTTATCTTCTACTTTTAGATGAGATTCCTGTTTTTGTAACTTTTCCCGGCGTACAGCTCTCAATCGTTCTAATTCTCTTTCCCTCATTAGTTTACGCTCTTCAAACCCCTTTAATTTAAGTTCCAATTCCTTATTTTCACGTTCACGCTCAAGTTACCTTTCCTTATTTTCACGTTCCCGTTTTTCTTCCAAAATACCCTCTAACAAACAATTAGCTAATTCTTCATTACAGTATTTACTCTGACAAATTCTATTCTTAATTTCCATCTTAGGTAAAGTATTATCGGCTTCGACTCCCAATTCTTTCGCCATTTCTATCAATACGTCTTTTCTTTGCCTTAACCCTCTTAGCGGTTTGAACGTCTTTTTCCGCACGTCTAGAGATGCTTCGAAAACGCACCACACGTCTTTTTCTGACTTCAAGAGAGTGCTTCAAAAGCGGGTAGGCCGTGTTTTTCTGAAATCCTTTCCCCTCTTTTATGGTTTAACACCATGAAAGATAATTAGGGAGGGTTGCGACGACACAATGGTCACTGACAGGAAGTTTTATTGCTCTCGGGGAACCCTGCGTTTTGACCATGAAGCAATCGTAGAAAAGTTGGGAAGAATTTCTTTAGACCCCTTAGTGAACGAACTATAAGTTAGTGTTTGTAATTTAGCTTCATTTGAGATATTATTGCGTTTGAATTAAATAAATTATTTTCGTACTTTTAGCAATTTAACTTTTTTTTCCAAGTTTTGAAAAATGTTCCAACGTATAAATAAAATATTATATAACTCACTTTTGATTTTATATTAATTTGAAGTTTTAATAAGTTGGGACTGTAATCTGCTATTTTATATAGTTGGACAAATAACTTTTTAAGTATATTCTCTTTGCTTGATTAACTCGTATTATTTTCTTCATCTTAAAATGATGAAACGGAAAATTAAGTTTTTAAACTATATAAATCTCTATATAATATCTGGAACTATATTTAATTGCTTCATTTTTCTTCTCTTAACCAATGTTTTCAGTTTTTAAACCATGATTATTTCATTATAAGGTGTCATAAAAGTTAATAAGAAACCGAACGCTTCAAAATTTAAAACCTTTTAAACTTTCCAACTACTAAAAATGAATAATTTCTAAACTTTTGCATCAAATTATTTGTAAAAAATTCTTAAGCTTTCATAAAAATAATAATGGAAAAACTAATTCAGATCCATTATTTTTTTTTAAAATTTTAAACCCAGATGTTCAGGGCTCGTATTGTTACAATACACCAAATTATATTTGAATTAAAAAAAAAAATGCTTGAGTTTCAGTTTACTTCAGAGAAAACATGAATGAGGGGTTTTTTATACCAATTCATTTTTTTAACCTTGAATATTTGAATAAATAGTAATTAAAAATATTCGGATGCATTTACAGTTGACATTTACGCATATAAATAAATATAAAGATCAATTAAAAAATTTTTTTAAACATATTTGTTCATGCAAAATTTCTAAATATTTATTTTTTTAAAGCTAACTGAAGAACAAGTAATTAAAATCTGGATATCTATTATAATTAACATTCAGAAAATATCCAGATTTTCATACAAAACTAGGAATTTTATATTAGAAATTGTATTTGAAATTTCAGAAAAAAATATTTATGTATCGTGCACATACTCAGTTAAAAATTATTTACCATAAGTACTAACAATTCTTCGAATAAAATATTAAATTAAAATTTTAACATAAGAATCTTAAGCATTTTAATGCATTTCGGTTAAAACTGTATGTTAAGAGCAAAAATTATGCTGAAATATTTGATGAATATACAATAAATTTTTAAGTAGAAGCAATACTGAGAAGCTAAAACACAGGAATGAAAAATTATAATAATTACAAAAACAAAAATAAGTCTTGCAGTTTTTTCATACATTTTTATTAACACGAATTGGGGAATTGATTTCCAATATACTTTGTTGTGTTTCACAATATTTAAGGTAACAAACCATAGTCCTTCAGATATATTTGTTCTACTTTTCGTAAGCCGTACTCCTATTAAAACTTGTGCTTCCGAAATACACCTTTTGTAATCTTAAGAAATTATATAAACTATAACGGTTAATTTAATTTATGCAAATTATTAAATGTTTCTATTTAGCCATTTCCGTCCAAACAGTTTACATGAAAAAAATATTCGGATTCACCCATTCATCAGGAAATTGTATGATTCCAGCAATAAGTTTTATTTTTTTTATCGAATAGGATTGCGTGACTTCGGGGATACCTCTAACAGAAACGTTTATATGCTATCAATTGCAAATTAAACATTTTCCCTTCAATTGTGTTTATTTCAGAAAGATCTTTGATTTATATTTTATTCATGCAATACAAGATTTAAATAAATTACTTTTTTCTTGTCAAACGTATTTACTTAATAATATATAAATTTGCGTATTATATTAAAATTTTGAACTACCCAAAATTATATGTTTTTGTTCCTCTAAAAACTCTCAGTATTTTAGAAATGGTCTTATAATCCGTGTACGGTTTATATGTTCTAAAATGAAAAATATATTTTTATAACTGAATTTTTGTGCCTCGTTTATAAAAATAAAATATTGCTTTGGGTTATAGCTTATAAATGTACTTAAATAAGTGGAGGAACAGTATTTTCACATAATATGAATATTTTTGACTGGAGTAAGTCGGATATTTATATTTCAGTTTCTTTACAATTTGAATAAAAGTTGTGAGCAATTTTTTGAAGAGGATATTGAGTATAAACTCCTTGGCTATTTAAAAGTAAAATGTTTTATTTTGATACCCCACAGCTCACATTCTAAAATAAGACTCATTTACAATAATATGATCAGCTTTGGTGATATTTAAATTTTCAAAAATACTCCACATGTACGAAAATATTCTTTCAAAACATACATCACATCTCATTCTCTGTCTTTTCCACAGCAGGCATTATTTTTTTTATACTCAAAAAATTAAATACAGCATTTCTGAATGTTATTTTTTTTTAAAAAAAATTAATATGAATACACTGCGGAATTGTCGGTTAGCTTCACTGAGCAAAATTGTTTTAAGTGTACTGTTTTGAAAGACAAAATTAATTGGGAGAAGTTTTTCTCTCATTAGAATTTGTAATGATTGAATTCTGTGAAAGTTGTATTTATCGGTGAATTTTCCGTTTAACACTAAAGAAACAGAAAAATAAAAATAAAATTTTAATAGAAAATGGTTAGAAATACTTTAACATTTTGAAGAAAAATATATTCCCATTAAAATAAAAATAAAAAATTTGACTAAATTTGCTTTTTGCTCCGTCACAAATGCCTATGTAAAGAAAGTATTTTTGCTTAGTACAAGTTGTTTGACTATGAAATAAAATTTAGATTTTTTCCGAAAAATTAATTTAACATAAAAACATCATTTATAGGATTAAAATATATATAAATTAAAAGTATTGAAATCCCTCTTTATGTTACTTTAAATTTAAAATATAATTGAATAGAGGAAGATTGATTTCATTTCATAAACATAATCGTCGTATGTAACGATACTTTATATATTCTCTTATTGTTTAAAAAGAGAGAGAGAGATGGTCACTTTTACTCTTTTTTACATAGTTACTTTTTAAAAAAACATTACGATGTATTTGTGTTTTCTTAGTCTCATATTCCACAATAAGTACAAGGTACTTTTTCCTGGCTCAAATCGTTAGTCCAAAATAGTTTATTTTTCTTAAATTAATTTTTTTTAAAATTTTGTTTTGTTTAAAATAAACAAGTATTTTTCAACTTTTGTAACAAGTTTCTTTCTTTCGAGTTTTATTTTTTTTAACTCTTCACTTTTATTGTGACCTAACCGATCAAACAACCACGTGGACCCGCTTTTTCCACCCAAAATTCGCACAAGACAACGTCACAGCTGTGAACGAGTTTTATCCCGGTTTTAAAGCAACAAAGAGGCCGAACTGAGTAATAAAATCTTCCCCTGTAGACCTCCCGCGTTCTTTAAAGGGGAAAGGAATTAAATGTGCTGCACTTTCGAAGGAATTCTCAAAAAAGAAGTAAACGCTTTCGGAATGATTTTTCAGGACAAGGACGAACACTCAGAGGGTTAATAAGTACGCCATGATGCACTAATACACACAAAACCAAAACTAAGCTTAATTGTCACAAAAATTATACAAAACTCAACGCACACTAGAAATACACTAGACCTAGACTTAACTATAATTCACAAAAATCCTAAAACAAAACAGTACTCTCCACAGTAACTGTACCAATGAAACAAGTATAACTACTGTATACTTAACTATATTTCACAAAAACGCACAAATCTTAAAAGCAATACAGTACTCTACACAGTAACTATACCCCCGAAACAAGTATAACTACTATATACTTAACTATATTTCACAAATGTGCGCAAATCTTAAAAACAATACAGTACTCTGCACAGTAACTGTACCAACGAAACAAGTATAACTACTATATACTTAACTATATTTCACAAACAACAATACTAATAAATCGCACATTTATACATCATACAAAATTTAAAAAATCTTTCTAGTCTCTCTTTCTAGTGTTTTCTAACTTTACCTAGTACGTAAATTCTCATACTACCAAAATTTTACATACATTAATCATAACAATAATAATAATCAATTGCTGCCCCGAGTATAATCTCAAAGAAACGACTCACCTTTCTGATTCGAATCACTGCCAAAATCTATGGCACACCTGGTAGGGAATTCACTGCACACTCGGGATATCTTGGAACATCTGGGAACTCCTTGGAGAACACTTGAAAACAACTTTGAAATACACTTCGATTGCACACTGCTCGTTTCTTTTGCTGATTCACCAGACACAATTCATATACAGGAACTCCGGGAACTTCTATCAACAGGAAAACACTTTAATGATAGGAATAGACGCACCACAGGAACTCAGGAGAAATTTGCGTTGTCTAAGTTCTTTTATTTTTCTCGCCCATACGGCTGGCATTTTCTCTTTGTTATTTCTTTTTTCTCAAAAATTAATTTAAATAAAAAAGGATTCGGGCATTTAATTAATTTGCCAAATGCCGATCCCAGCGCGCTGCCACCAATTTAATTAGCTGTAACGTCGTGGAAATAAATTGAAGGTGTACGCTAAGCTAATTATTAAAGAATAACTTATTACTGTGATCTAATCAAATGTTTATTTGACGACAACATTCAAAAGATCATTAGATAGAGAAAAAATATTCGTTACAAGTGTTCGTTTGATACAGCCAGCTATTTCTGTTTCATATTGGTGTCTGCCTAGGGGTCCGCTCTTTGCTTCTTTTTCCAGTCACCCGTTGGGTACCGCCTCAGGAGTCTCTCGTCGATATGGATCCGGAGGCTCACGCCTTGTGCTTCCTTCCTATATCCGTCCCTAACGTCTCGCAGGTCAATCCTCGGAGTCGATCGGGGTCCTCCCCTTTTTCCTTCGTCCACAGGCTTCCCTTTTTAGAATCTCTCGTAGGAGTCTGTCCGGAGTCTCTTCCTCCATCCGCAGGGTTCAGTTACGGGAATCTCTCGTGGGAGTCTATCAGGAGTCCTCTCTCTCTTTCCGAAGTCCACTCTTTTAAACTCTAGGGGCGGGTTCACTCCACGCCCCTCATCAATCCCCATTGGCCGACCTCAGGGTTTTGCACGCGGCACCAACGGTCTTGCACGTCATCCATTCGTGCAGAGATGACAAAAGTCCGGTCCCTCTCAAAGGTTCTCGGCGACAAGGGTCCGGCTGACATCTGGCACTTCAAACACCTCGCCGCCGCCTGCAGAGGCGCCAGCATTCAAGACGTACAATCACTGCCCATGAATAGAAAATAATGCAGCAATGCCTGGCCCATAGTGTCCGCCAGTCACACCGTCGCCGACGGTCCAGCTGTCTGATACCACACAATACCACCAAAGCCACGTGTTCCCCGGCTGTGGATACGTTTATGAATAGAGGCGCTTTCTCCATTGTGACGACGTCACAGTGTCCCAATTACCATTAAAACTCGACTATCGTAGTTAGATCTTTCGGAAGATAATTAAAAGAGAGTTATAATAATTTAAAAACCAACCTAATTTTAAGAATATCAAGGAGGGGCGTAGCTACCACCGTATCAATAAAACGGGGCCCCCAAGTTACTGGGGCCTTAACATGTGTAACTACAGTCCCATATCTAAAAAAGGACACTGAAGGAATTTTGATACAGGCGCCCCTCGAAGCTAGCTACGCCAGTGATATTAATCAAAGATAATATATGCATATGTAGTGGTTTTGTTGTCTTTTGTTTTGTTTTAATCAACATTGTAGTGATCTTTTCCTCTTCGTCCGTTGGTAACAAAACGGTAGAATTATTAGATCATATAATACAGTGCTGTAAAATGGAAATAAAGTATGTTTTCTGTTAATTTTCTCCGCTCCAGGGAAAAAATTCGACTAATGCAAATATCTTTGCTGCACATTGGCTGTTTTTGATTTTCTACTGCTTCAAAGCAACACGAGGGGTTCTGAAGACGGACTGTTGCATTCTGAAACACGATTGGCAACGACGGAGTGGTTGATTACAAGAGTTAAACCCTACAACAGTAGTGTCTAACTCTTCTAATTTTCACACCATGCCATATTAGTTATCATTGAGACCTAGTTAAATATGACGTGCGAGATATCCCCATTTAGAGAAACTAAGAATAGATTTGATTTTTGGACGAATTAAGATTTTTTTCTGATCTTGAAGCTTATAGCTATAACCAGCTGGGGTGCAAATAGTACTAAAAGGACGGATGCACTAGAACAATTCATTGGGTTGCATTGACGGCACTGTAATTTCAATACAGCAATAGATAATTGGATTTTTAACCCTGATTTTTGTTTTAGAGTACTGAAATTATCATTTCACTTGTTGACATTGGATGACATTAAATATTGAATATGCAATACCATGTGACCTCAGTAGCAAAATGGCCAAGGCATGATCAGTGATATTTCAGTCGAGCGGCACGCTCTAGTCTTTATTCCACCAAAAGTCCGTCATACGGAGTGTGGTCGATGCACATTAAATCTTTTGAGGTTTAAAATGATCACACATTGATATGATATGAATGTGGAAAGTGTACTTCCAGTTTAAGTGCCAACATTGGTAGCTTCCATAAGTTAAAATGGTTACCATGGTTACAAGGCAGACCGACGCCAACCCCCATGAAAGATCACACCAATCCCTTATTGATGAAATAAATTCCATCGATAAAAGAATAATAATATCTAACTATCGCAACCTTAATAGTTTTCGAAATCTTATTGCAATATTTTCAATATTTCTTTCAGAGAATTCAATTTTAGAACAGGCATAACTTGTTTAATCTGTCCTCCCGAGAGAACCAGAGTAAATGTTATTTTTAAACTGTCTTGAATGCTTGTCCCGCCATAAGGCTGCACCATATCTGAAACGAGACGTAATACAATGTTTCTCAACGGCGTCCTGCCGTCGCAGATCTATAAGCGGATATTTCTTTTCGAACTTTCAGAATCAAGTAAGAAAATCTACTTTTATTTCTTTGGGAAAGAGGAAGGAATTATCCCCCTAAAAACTTCTACGAACGGATTAAAGTGGACAGGAACTGAAAAGCAAACAAAAATAGATGGCTGGACTTTTTATTTAAATGTTTGTATTCTGTCTCAAATCGTTCCTTTTTCATCATAGGCAGAATTTTAGTTGATAATTTTTGCTTGAAGAAAAATCTTTGGTGTCTAAGGTAATAGATAGATTAAATTATCTCTTCGATTGATAAATTAATACTTATATATGTTTTTATTTAATATTACAATTTTCTTTAGTTTTGTGTCGTCACATCCCACTTTAAATTAAGCCTCTTCCAAGTATTCCAGTGTCCATAATTGACTTTAGAAATTTTCATGAGTCTGGCAAAAACTATAAATTGCATGAAAATCAGGTGTATAGAATGAAATGACAGGTTTTATCAAGAGGAAAATAATGAGAGTTTTAGACCCCCAACCTCTAGGTGGCGAACATAGCTTAATTGAGAACACATAAATAATCTTCAAAAGTTTACAAAACATGTTCAATATGCTGTCCACCACTCTCTGCTGCCATCTAGAAGCGTAAAATCTCATGTTCGTTTATTGAAAGCAGCATGAACTAGAGGAAATGTTACGCACATGGTGTTCTATGCTTTCTTTAAGATCGGATTGAAATGTGATGGGATAACGGTAGACCATGGCCTTGAGGTACCCCCCCCCCAGCCAAAATTTGCAAGGATTCAAGCCGGGGGATCAAGGAGGTCAAGCTGTTGGAAAATGCAGGCTGATGATTCTGTCGTCACCAAAATGGAGGCGGAGCACTTGTTTCACACAACGGACGATGTGTTGAAGAGCAACATCCGGCATAATCACTGTTGTTGTATCACATCTTCTTATCTGTCGCTACCAGATGGTAGCAGATAGTAGTGGACAACATATCGAGCATGTTCTGTAAATTTTTGTAGATTATTTATATGTTCTCAATAAAGCTATGATACTCCACCTAGGGGTGGTTTTTGAAACTCATTTTCCCCCTCGATAAAATTCCCATAATTTCATTCTGCTGTGACATCGTCACAATGGAGAAAGTGCCTCTATTCATAAAGGTATCCACAGCCGGGGAACACGTGGCTTTGGTGGTATTGTGTTGTATCAGACAGATGGACCGTCGGCGATGGTGTGACTGGCGGACACTATGGGCCGGGCATCGCTGCATTATTTTCCATTCATGGGCAGTGATTGTACGTCTTGAATGCTGGCGCCTCTGCAGGCGGCGGCGAGGAGTTTGAAGTGCCAGATGTCAGCCGGGCCCTTGTCACCGGGAACCTTTGAGAGGATCCGGACTTTTGTTATCTCTGCACGAATGGATGACGTGCAAGACCGTTGGTGCCGGGTGCAAAACCCTGAGGCCGGCCAATGGGGATTGATGAGGGGCGTGGAGTGAACCCGCCCCTAGAGTTTAAAAGAGTGGACTTCGAAAAAGAGAGAGGACTCCGGACAGACTCCAACGAGAGATTCTAAGAATAGAAGCCTGTGGACGAAGAAAGAAGGGAAGGACCCCGATCGACTCCTACGATTGACCTGCGAGACGTTAGGGACGGATATAGGAAGCAAGGACAAGGCGTGAGCCTCCGGATCCATACCGACGAGAGACTTCTGAGGCGGTACCCAACGGGTGACTGAAAAAAGAAGCAAGGAGTGGACCCCTAGGCAGACACCAATATGAAACAGAAATAGCTGGCTGTATCAAACGAACACTTGTAACGAATATTTTTTCTCTATCCAATGATCTTTTGAATGTTGTCGTCAAATAAACATTTGATTAGATCACAGAAATAAGGCATTCTTTAATAATTAGCTTAGCGTACACCTTCAATCTAATTCCATGACGTTACACTGCCATTACCCAATTTTCATGCAATTTCGCTCTGTAGTTTTTGTTATATATTACTCGCAAATTTAAATTTTAGTTATGGACACTTAGTTATATGTACACATGCGTGACCTTTTGTGTACAACAAGTTAGTATGTGTTAGTAATAGCTTATTTCACTCGATGTTTCCTGTTCACTAAATGCTGTTTATTTTCTAAATTTTCTATCTTTTTGTTGGATTAACTTTATTAAATCGTAAAAATACACAGGCAAAACTCGAAGCTGATTTGATTTTTTGATGGAGGAATATTAATATCTCCTCCATCAAAAATTTAAATCAACCTCAGTACTTCACACTGCGTTTTCCATGGAAAATAAACCGAAGTTGTACGTTAGTTTGATTTTTTAATAACAATTTAAAAGTAGCTCTTAAATTTAACATTTTTTTTATTTTCGAAAAAGGATATTGCAACAGATTACAAAAATACGATTTTAGATTTAATTACAATTTTCCCCTTTTAAATTTTGTAGGTTTAATATTTGGTCTTAGGAATAGAACGGATATAATATTTTATGGAAGGGATTGGAGAAGGATTTTACAAAATAAAACTATCTCGGAGAAAACAATAAATAACGCAGAAAAAATCACAATTACAAATTAGGAAATGTCTTAGGATTACTTAAATTAAAATTAATTAAAAAGATCCTTTCCGGATCTTGATAGAAAGACGTACTTAACATGCTAAGGGAGGTATAGTTTTAAAACTGCAATAAACTAGCATTATATACTCAGCGTATTTCTTTTAGTATAATTCGTTTCTTCTTTCTGTTCTTTTACGAGATCTTTCAATTACGTTTATTTTGTGCAAGGGTGGAAACATTTTGCATCTTTGGTGGAAGTTTTTCCATCTATGTGTGTATTTATTTTATTTCTTTCTAATCTAAAAACTCAATTATTATTCAACTTTTGAATTTGCCTAAGTAATAATTTAATTAGTATTTAAATTATTGAAAACTAATTTTTATTTATTGAAAGTAAAAAATAACTATATGATTTCAAAGTCAACTGGTCTTTTAAACCTTGACAAGTTGAATTTATTGTCATTCTATGAAACTCTTTGCTAAATGAGAAATTCATATTCCGATATGAATGAATTACATATAATTTATATTAAATTATTAATTTATATTAACTATATAATTTATTTTATTTCAACCAAAATTACCATCAAATTCATCGACTTCAATATTTGTTTTGCCTATTTTAACTAAGAGACCTTCGATTGCTGTATCCTTAATCTATATCTTAATCGAAATCGAGACTTGATCTTTTTATCAGATAAATGTACCCCTTTGAAGTATTCTTTTATTTTCCGCCTTTCCCTTTCTAAGTGATCAACGTCAATTCCAAAGAAAGTAAAAGTATTTATTTTCTGTTAACTGTTATTGGATTTAAATAAACAAAAATGCGACTGAAAATATTTTTATAATGGACAAACTTTAAAAAAAAAAAAAAACAACAACTCGTGTTTACTTTGAGAATTATTATTTGAAAAGCTGCATATATATAGTGAAAATACTTTTCTTTTTAATTGGCATATTGTACCAAGAACAATATTAATTAAAATCAAACAAAAATATACGTCTTTTTGAAAAAAAAATAATATTTACCGATAGTAAGGAGAAAGTATATTCTATGAACACCAAAGTAGTTAGGTCACCGAAAATAAAACAATAAAAGAAACTAAGGAACATCAAAACAAATTCTGTATTCATATGGCTCATATGTTAGAAGAATGAATTCTAACCTTTCCGTTTGATGATAGATCTCTCTTTCTGTCTAAGAGGTGAATTAGCTGTATTGGGTAATAGAAATAAACCCATTACAAAAAGTATAAATTCCCATTAATAAATTGCAAGTTGCATATAAGAATATATGATTATTTCATAATTAAACGCAAATAAATGTGTGATAGAGTAATTGCATCAATATATTACATTCCTTTTTTATTTATTGGTCTCTTATAAGCGAAATTGTGCTAAAATTTTTGGGAAAACTTATTTTTATAAGAAAAAAAAATAGATTAAGATATTTTTAAAAAATTAACAAGTAATATAAAAAATTTTTTAAGTCAATTCCTACTTAGACCAACAAAAAAAAATTATTTTAGTTACTTCTTATTAAATAGTTACAATTAATATAAATATGTACATACATAAGACAGAATCACAACATTAAGTGGCAACTAATTTTTATTAATTATCATTAAAGTATCGCATTGTCATCCCAAACAATCGTGTACATAAAAAATCGTGAGAAAAAAAAATCTTTTTAAGTTTTGACCCAAGTAGCTAAAAATGAAGCCAACGTGGCTGTATTAGTAATTCTTTAAATAATTAATTTCAGTCAATAATTTCAATTAATTATAGTTAAGTTATCGTATTGTTATCCAAAACAATAGTGTATAGAAAATTTCAGCTCAAATGAGCGCTTTAAATGTGAGAAAAATACCTTTTCAAGTTTTGATACAAATCGCCAAAATGGTCGCCTAAAATAATGCCAACGTGGCTGTATTTGTAATTCTTTGAATAATTAGTTTTAATCAATTTATTTTTATTAATTTAATTAAATTACTGTATTGCCATAAAAAAAATTATTCGTATATAAAATTTCAGCTCAACTGAGTGTTTTAAAATGCATTTTATTAACGATTGAAAATTTGAACAAGATAAATAGAGAGAGTGAGTTAATGGTAGGAATTGAAAAAATAAAAGATGCACACACAAACATAATTTTTGAGGGAATGTAATGTGTTTTATAATGTTTAAAATATAGAAGCGATTATTTGTTAGTCAAACATATTGCATCGCTTTTTGAAAAAACACTTTTAATGAAAAGCGAATTAATGCTCATACTTCGCTAAAGGATAATTTTAATCAGCATATAGAAATTGGAAATTAAATTTCTTCCTAACCAAATTCAGCAAATGGACGTTATGTAGTTTAAGAAAAAAATGAGAAAACTCCATGATGTAACATGGCAGAAAAATCAAATGTTTATCAGATGCTATTTCCATCGTTTACCTTTTTTGAAGGAAAAATAACACTAGGATTTTTCATTTAAATATTTATTTGGGATATTCCTTTTTAACTCAAACTGTTTTCCTCAAAATGATTCGTTGGAAAAGAAAAATTCCGAAATGGTTTTAAAAATCCTTGAATACAGAATGTGATTTTTATTAAATTGATACAAATAGAAAAAAACACTCAAAAAAGTTCTAAGAGGAATAATTTGTGCAGTTTAATTTACATGCGTAATTAGCAAAATGATTGTGTAATTCACTGGTACCTGATACTTACCAGTGAATAATGTATAGCTTAGAAAGAATTTAAAAAAAGGTGTTTTATAACTGATTATAAATTCGTATATAAATTGATTTCCTCTTCCGTTTTATATGTATGAATACCTAGTGGCGCCAACAGAAATTTCAATTTATTTCAAGGAAAAAAATCTTTATATAAAATTAGTCATGTTGCCACTACATGTAACTATACTAATATTTACAAAATATTGTCCCTCGCACGTGGTTATTACTTTCTAAAAATATATTTGATTCGAAATTGCATGGCTGAAAATATTATTTCGGCGAGAAAATTTAATGCATACATTTATTCGACGGCCATGAATATTCAACTAGGAATTATGCTATTATTTTTGTTCTATGCAATTTTTGGAATAATTTTAATTTTATTGCTTATTTAAAATTAACAGCTTCATGAAAGAGACTTCAATTTATTTAATATCACATTTAAATATATTTTTTATATAATCATTCCATTCGTATTTAAAATAAATTCTTTATTTTTAGCTTGGCAACATAATGAAAATAACGAGTTGTAAGCTATTCTAAGCTTATCAAGAATGCTATAAAAGGAATTTGTGTAAACACAGTAAAAACTGCAAAAACAAACATTTACTGTTCTATATGTGAAAAAGTGAGGTTTGATAAAACAACCCAAATAATCCTTTATAAATTATATTGGCTATTTCTTAAATAGATTAACAATTTGAAGTATTGCAAGGTAAGTTTTCATTTTATTTTTCGCAGTGTTATTAGAGGAACAAATTAACTAAAGCAACTAATGAATCCGATTTCTGTTTTAATCAAGACAATTAAATTATAAAACTTCTATTGAAATTATTCAACTTTATTTCGTTGTTAAAGTTGATAATTAAGGGCTAAAACACAATTATTTTTTTCCCACTCTATAAATACAAAACAAATGAAATTCTTTTTTTTTTGTTCATATGGAATTCAATGAAAATACTAAAATCTCGCCAAGAATGGAATATCAATTTATATTTTTTTAAAATAAAAAATACACTTATTTCTTAAAGTAAAAATAGGATAAAGAGACTATAATTTAAGAGAAGAAAATAAACAAACTATATATTATTAAAGAATTAAACTTTTAAAACATTTGTTGTACTATAAGGCAGTCTTATGTAAAAAAAATGGAGTCAGTGTCTGAATGGATGTAAAATGAACGAAGTGAAAATGAAACCAAACTCTACATTTTTGCTTTTTCTGAGACTTGGGAGGCTCCCCTCACCCACCCTCTTTTTTATCATGTCCCAACTTTTTTCGGAACCGGAAGACATTTCGAATTCGAAAAAGGAAGGAAAAATGTAAAAAGTTTCTGGAAAGAAAAGTATGCGAATAGACTTTTAAGCAACTTTTCATTAGTAGGTCACTTATCTGTTAAGTACATTTTTTTGAAAATTTTTTTTATTTTTTTATTATTTTTTTTGTATTTACCTAAAAATGCTATAAATATCGATAACATAAAATGGTAGATATAGTGCAGAAATGTCGCACCTTTTTCAAAAAAAAAAAAAAAAAAAGTAATAAATGGTCATTTTTAAAAAAAAAAAATGCCCAATACAAACAACTCCGCATTTCTTAAATAATCTTAAAATTATAATATCGCCTCACTGTATTCTCATCTGTAACAATGATATTTTATTTACTCAAATGGAAAATTGATAAAATATTTTCTCTTAATTTTTGTGATTTAGGAATTCTGGAATATATTTTTATTTTTAGCGAAATTCTCTCTTTTCTCTCTCGCTTAAAATAGTTTACATTTTAAAATTGTTTTCACTATAGTTATGAAACCAATATATATATATATATATATATATATATATTGTATATATTTTAATCAGTGAGGTGTGTTTAAGTTTAGATGTTTAAAAATACTTCAGAATAGTTTTCTATATTTATCTGTATCAGTTCCCTTGCCGCACGTGAGAATTTCTATTACCTCGTTTTCAGTAAGCATGAAATACTTAGATAAGGCACTGTTAAATGTTTTACTAGAGCCATGAAAATGAAAATGCAAATTATCTTTCAACCAAGCAAGTAAAAACTACTTTAATTAGCTACATAAGTTTTATGATTGCTCTTTTCTTTGATTAGTTTTCTCTACTTATCACTGAGATGAAAAATGCCTCCTATATCAAGAAGGTGGAGCTAGTACTTCTCTCCGCGTAGTCAATCTATGCGAACTTAGTTTAAAATTTGGATTAGTTTTCTACTTCCCACTATGTAACGGACTATCTTGCGAGGTTCCTTCTTAAAGCTAATTTGGGAGTAATATTCTTTGAAGTCTTACTTATATATAGTTTAACTGTCAACTCCTAACAGGGGGAAACACTATTTTTCAGATTAGTTCAAAGGTATAAAAGTGAGTGGAAGTGGAAATATAGAGTTGATTTAGCGAAATTAGTAATTGATAGTGCGAAGATTTTCATTTCTAATTTGAGGATTAGATTCATCAACTAGTTTGTATTTCGTTGCCTAAACCTAGGCACTTATGGACTTTAAGAGTAAAATCCATTTAAGGAAGCTCTCTCTCTCTCAGATAAGTCTTGTTGAACATCGTATCCGGCCTTAGCTTCTGCCATTTTATGTGAGCCACAGTTCTAAATGTTTGTAAGTATTTCTGATCAGTGAATTTTGGATTATTTAAGTATTTATTGATTTCCCTCGTAATTCTTCAGCAGGGAGGGTTTTTCTAACAAAATCATTAACTCGATTATTTGTATTTCTGGTTATCTCCTGGTGTTTTTATGTCATGGCAAATATACAGTTATTGTAAGGTCGGGCTTAAGTCATTATCTCTCAAGTACGGGACCTTTGGAGTTTGATAGTCAGCCTTTGGGGTCATCCTTACTACCGTTATATAAATTAAAGTGCATTTTCTGTTCTAGTTACAGCTACTTTTATAACTAAAAACTAGTTATACATTTGGAAGTCTCACACTAAAGATCACAGTCTCTTTTAAAAAATTTTAAAAAAAAGTTTTTGCGTGACTTGGAATGACTGTAGAATCATACATTCTTTGAAATGTAGCCTTCTATTTACATAACTTTCATTAAAACTTCTTAAGTTTCAGGGTAAAGTTATATTAATACCAGGAAGAAGATACTCTAGAGATATTATTTCGGTGCTTTAATTATATCCGACCTTAGACAGAGGTCAACAACACGTCAACGCTTGAGTGTTAGAAGTAACTACAGAGAGGACGTCTATGACATAATCTACGATAGGCATGAGGAGATTTGCTTGGGGATTAATGACGATAAGATCATCTTCGATATAAATCCTATCTGTACGGAAAGGATACATGACCTTCCTCGCATAATTTGAAAAAGAATGAACGTGATTTGGAATGAGGAAACTGAAACTTCTCTAATTAGGGATAAATCTATTAACATGTTCCTTGTTTCATGGATGGGTTACTCGACTAAAATCACGTCAAAGATTTTTAGCAACCTATGCACCTAGTGATAAACGTTCTTTAAAAAAAACCATCAACATAATTTAAATTAGTTTTACTTTCTTTTATCTAGTGAACATAAAATGCTGCTCATATAATCTGATGAGATGCCCTATGTGCTTTCAGGATTTCTATCAAATCACACTTCTGTGATTTGAGAGATATCCTAAGCACACGTGACTTGGCAGGCAAACACGGGCCAGACTTTTCAGGAAAAAGTCCAGCCCAAAGCTGAATACATAGTAGCTCCTTCTCAGGTTGGAATGGACTGGAAGATGGTTATATTAATAGTACGCACTTCAGAGTTAAACCCAGTTGAAAAAAAAATTTTTTTTTAAAAGAATTTATATTTAAAGGAAAAATCTAAATAATCCTTGCATTTTATTAAAATTAAAATTATCCTCTTTAGAATTTTCACCAGAGATGAAAAATGATATTTAGGAATACTATAAAGGAGTACATACAATAAAGCATGAGAAAGAAACTATAATGCATATAAATATAATACACTGCTGGTCACCGTAAATGCAACACCAAGAAAGACAAGAGATAGCACAATAAAATTTATTTTGTAGATAACATGTTGACCAAGTATCAAATGATTAAATTTATAGACTTCTGTGAAGTGTGGTTCCTGCCAAAATCAGTTGCCAGAGTAGCCGCCATTGTTGGAGATCCCCGCTGCCACACGCCTCGGCATTGATTCAAAAAGACTTTGGATGTGTTCTTGGGGTACAGCAGACCAAGCAGCTTCCACACGTTGCCAAAGTTGATCTGGTGTGGCAGCTGGGGGTGTAATCTAGGTCAATCGTTGAGCAACCATGGACCATATGTTTTCTAACGGCGAAAGATCCGGAGAGCGAGCCGGCCAGGGAAGCAATTCAATCTGGTGATTGACGAAGAACCTTTGGACAATACGTGCCACGTGTGGTCGCGCATTATCATGTTGAAATATGGCTGTGACCAAGCCCTGAAGGTACGGAAGGACAACTGGCTCCAACACCTCGGAGATGTACCGCTGGCTGTTTAAAGTACCGGCAATGCGTACTAGAGGAGTGCGAGAGTGATATCCAATACCGCCCCATACCAGAATACCCGGTGCAGGACCAGTGTGGTGGTGCATAACGCAGCTGTTCAGCATCCTCTCCCCACGGTGTCTCCAGACTCGAATCCGACCATATGGGTGTTGCAGACAGATGCGTGACTCGTCAGTAAAGACAACTTAATTCCATTCTGCCACCCACATCCTTCTTTCATCGCACCATTGGCGGCGGAGACGTATGTGGTTCTGCGTCAAGGGTAGACCAAGCAATGGACGTCTTGCGGACAGACCACTCTGCTGTAAACGGTGTCGAATGGTACGCGAAGACACTGAAAGATGCGTTACAATGTGCTCTGCTATGGTTCGTGATGTGACTGTGCAATCCGTCACTGCCATGCGCACAATTTGCCTGTCCTCACGTGAAGTGGTTTACTTAGGTGGATGCGATCGATCATGTCGGTCCGTCGTACCCCTCCTACATCCAATGGTCACATATCCGCATTACAGTTGTTTGATTTCGTCCAACACGACTACCGATTTCCCTGAAAGATAATCCGCAATCTCGGTAGGCCACTATCCTTCCTCTTTCGAACTCGGATACTTGATCAAAAGCTGATCGCTGTTTTCTACGAGAGATAACTGATCGTTTTTTGAAAAAACCATAAGAGAAAAACACAATTGCCGAACTGGAAATCATCGAAATCTCCAAGCCTTAAATACCGCTTTGAGGTGGCGCCACAGGCGTGCGTGATGTGTGTCTGCGCTGAAATTCTAATTATTTGCATATCTATATTATCTAATGCATGTTGTAAATTTCATGTTATTTGCGTGTTTCCTTCTGGGTGTTGCATTTACGGTGGCCAGCAGTGTACTTGAATCAAGAGAAATATAATTCTGGAAAATAAAATAAAATATCTTCGTGGAAATCTGCTGATAAATTTTAATGTACAATGTGTAAGTGGTTACTCCATTATTTAATGATTTCTATGATATAAGTAAGGAATCAATAAATTTATGTATATTTTCTTTTTACTTCATAGCGCATGCATTGGTTAAAAGTATTATTTCTATGTATTTATTACAATTATTTTCTCTTATTTAATTATTTTCCATCAAAATTTTTTTTCTGCACATTAAAAACATTTACTTTTATTAATTTACTTAATGTGTACTTAATGTTTTTGTGAGAAAAAGTTGAGATTTTTATCAGTATATGCACTACATGTAGGGGCGTAACAGAGAATATTAGGGCCTCCTGCAAAGTCAGGTTTTGGGCTTCAAGTCCTAATACGTAGTATGCCCCCCCCCCTAGAATCCTGCTTCTTCCACAAAGTGGGGTTGCGGGAGTGTACGTTACGTCACCGACTATATGACATTGAAAGTATAACATCAAGAAAAATACGCCAGTAAATGTTTCAAATTTCCAAGTAATGAAAAATGTGAAATGTGCAGTTCTACCGCGCACGTTGAGCTAAGGCAGCAATACTCAATCTGCGCCCCGGCGGGCTTTTCTGAGTGGCTCGGTTACAGTCTACTACATTAAGAAATTCAACTATTTAAGAACAATGTATTAAACTGTTTCGAGAAATTCAAGCAATCAAATCCATAAATTTTTCTGTTGATGGCGAACGGGTACGAATTGTAAAATATCTTTTTCATTTCTGTTTTTAACTGTAATGGATGGTAATAACAAATGACAGTGGAGTAGAGACAGCGCGTTTATTAAGCTGAACTGGAGTAGTGACCATTTTATGAGTGAAACTGAGTTATAATTCTCTCATATCTTCCAAGCGAAGAATATCCTAAGAAAATAGACGATTGGAAGTTGATTATTTTGGTGAATAACAATTATAAATCGGCAAAAGGTTTGATTTGCCGCGAAAGTGTTATACTTAAAAAAATAATATTGCTCGTCATTTTACCACTAAACGCAAATCGTTCAATGACACTTTTCCTCGAGGATCTCTTTCAAGCGGCGATATTTTGACTTTCTTAATAAAAATTTTCTCCCCAGCAACAAAGTGTTTAGTCGGTGATAATGATACAAAATGCAGCGATAACAAAATCATTCTATGAAATTTATTATATTGATGATATAAACACACATATGATATCGTTAACTGATGCAAAGATCGAGAGGGTGTATTTCTGAAATGCTTTCGATGTATTGTTTGATAAATTCAGTAACAACATTCAAATTATTTCAGATGTAAAAGAATTAGCTAGATGTATTGAAAATATTGCAAACCCCATATTTGTGTTAACAGCAGTTAATATTGCAATTCTTTAAGTTTGCCTTTATTTCCAGCGTAGATATTTCAGTTTTGTTAAATATCTTACTCGGTTTTTGTTAAACATTATACTAAACAAAACTAAATCCGTGAAGGGTTTTTTAAATTCCTACCAATAAAGAGCTAAGCTAGAGACGTCGATTATTTTGAACTTATTTCCACTTTTCTAGAGCAGAATAATACGGATGTTAAAAATATAGATATTAAAATCTATATAAAAAATTGAGATGTTAAAATTATTTAGTGGCTGTCTTTCAATAACTGAACCTGAAAATGAATTTATATCGCTGTCGACACAGAGATATGATTTGATTAATCTTATATAATTTCCCAGCATTATTCACCAGGAAAATTTAGCTGCATGAATTATTAATCCTTCAATAGAAACTGTCTTGGAAACTGTTAGTTTATTGAATTATTATATTCGAGCACGAGAATACTAAAAATTCAAAAGTGTTTTTGGAGGAAGTGAAGTGTCAATATACAGGGTGCATAGGAAAGTTCCTTTAACCAGAAAATACTTGCGGATGGAGAAAGCTATAGCTATGCAAGTGAGGTCACGATAAAGTAAAGTGACTACGCCGGACTTAATGTAAATGACAGCAGCGGCGATAGTGGCGAATGAATTATAAACAACCAATACTGATTTCATTTGGGAATTCAAATAAAACTCTTTGCTGTTATTTTGCATTTAATAAATTAATATTTGAAATAAAAATAAGTGAGATTTTGTTGAAAGAAACAAATCAAATTATCAAACTGTATGGCAGCTTTGTTTGTATGACAGAAGAATATAAACAAGAGGCTTGGTCATAGATGAAACGAAATCGAAACTATCCCATAACTCAGTATAAAAAGGAATAAAATAGAAATTTTGTGTGAATGTTTGATATAGCATTGAAATAAAAGACAAGAGAAAAAAAATAAGTTAAAAAATATAAGTTAGTATCTTGATCCATTTTATGCATTTTAAATTCCAATGTTGTGTCCCCCCCCCTTTTAATCACTCATGTTACGGCCCGCGTGAAATGAATATCATATGGAAAGTATGCGGCCCGGCGGGAAAAAAGGTTGAGTACCCCTGATCTAAGGGAAGGAACCTGCATTATGAATAATATTTCTACCGTTATTTTTGTCAAGGAAATCATTGAAAAAAATTTTGGCTCTTGTCACACACACACACAAGGGACATCTGCAATAGCAGAGAATGTCAGATTTTCACCAATGGAAGTAGTTCCAGCGAACAGGCAATTTTACGACAGAATTGATTATTGAACTAGTAACAGGTTAGTCCATACGTCAAATCTCAGTGATATCTTCATAAACCCATCTATGGTGCACCGAATAGGGCAAAGATGGTGGGAAAAAAGAAACATGCCAAGTTTTAGGGATACCAACGACACCAGAGCGACGGCAAAATGAATAGATTGACGTATCCAACTGCAAACAGTAGCGACCTTGCAAGATACTTTTGACGCCCTTTAGCTGCATATTTCAGCCCCTTAGAGGCTCCCATATTGATAGAATCGTTACCCGTCGATTAGTTGTTAGTGGCCAGCATGACATCCGTTCATGTCCATGGCGTCCTTTAAAAACGTCTTGCATTGACCCTGCCAAACAAACGATTCCATTTCTACTTTTGCCAGGTTAAAGTGACGATGACGAAGGAATAGTACGGTGCTGTGTTTTCTTAGACGACGTGTTAAGTCCTATATGACGGCATCTTTGAATAGCCTCACCACATGGCATCATAGCTTAGGGCAAATAATCTATCATGTATGATAGATTATTTTCGTATTCAGGGAACCATGACGGAACGATATGTAGATGAAGTACTGTGGGCGGTGATTCACTTTTCTTCGAGGTGCTCAACGCCCTTTACTAATCGGATAACGCTCAAACCGCATCAGCCAATGTGCTATTCAAGATATACAAATGCTTCCTTGCTTACCATTATCCTCTAATCTCATTCCTATTGAACACGCCTTGGATGGGATTTGTTGCCGCTGGCATGTCTTGGGACAACTACTTTTGTGATGGATTTCCCCTCACATCCATCAGTGTTTGGGAGTTAGAATAAAGATTAGCCATAATCAAAACAAATGTAATTTATTAATCCTTTAATAATCTTAACAACCCATGCTTGGAAATACACCTATAAATAAGTATTGGAGCAAAAGCGAGGTAGACGAGATATTTAATTATGAATTGAAACACTTACTCTTTGAACGTTTTGGTAATACACGTTCTAAATAATCATGATTCCGTTCACTTCTAGTCGATATTAATCTAATTCAAACTACATTATTAATTAAATCATCACTTATCAATTTTAAATATTAATTAATTAATGGACGAGTCACTCTCGACTAGCTTTCTACTACTTCTATCATCTAACTCCTAACCTCTCTCTCTGTCTCGAACCTAAAAGTTAATGCTTAAATATAGGCATTGATTTACATAAATCGCATCTTCTTTTTTGGGAGAAAATTTTCAATAGAACAATATTTAAAGAAATAGATTTTCCCCAAGAGGATTAGTAGGAGGCTCGCAAATAGACCCGTTACACTTTCAGAAAAGGAACTGAGGCAAATAAGGGACAGGGAATTCAGAGCCATCTTCAGGACACAATCTGTACTCTAAATGAAAGTGTACCTTGATTTGTTGTTTCGTGTATCATCACTGCCAGAACTGGCTTGCAAAATTTCGATCAGGCAATTTTGATGTCGAAGATGCACCACGTCCTGGAAGGCCGGGTGAAGCTAATAAAGACGGCACGATGCAAACCGGCGAATAAAACACGTGAGATCGGCGAGAGGCTAATTTTATCAAATTCAACTGTTTATGACCACTTGGTTTACCCTCGAAGCTCAATATGTGAGTTCCCCATGTTCTCAACGGGAGAAATTTGTGCCATCGCGTTGGCGTCTGTGATTCGCTTCTCAAACGTCACGAAAATGATACATTTTTGAAACGCATCATTACTGAGGATGAAAAATGAGTTATATACACCTCATACAAGTTTGGTCACTCGCCAAAAGATTTTACAGCTTAAATGGGAAACATTGCTACTCCCACCCTATTCTCCAGACCTGGCACCTTCAAATTATTAATTGTTTCGGTCACTGCAAAATTTTTAGACTGTAAAACTTTAACTTCAAATGAAGAGGTCAAAACCATCTCGATCAGTTTTTTGCCAGCTTTTATGAGCGTGGAATCATGCTACTACCAGAAAGATGGCATTGTCTTTCATTGTCATAAAAAAAATATAATCTTCATTAAAAAAACAGAAATTACTTTCCAAACAACCCAATATTTAGAGACCTTCAAGCCTTTTTTTTACTTTTTAAATCTTAAATTTTAGAGTTTACCCACATGATATACGAAACAATATGTACATTTTCGTAAAATTTTCAATTTTTTCTGTTTAATGGGTTACAATTTAACTTTTGAAACATTCTGTCCTTTTTTTATATACTAAGGGTTTTGGTTTTCAGATACAACAAATTTTAGCTATATTTGTGACATTTTTACAGTTTTCGCAATCAGATGCGAACAAATCCAATTGTACATGATCTATTCAGATAATATTGCGCATATTCATTATATTTGGTATAAACTAAGAGATCAGCAGAGAAAAATGTGAAGTTAGCGTCTGTCAAAATCATTACTTATTCTCCTGATTGTGTGTTATGGCACTGAAACAGAGTAGCTTCCTTTTTTTTCCATCAAATACAATTTTTTCTTGAGAAATAACCCTGGACATTAAGAATATATAAAAATTAACGAAGTATTATGAAAAGCAACATGTAATGCTGAACAGTTGCTACTTTTTAATGCAGAAAAACAGTTGCTAACATGTAATGCAGAAAATTATATTTTTTTACCAGACTATTTTATAAACGAAAATTAAGGTTGATAGAGCATCCTTCAGGCCTCTGTATTAGATTTTGGCGTTTATTCCATTTATTTAAGAACAATAATATTAATATATCTTCACTAATGGATAATATCTATACGTTTGTGAAAAATATCAACGAGCACTTTAAGAAACTTTAAATAGGAAACCGAATATTGTATTAGTTAATATTGCACTATCGAAACAATTGTGCCGATACGCATCTTGGAAATCTAACTTTACTGCAAGCTCTTACGATAATGAGAAAGCTTGTTCCGACTATCAGATCGCCCACACAACTCTGCCTTTATTTACAATATGTACAAAATACACTATGATCCACAGGAAAATATTTGTTACTAGACTTACGTAAATTCACAGTTACGTAATTTCTCGCTTCCAGTTGGTAATTTCCTATCAATATTCCGCGAAACGAATAAAAGTCTAAAAATCTTAATTGAAATTCAATTTATAAACCCTGATATGTATTACAAATTTATATGTATTCTACATATTTTCGACTTGTGCTACGTTTCTTGGATCTAACTATTATATATAACTTGGAAAATTACTTTATCTATGTAATTTTTTATTTAAATCCCTGACTAACGATAGCTTTGAAGTAATTCTTAATCGCTAATTATTTTTTTCTCTCTTTAAGATCTCCAGTAAGAAAACATTCATAGAATTATATCTATTTTTACTAGGGAAAAAGATATTTCGAAATTTAAATAGGTTTTTATTAAAATATATTCAGCTTTTATATTAATAAAATATACTATATTTTATTAAAATATTTTTTAACTGCCAATATCCAGTTTTGAAATTTGTGGAATTTTTAACACTTGTTGATCTTTAGTCGTCGATACCAGAATATTGTTTGTGTTGGCCATGTCTAGGGGATTTTATTGACTGGATTCATAAGGATAGAGGGCAATCGGATAGATGGAAATCTGTTATCAAATGATGATTTTTCTAGATATCTTAATGTGCTCATAACGTGGCTCAAAGATTTTGCAATCAATTTGAATTAAAAAAACTCAGCAACTGACTTCTGTATAGATGAGTCCATATGTGTTTATTTTGGGAAGAGATTCAGGTCATGTGCTAATCTGAAGTCAATAATTTTCTTAATAAAAAAATTATGTACCATGTTTTTATGACAATTTTCATGCATTTTCATCCACTTCTGAGCTACAGTCCAAATTTCAAGTCTTTAGCTCATTGGGAAGTTAGTTTAAAATCAATTTCAAAATTTCACCCGGGCAGACAAGAAAGCGAGTTAATAAAAACATGGTAACAAGGCACCAAATGCTGCAAATCTGTAACTATTGAGGAGATTGAATCATAATTTGGGCTGCAATATGAGTGATTAGACTGACTTGTATGTGGTCCACGGTGGAACTTTGACAGAGGTGAAATATCACGACGAGATCCTGTTATGATATGGTTATCATAATGCTTTTAGTGATGAATTCCTTCTTATGGGGGAAAAATACCCAATCTTGCAAGTTAAGCTTATTGAGATCCCCTATAGTCTGACTATCAATTTCGTATGGTCCTGCCAATCGAGAGATTGTGACTCGAACCCGATCTTACTATAAGAGTACAGAGATGTCATGACACAGAACACTACAAACAACAAACGTAAATGATCAAGTTAATCCGTTTATTTATCGACCTATTTAAGAATTGTGAGGATGATCAACCAGCATTTTTTTTTTAAATATTCAAAATGGGACTTATCTGAAAGATTGCAGACACACATTACGAAAACGTGTTTCCATAAAAGAACAGATACTCCTGTGAAAACGTCGAGGTCTGGTATTCAAAGATCAAAAAGGCTTTAAATGAAATTTTTAAGGAATAATATCCCATATTAGTTTGAGAGAGAATTCTCACAAGACAGCACACTACAGGCTTGCTGTTGAATATCTTGAGGTTCAAGGGTGTGGACAGAATGGAATATGGCCAGTTCAATCTCTGGGCCATAATCCGATAAAGCATCTTGAAAGGATACTACGGGTAGATAGACGGTAGCCTTAAGTCTTACTCTAAGTTTGTTAAATGAACTAAAACATTGGTTACTCCAAGGATTGTCATTGCTTCTTGTTCCAGTGTCTGAGAATTTAATTGACAGAAAAGAGTTTAGACGTGCCGTCAATTCATTACAAATTGGAGGGGATGCAGTATTTATTAAAATACACATAATATTTTTCACAAAAATCTGACTTTTTAAAAGAAAATAAGGACTTGCAAAATAAATATAAGTTCTTTAATTTAAAATCATGCTTGATGTTAAAATCTCGTTATACATGTAATTCTTTGAAGAATAATTCTTTCAAATTTCTTTTTTTTATGTTCATTTTTTTCACACAATTCCTACTATTAGTTCACTCTCTTCCCATATATATATACTTGTTCAAATTATCAATCATTAATAAAATGCTTTCTATTCATCCATTCAATTTCAAATACATTTATTTAAACTTATAGTGGATGACACTTGATGTATATACAGTTTTTCAAATATTAATTCATTAATTAAATCAAAAAATGAATAAATAGTAACAAACAAAAATAAAATAATGATTGAACAGCATATATAGTAAAGAAACTCGTTCGCTGTGTCCCTGTAGCGAAATGGGTAGCGCGTTGGACTTCTAATCCAAAGCTCTTGGGTTTGAACCCCACCTGGGATAGTCTAATTTCTGAGAATGTGACTTTTTTTTTTACTATACTATTTTAATTGAACAATTAAATTTAATGAATGAATAAATGGTAACAAACAAACAAAAATAGTCCAACAAACTATATAGAAAGGAAAATGAAAAATTGCAGGGAAAATCACTTTTTATTTTGTCACTTAATATTGTGATTCTGTCATATGTCTATACATATTTATATTTATTGTAACTATTTAATAAAAAGTGACTAAAATAAAACTTTTCTTTGTTGAACCAAGTAGGAATTGATTTTTTAAAAATATTACTTGTTTTCAGATCGAAGGCTAAAGATTTGTTTTACCTGAACATTTGGAGGTCAGTGTATGATCGTCCGATGATTCATATCAAGTGTTGTATGGGTATATGTATCATATTAAAATAATTCTTGTTTAAAAAAAACTGTTTGTCATTTATGAAAGAGTTATGCGGAAAATAATGAAGTTTGCAATATTATTTATTGACAATCTATAATAACATATTACGCAATCTAGTTTCGAAAAACGTTTGCATCACGAGGTCAATACAAGTTCCTTAAAAAAATATAAAGAGTTCATTGCATTTTTTTAAAACCGAAAAATGTTCTTATTGTACACAACGTAAAAGAAAGAAAAGAATCCCGAGTCAATATTTATCGGAATGCTAAGAAAGTTGTTTTCGAAAAGCGAAAACCCAGTTTTGTTTCAAAAACATCTTGGGCGCGACCTTCAATGCGGCATGATAGAGTTTCCTTATCAGAGAGATGATGGTTGACAGATATGAGTTTTAATACTATGAGAAGCAAAATAGTTTCTTTTTTTCTCTTTCTCACTTTAAAAAGAGTTGCTAAGGGAGGAAGTTATTTAAAATAGAGTAACAAGTTTTCTTTTTTCCCACACCAAAAGTTTTTTTTTGAAACCATATACAAGTTAAAATATTTTCTGGATTTTTTATTGTTCTTTTTACTGCATTCTTAAAAAGTAGAGCAATATTAATACTATATATTACACACACATAGTATTTTCGAAATATTAGAACGGTTTAAAAAAAATCAAGAAAAAAAATGTTTTTTCGCCATATTAACACTACAAAAATGAAGACGACAAACTCCTCCCTTCCCTTATACATGCATATAATAAACGTCTATAAAAAACTATGAAGAAAAATCGTTAATAATGTCACTACAGTTAGGATATACATGGTGTAATAGTATTGCATTTGTATTTATCATGTTAAGTAACAATGATATATTATTAAATATGTTAGTGAAATCATAAGTAAAATTTTATGTGCTGAAAAACACATCAATGTAAAAAAGAGGTTTTTTATCGTAAATAAAGAACATTAAATTGCAAAATGGTATTCTTGATAACAAGTTAAACTAACACTACTGTAATTTCGTTGAAAAGCGTAATCGAGTTAAGTTGAAAAAGAAAAAGGTGAAAAAAATAAAGAAAAGAAGATGTAATTATGTTGTTCCTAAAAATAAATAATAAGAGTTCTTTTTTCCCATTTGAAATCCACGGAACACCTGAAATTTATCCTATTTTTTTTAGTTAAAGAATTAACTCCAAAATATTACATAAATAAAAAATAACTTACTTTCTCCTTCTAAAATGGTCATTTTTTTTACTGATTACTGTGCGGTCACATATTCAAAGAGAAGCACAATGAATATGAAAATATTCCAAAATTAATAAAAATAACTATAGAAAAGTACACAAAATTTATTCATTCTTGTGTTAAGTCGTTTAAAAGAAAAACATAAAAAAAAAATTCCCCATAATATTAGCATTGCCATTTGAAGAAAGATAAAAAAAGAATGACGTTCATTATCGTCTGAAGCAAAATGATAACTGTTTAATATTTGATAAATTTATAATCCTTATGTCAAAATCGTTTGCGATTTCCGTTTTACGCAAACATATTTTGCTAATTTTAAATCTATTTAGAATTCTAATTTATAGAAATTTAACACGATGGAATTCCATCCTGAAAAATAGAGACTATCGAGAGAAAAATAGCAAACAGAATTTCAAAATTTTTTTCCTACATTCTATACATTTTTCAATTTTTAATCTACATATATAAAGGAGAAAAGAGACTCATTCACTGACTGACTGACTGACTAATCACGATATCTCTGGAACTATTCAACCTACAGACTTGAAATTTGGTAGACATGTTCCTTTCATTGAGTAGACATCAGCTAAGAACGGATTTTCCGAAATTCGAAACGCAAGGGGCATTACGGGGGGTTATAAATAATTGTTTCCATGTTTAAACTACTCAATGTACAATTTTGAAATTGGGTTAGCAGATTCCTTTCATACAGTAGAGATCCACTACAAAAGGAGTTTGGTGAAAATCGAACCCCAAGTGGCGTTGCAGAGGCTTAGGGGGCGTTTTAGATAAAATTATTTCCATTTTTAAACTATTTGACGCACTGTCTTTAAATTTGATAAATAGATTCCTTTCGTAGAATAATGATCAGTTACAAAACGGGTTTTGTGAAAACAGACTTCTAAGTGGCGTTGCGGGGGATTAAGGGGCGTAATAGATAAATATATCCGTTTTTAAACTACTTCACCTACCTGCTTGAAAATTGGTAGGTAAGTTTCTTTCATGGAGTAAATATCCGCTACAAAATGGGTTTTAAAAAATTGACCCCCAAGGGGTGTTGCGGGGGTGGGGGTTTAAGGGGCGTTATAAATTCCGATTTTTTAACTATTAGACGCACAGTCCTGAAACTTAGTAAGCAGATTCCTCTCATAGGGTAGAGATACGCTACAAAATGGGTTTCGTGAAAATTGCCCCAAGTGGCGTTGCGGGACTTAAGGGGCATTATAGATATTATTTCCATTTTTAAACTATTAGATGCACAGTCTTTAAATTTGATAAATAGATTTCTTTTATAGAGTAGAGATCAGCTATAAGAAGATTTTGTGAAAACAGACCTCTAAGTGGCGTTGCGGGGGATTAAGTGGCGTAATAGATAATATTTTTCGTTTTTAAACTACTTGACCTACCTGCTTCAAAATTGGTAGGAATGTTTCTTTCATGGAGTACATATCCGTTACGAAACGGGTTTGGGGAAAATTGACCCCCAAGGGGTGTTAAGGGCAGATATAAATAATTATTTCTATTTTTAAACTATTAGACGCACAGTCTTGAAATTTGGTGAGCAGATTCCTCTCATAGGATAGAGATACACTACAAAATGTGTTTAGTGAAAATAGACCCCTAGGTGGCGTTGCGGGGGTTCAAGGGGCGTTAATGATAATTTTTTCTGCATTTTTAATTTAATGGACGCACAAATTTTGCTAAGGATATTCCTTTCATAGAGTGCAATTCCCCTACAAAATGGGTTTTGTGAAAACAGACCCCGAAGTGGCGTTATAGATAATTATCCCCATTTTTAAAATATTAGACGTACAGTCTTGAAATTTGATAAGAAGATTCCTTTCGTAGAGAACCGCTACAAAATGGGTTTTGCGAATATCAAATACCAAGTTTAATTTCGGGAGATTAAGAGGCGTAATCGATAAATATTTCCATTTTTAAACTATTTGATGATCCTGCTTGAAAATTGGTAGGCATGTTCCTTTCATGGAATAGAGTTCCTCTAACAAAACGAAAATTAACCCTAAGGATGGTTGCGAGGGGTCAAGAGGAGTTACAGAAAAAAATTCCTGTTTTCAATTGTTAGACCCATATACTTGAAATTTGTTAAGCATGTTTCTCTTGTTGAATAGGGATCCACTAAGAATGTATTTTAAGTAAATCAAGTTCTGCGGAGGGATGCAGGGGTTACTGGGACGTATTGACACAAAAAAAAATTCCTTTTTTCGAGCTACAAGGACTATAATAATGAAATTTGGTTTGCATTTTTCTTTTGTTGAATTGAAATCCGCTAAGAGCGGTTATTTTGGAAAACGGCTCTCAACGGGATTACGGGGATATTGATAGTAAAACTTTGTTTTTTTTTCCTGTTAGATTTAGACTTGAAATTTGGCTTGCATGTTCAATTTACGGAGTACAGATCCACCGAAAATTGGTTTTGCGGGAATCCACTTGGTTTTTGGGTTACGAAAGAGCAAACATCATTATATACTTCAATTTGAGAGATTTTTAGAAAATACAAATTAGATGAGTTCTGCCCTTTTTTTTTATCAACAGGTGACAGTTACAGGTCTAAGTATATTTTTCAATACCATCGAATTCTTAATGCTAGGACTTAGATATCAATAATTTATACATATACATATGCAGTAAAAATTTATAAAACATCATGAAATACCCAGCGAAGCGGGCGGGTAACGGCTAGTAATATATAAATATTTTTATCATTATCTTTATTTTACTACCTACTGAGAAGATAATTCTTCTTCTCTTGGAACAATAAAAATTACGCAAAAGAGAAATTATCACGGAAAACTCAGAGATAAAAGTATTTTAATATATTTTTTTTCTGTCTCTTGTAAAAAGACAAAAAAAAAAAAAAAGAAAAAATTAAGTATTATTATTTCCTTTAGACAGAAATTAATTTGAAAAATACATTAAAACCGTCGTGTGAACTCCAAAAGCTTTATTTGAAAAATTTAACAATGGCAACAATGTTTGCATTGTTGCCATTGTATGCATTTAATGTATGCAGTTTAATTTGGTTTTTTCATTTCCTTTTTTTTAAAAACTTTTTTATGCTTGAATGATATAAAGATTTTATTATAGTATTACTTCTGTTTTCCTTTTCAAATATCTTCATTGATAAATTTTTGGGCGTGATTTTTTAAAAGAACGAACTACAAACTATCAGAACAACACATGGGTCATCAATAAAAAAATAAAAATATTCACAATTTTACCAATAAAATAAAATACCTAAAAAATTACTACACAAGTATCTGACAAAACCAAAGAGGAAATTAACTATATATAGGGTATTATTAGCAAATTAAATCTATAACATAAATCTAAATTCAATCAAAAATGAAAATAAAATTTAAAAAAAATCTAAAGTTTGATGCCGAATTTTAATTTTTTACATAATAAAATATTCTAAATTACGAATCGATGTAATTATGTATATATTAACTTTAAAAAACAAGTTTGCATTCGATGGCGATCAACAGCGCCCTCTGTTGCGTCAAATGCAAAAACCTTTAAATAAAAAACTTGTAAAACAAATGTAGAAAACTGTAGTTTCTCACACTTAATGTAATATATTTCTCCTTTTTTTACAACGAAATTAGAACTATATCAACGAACACGAAAATATCTTTTAGAAACAATAAGTTTCATCAATGTGGTTATTTATTTTTCAAAATAAATTTTGGGTTGGATTGGAGCGAGTGAATATAAACGCCGCACTGTTAGCTACACGAGGGCGTTTAGCGACGGACCTCGTCATTTTGAACCATGGTCAAGTGACGAAGACAACGACACCTGAGCTGACACCCCTCTCTCCTAACCACCACATCACACCACCTGGAGGACGTTTGAGCTCTTAACAGATTTAACGTGCATCGCTCCTGTTAAGTGAAGGATGGAAACATCTCAACACCCAACGGGTGAAAACGCTTGTGACGTGGCTCCGGCCACATCCTGTTTTTGGAGTGTAACTGTTTGTATACAGTGTGTGGGTGAAAAACAAAGAGCTTTAGCAGTCCACTGTGTTGTGTTTTTTTGAGTCGTGTCAATTCATTTAAAGACACAGCTATCGACCACTTTTAGTGCCATCATTTAGTGGGCCGCGTACCCGGAGTAGAATTAGTTGTGCATTTGTGAAGTACAAATAACTTTATGTGAGAAATAAGTGTTATTTCTGTGTTAGAAAGTGAAGTGCTGACTGTGTGGAATATTCGTGTTGTATACGAGCGCGTGAATTGTAAAGTGAGGTTCTTCATCTGGATTGTGCTTTGCAATGCGTCGGTTATATTTGCATTAGTTGTGAATTATTTTCAAGTGAAGACATCGAAGCGGTAAGTAATTTTTGTGATAGAGATTCTTTTTGTGTGACATTTTAAAAATGAGTCAATGTGAGAGAGAGAATTTACTAAAGAAAAAGAAAATTTTAAAAACGCAACTAGCTAAGTTTAAAGAAAAAATTAATTGGGAAAATTTAGATTCTACTGCATGTCATTTGTTTATTGAAAAATATGAACTATTTAATAACGAGTTAAAAAGCATATTTGATGAATTGTTTAATGTGTGTGAAGAAACTGATATCGACAAATTCGTTGAGGAGCAATTAAATATTCAGGAAAGTATTGATGATGTTATACTTAAATTAAAAAGAGAAAATGAAAAATTGAGCTCTCACTCAAATTCAGATGTAAGAACAGAAAGATTTTCATTAGAAACTGTTAAGCTTCCTAAATTAACATTACCAACATTTAGTGGAAATTTACATGATGAACTTTTAAAGATCTCTTTAAAGCAAGTGTCCATAATAACTCTAATTTATCAAACGCTCAAAAACTTCAATATTTAAAATCTTCTTTAAAAGGTGATGCATTTAGAATTATTCAATCTGTAGCAATTTCAGACAGTAATTACCTCACAGCGTGGGAATTATTAGAGGATCGTTACTCTAATAAACGTGAACAAGTATTTGCTCATATCAGAAGATTGATGTCGTTAAATACAATTCAATGTGAATCGGCTTCTGCAGTTTTGAGTTTAGTAGATAACGTAAATGAAATTATTCATGCATTAGAAATTTTAGATAAAAAAATAGATGATTTCAGTGATACTTTGATACTATACAGTGAGCCACAAAATTGAGTATACACCTCTAAAACTTTTAGACTTCTTCCAATTACAAATTAAATATTGATTTAAAATAGATAATTTTTTTTATCCTAGATACTTTAACCTCTGCTTTACCATCCTATAATAACACAATTCTATAGTTTATTTATTACGAAAAAAGTTAAGCGCTTTGGAGAAAAGATAGAAAACCATGCCACAAATTGAGTTTACACTTCTTATATTTGTTAATTTTTTGCCCCCACTTTTTTTAGTTTCAAATTTTCTTTAAAGAGTTTCAGGAGTAGCTGCTGCTTATAACACGTGCTATTGCACTTCAATGCTTTTAAATAGTATTTTTCTCATTAAAAATCGTAAAATGAGCTCTCGTAGAGAAACTACTGAATCTGAAAGTTTATTGGTTGTAAAATGGTCGAAAGAGGGAAAATCTCTTCGAGAAATCGCTTCGTTGATTGGTGTAACTCATGTTTGTGTCCAAAAAATTCTACAGAAGTATAAAAAAACTGGATCCGTGGCCAATATTCCTGGAAGAGGACGTAAAGAAATACTGAGTACTACAGCGAAGAGGAAGATCATTCACTGAAAGATCCGAGGGTGAATGCCTCTAAACTAGCTTTATCGATGTCCTCTACAATCGGGGAAAAGATCTCAGATGAAACAATTCGACGTACCCTTCACCAATATGGGTTTCATGGCCGTACACCAATACGAAAGCCACTAATTAAGTATGTGAATAGACAAAAGAGAATGATTTTCGCCAAAGAACATCGTTTAAAGCCTATTTCTTTCTGGAATACTGTAATATTTTCTGATGAAAGTAAGTTTAATCTTTACGGAAGCGATGGACGATTTAAAATATGGAGAGAAGCTGGGAAAACACTGGCACCTAAAAACACCATTAAGACAGTCAAGTTTGGGGGTGGATCTGTCCTCGTTTGGGGTTGTATGTCTGCTGAAGGAGTTGGAGGGACTTGCTTTTATTGATGGTATTATGGACACACATGTATATTTGGGGATTTTAAAGGATAACTTGGAAAAAAGTGCCAGTAAGTTGGGGCTTGGGTCAGGCTTCATATTCCAGCAGGACAACGACCCCAAGCATACAGCGAAGATTGTGCAGTTATACTTGTTGTACCACTGCAGGAAGCAATAACACACTCCAGCCCAGTCTCCAGACCTAAACGTCATAGAAAATTTGTGGAAGCAATTAGAGAAAGCTGTACATGAGCACGAAATCACAAGCAAGGAAGTTCTCAAGAAGGTTCTGAAAGAAGAATGGGCTAAAATTTCTGTTGAAACCACTAAAACACTGGTAAAATCTATGCCCAGAAAATTACGAGCTGTAATTCAAGCAAAAGGTTATGCAACAAAATATTAATTTGTACGTTAAAAGGAAATTAATAAAGGTGTATACTTATTTTTGTGGTGTTGTTTTTCCTCTCGTCTCAGATCTTTTATTTTTTTTCGTAAAAAATAAATAAACGTAACAATTTTATTAGTATAGTACGGTAAAGCATAGACTAAAGTATATAAGGTAAAAATTTTAATCATCTTAAATCAATATTCAATTTGTAATTGCAAAAAGTCTCTAAGCTTCTAAGGTGTATACTCAATTTTGTGGTTCACTCTATGTAATATTGTAAAAATTAGATTCTTCCACCAAATTGTGGTGGGAAAGACAAATTAAAAAAGATGAAATATCTATATTAAACGAGTTAATTCAATTTTTGAAAAATTATGCTAGAACTTTGCAAAATAGTAAAATTTCAGGGAGTAAAGGTTATAAACCTTCAAATAATAAAGTGAATAAATTCGTTACAAATCTCAATTGTATTTTTTGTCAAAATGATCATAATTTGTTAAAATGTTCTACATTCCTACAGTTAACGGTGCCCAAAAGAGTAGATTTTGTGAAAAATAATTGATTGTAATTTAATTGTTTATCTAGTGTGCATCAAGTTAAGCAGTGTAAGAGTATTAGCAAATGTAAACACTGTGGCAAACCGCATCATAGTATATTACATTTTGGAAACTATAATCCACAAAATCAATCGAGTGTTCTATCCCCAGAAGCTACCGCATTTATTCCCAAAGTTCAAGAGATTCCTAATTCAATTAAAAATTCTTTTGAGCCTACAACATCAACTGTATGTGCTTCGAGCTCTTATATTGCTTATAATAGTAAACAAGCTCACATTTTGTTGTGCACTGCATTAATTAGAGTTAGGAATTCCAAACAAGAACTAGTTAAGTGTCGATGTTTATTGGATACTGGGAGTCAAAGGTCATTCATTTCGAATGAATGTGCAAAGAAATTAGGTTTGACAATTAGAGATAGCTCAGCTACAATTTCATGTTTAGGTTCTTTCAATACTGTGAGTAACGGAGAAGTGGATCTACTATTCACTTCTCATTTCGAAAGTGACCTTCAGATTTCAACTTCTGCTTTTGTGATAGAAAAAGTGACTGACAAAATTCCTCATGTGTCTCTACCTGCAAACATTTGTTATAAGTTTAATGACTTACGCTTGACTGATCCATCAATTCACAAATCAGCGAATATTGATATCTTATTAGGTGTAAATGTGTTTTTGAATTTAATCAACGGAGAAATCATCAAACGTGCCCCAAATCTTCCCTTCGCTATGAGTACAAAATTAGGCTGGATCATTTCAGGAACAACAAATCTCGAATCTCCAAATTCGAATCCAGTGGTCGTGAATCACTTGAGTGTGAATACAGATAATTTAGTAAAGTCATTTTGGGAACTGGAGTCTATACCAAATTCTTCACCTCTAACTCGTGAAGAAAAGCAGTGTGAATTACGTTTTGAAGAACACCACACACGAGACAACCATGGGAGGTATTCAGTAATGCTACTTTTCAAACCAAATAGAAAGGTTTTAGGAGATAGATTCGCATGTAACAGCACTTCGCAGATTCCTTTACTTGAAAAAAAGGCTTTCTTTAATGCCAAAAATTTATAGTCAATACAAGTAATTCATGAGGGAATACTTGTCTTTAGGACACATGGAATTAATTTTATCCATAGATTCTAATGTAGAAAATCAACATTATTATATTCCACATCACTTTGTTATAAATGAATCGAGTTTAACCACAAAATTACGCGTAGTGTTTGATGCAAGTGCAAAGACATCATCGGGTGTTTCACTATAATGACGTTTTGATGAGTGGCCCGAAAACGCAAGAGGATTTAATTTGCATTCTCTTAAGATTTCGTTTCCATAATATTGCAGTGACAGCAGATATCAAAATGATGTACCGGCAAGTCAATATTCATCCAGAGGATCGGGATTTCCAAAGAATATTTTGGAGAAATAGTCGTGAAAATGAAATTCAGACCATTCGCTTAAATACTGTTACATATGGAACTACTTCAGCTCCATTTCTAGTAACTAGAGTTCTAAAACAATTAGCCCTTGATGAAAAGGTTAATTTTCCAAAGACGGCAGATATAGTATTAAGAGATTTTTATATAGATGATGTGTTGACTGGTGCAAATGATATTCAAGAAGCTACTGAGTTGGTGATTGAATTGCAAGAGATTTTGAGAAAGGGTAGGTTTGAGCTTCATAAATAGTCAACAAATGAAAAATCAGTATTAGAAGACGCACTAATGAAAGGTTCAGAAAACAAAGGTTCTCATACAATTGTCGAAAACAAAGCTATCAAAGTCCTTGGTTTAGTATGGCATCCTTCTGTAGATGAATTTACATGCAATATTCCAGATATAGAATTAAAAAACAAAGGTATTCCCACTAAGTGAACCATTTTGTCAACTATAGCCAAATTGTTCGATTCTTTGGGATGGGAGCCCTTTGTAATATCAACTAAAATTCTGCTTCAAGAAAAGTGGAAACTACAGTTATCTTGGGACTATCCAGTTCCGGAGCAAGTTAGCCAAAAATGGAAGGCTATGTGTGGAGAAATCAATCTATTAAACTCAGTTCGTGTTCCTCGAAATGTCCTGTTACCTGGATATACAACAGTTGAACTACACGGATTTTGTGACGCATTGGAGAAAGGCTATGGTGCAGTGATTTACGTCAGATCATATGAGAATTCGTTAATTACAGTGAGACTTTTAACTGCAAAAACTCGTGTTGCTCCTTTAAAAACTTTATCTATTCCAAGACTAGAGTTATGTGCTGCGGTGTTGCTGGCGCACCTCATAAAATCAACGAGAGCTGCTTTGCATTTTGAAGTAGCATCAGTATACGCATGGAGTGATTCAACCATTGTTCTATCTTGGTTGAAATCTGACCCAAAGAGATGGCAAATTTTTGTTGCCAACAGAGTATCTGAAATTCAATCAATTTTGCCAGAAGAAAATTGGTTTCACGTTCATGGAAAGGAAAATCCTGCAGATTGTGCTTCACGAGGATTATTACCTCCTGAACTTGTTGATCACGAACTATGGTGGTTCGGTCCCAAGTGGTTAATGACAAGTGACATCCCGTTTCCCACTGATGTACCAAATTGTCAAGAAGCGTTGAAAGAAGAACGCAAGCAGACTTCATGTGCTGTTGGATTGAGTGTTGAAGAATTGCCTATCATTTCAAGGGTATCATCATTTCGAAAACTCCAAAGAGTGCTAGCTTGGTTTCTAAGATTCATATCTAATGCTAAATTAACATCTACGGAAAGAAAATTCGGAGCTCTCACAACCAAAGAACTGGAAAAAGGTTTAGTATGCTGTATCAAACAAGTCCAAGTAACAAACTTTGCCTCTGAACTTAAGTGTCTTCAAAGAGGAAAACCCTTGCCTGCCAACTCCAGAATTCTCAATTTGTATCCTTTTATTGATAATGATGGTATTTTACGTGTTGGTGGTGGATTGAAAAATGCTAATCTTAAATTTTGTCATAAGCATCCTGCTATTTTACCTGATAAGCATTGTTTAACTATATATATTATAGAATATTTTCATAAAAAGTATTTGTATGTTGGTGCTCAATCATTGTTATACCCTGTTCGTAAAATGTTTTGGCCCATAAATGGAAAATCTTTTTGTAGAAAAATTGTGCACAAGTGTTTAACATGTTTTAAGGCTAAGCCAATTACTGAAAGGCAACTTCTGTGCAATTTACCATATGATAGAGTGAATCAAAATTATGTTTTTAACTGTACAGGGATAGATTTTTGTGGCCCTTTTTCCATTAGATACAAAACTCAAAGAAAAGGTGTATTTCATAAGATTTATGTTTGCATATTTATTTGTTTTGCTACTCGTGCAATTCATTTGGAAATGGTAACTGATCTTACCTCTGAGTCATTTATTGCTACTCTTAAGAGATTCTTTTCTCGACGCGGTAAAAGTAGTAAACTGTTTAGTGACAATGCAAAAACTTTTATTGGAGCTCAAACTGAATTAAAGAAATTATACAAGATCATAAATAAACCAGATGAGTTATTAACTAATTATTTGTCTGATGAAGGAATTCAGTGGAATTTCATTCCTCCTAGATCCCCAAATTTTGGAGGGCTTTGGGAGGTTGGAGTCAAATCATTTAAATATCATTTAAAAAGAACGGTAGGTGATTCAAAATTAACTGTAGAAGAATTTTTAACTTTGATAAATCAAATCGAAGGAATTTTAAATAGCCGTCCGATTTCTCCTTTATCTTCAGAGCTTGATGATCTGGAAGTTTTAACTCCTGCACATTTCTTGATCGGTCGTTCAATGGATACACTACCAGATCCTGATCTAACTTCCTTGCCAGATAGTAGGCTTTCACACTGGCAAATGGTGTCAAAATTTGTTCAAACGATTTGGAAACGCTGGTCGCATACTTATTTAAGTAATTTACAACAAAGAAATAAATGGATGGTTTCAAAGGATAATGTTAAAGTAGGTACCTTAGTTATTGTAAAGGAAGATAACATGCCTATTTGCAAATGGTTATTAGGGAGAATAACAGAGACATTTGTGCAGGATCAGATGGAAATATAAGAGTAGCCAATGTGAAAACAAAACATGGTATTTTTAAAAGAGGAATTACTAAACTTTGTATTTTACCATTAGAATAATATTGATTGCTAACTATTATTTGCTTGTTTCAAATGCTCATTGTTTATGTAATTATTCAGAATTTGTGTTGTGGTCATTTTATTGCTTATTAAGATTTATTGTGTGTGTAGTTTTAGTTATATATATTTGTGCATTTATACGATTGTGAATGAAGAAATTCATGTAATGTATCTTATTTTCTTCTTTTATCAGTGTATGTTAAATTTCAGCTGTGTTTTGTTGAACCTTTAAAGGTTCAAGGCGGGAGTATGTTAAGTGAAGGATGGAAACATCTCAACACCCAACGGGTGAAAACGCTTGTGACGTGGCTCTGGCCACACCCTGTTTTTGGAGTGTAACTGTTTGTGTACAGTGTGTGGGTGAAAAACAAAAAGCTTCAGCAGTCCACTGTGTTGTGTTTTTTTTTAGTCGTGTCAATTCATTTAAAGACACAGCTATCGACCACTTTTAGTGCCATCAGCTCCCCTACACGGTGGATCTTCAGTGGCACTGGGCTCGAACTCATGACACGCCAGTCACTGGTCCGTTACCTTGGCTACTAGGCTACCGCGTCCACAAATTTTAGGATTGGAATTCAATCAGTTTCTTTTCAGAATGACACTTTAATGTCCACTTTAAAATAAAAGCGTAGTACAAATTATGTAAGACAAATGTTTTATATCACAGAGTTTATAAATAGTACAAGAGAAATTTAATGTCTTCTTATATTAAAATCTTAAAATCAAATAAATTCCAATAAATAAATATGCATTAGCTAAAAATGTGAAGATTTAAGTAGAGAAAAATATTAATTTCAAATTTCACTGACTCAAGCTGCGAACTTAAATTAATGTTCAGGTCGCGAGTAAAATTATTCAACAGAAATTTTTTTTTTTCATAAACAGACTATGTTAACATTTGAGACTATTGTTTCGTTTTAATACTTTATTTAAATTTAAGTGTAGTGTTCAATAAATCTAATCACTTCTATACTTTATAACTTGTGTATAACCTATTAAATTCGCTCGCAGAACAACTCGATAAAATTATAAAAATATTTTGCAAGTTAGGATATAGGAAAAATGTTATTTCTTGCTTCTTTAAACAGAATTATTATTGGTGCTTACGTATTGCATCGTTGACCCATTTTGCCAAAATAAGGACATTGACAATTCAAAAAATGTCATCAGATGAAGTTATCGTTTCCTTACCTGAGGGAAAACAAATTCCCTAGCGCATGCTCATTCCGTATTAGGCCTGAGGCCAGCGTGTCGCGGGTTCGTGTCCTAGTGCTACTGAATGACCTCCGTGTAGAGCGGCTGATGCACGTTTTATTTGTTGGGGCTCAAAATTCCCCCGTTGGCTTGGTGGGGTAGTTTGATGGGCTGCAGTAGCCCAGTGGTCAAGGTATCAGATCATGGCTGGCATGTCATGAGTTCGAGCTCAGTACCACTAAAGACTTGCCATGCAGAGGGTTTGATGCACATTAAATATGCCGTGGCTCAAAGTCCTCTCGTTGACGTGTCGTAAAAATTAGGAGAGGGTGATGCTGGCTTAGGTGTTGTTTTCATCACTTGATCGTATTTTAAAATTACGTCTATCGCCACTAGCCCTAGTGTAGAGAGAGAGTTTTAAAGGGCAAGATTATAAAACAATCTTCTCCATCACTCTCCCTCTTCCATGAAGGATTTGAAATTTTAATATGTCAGGAACATAAGAAGTATATTTTTCAACGTTCATAGCAAAAACATGAAGGTACAAAGCGTATTAAAATATAGACATAAAAAAATATATTCAGTGTACTATATAATTCCAAGTTTCACGCAAGGTTCATTGACATAACTCTCTATTCAGATAAAGATTAATATCTCTTATTTTTTTCTTTAATTTTGAGGGTTAAAGTTATCTAAACTTAACTGATATAAAAAATGTAGCTGTACGTAGAAGTTTAAGCTTGATTAAAATATTTAAATCGTGATCGAAAAAAAATATTTCATAAAATGACCTTTGAATCGGACACTGACATGCCGAACTTAGGAAAAAATGGTTAATGACTTCAGGAAATAAATTCAAAACATTTTTATGCTGGAAAATTTCTCTCTCTCTCAAAATGGTTTTTTTTCTAAGAGATTTACTCTACTACTACTACTTTTTATTTTTCTTCAGACCATCGTTGTTGATTTACATATTTCGTTCGTAGTTTGCCTTTTTTTTCATTTCAGTTTGAATGGTATAAAATTTAAACTAATTAAAACGTGATTTTTTCCCCTTTAAATTAAATAAGTTAATGTACGATGATTTATTTAAAAAAATAACAAGTTAATTTTAAAAATAAATATAAATTTTTCTTGATAATTTAAATTTTAGCTTTCAAATTTCCTTCCAGTCATTCGCCATTGATATTTTGTTAAAAAGTATTTAAAGAAAATCCAAATTAATGTTCCGAGCTTTCGAAAACAATGATAATTATACAGATGCCAAAATAATTTCTTTCCACTCTTTCAGGAGTAGAAGTAATTTTAATTAAAACATGTAATTCTTTCGGTGGGTAGAAATTTAGTTAAGAGAAAAACAATCTTTCTAAGATCATCGAAGCTTTTATTCCGATATTTTTTCCGTAACATTCAGCAACAGAGCGTTGCCATTCACACACACACATACAGAAAAGAAAATGAAATATTATATAGTTGCCACACTCAGAAAAAAAAGAAATAATTAAAAATATTTAACCATTTTGCGCGAGTGTTATCTTGTCTAAAAAAAAGCAGAAATAAATCAATTTAATCTCTATAAAATTACGAACAGTATTTTTGTGAGTTAGAATGAATATTTTTTTTCTTCCACTGGAGATTGTATTTTTTATAGGGCCAAACGAAATATTAATTTTACACTGAGCATAATTTACAGGAGAATTGAGTTAATTTGTATGGTCGTTCACTTCTCTCTCTTTCCTTTTATGGATTATTAGCTGACCCAGCCACGCGTTGCTATGGCTTTGTCTTAATACGTGGATTTAATATTATTCTAAGCCATTCAATGCTGTCGAATTAATCTTCGTTTACAATTTCGGAGAGTTAGAATTAAGCATAAAACAACAAATGTTTTTAATTCTGAATTTTATTTATCTCCTATTGAGTATATCTTTATGAAATACTTACGAAGTTGTTAAGTAACAACATATGGAGATTTAATTTTATAAATGTGGTGACAACGTTAATTTTTATAAATTTTTAATATTATTTTTATCATTTTAAACTATAACAATAAAGAAGTTTAATGTAACGAATCGCTAATCGGTGCACAATATTTTTCAGTAATCCGTCTTTTGCTAACTCTAATAGATTCGATGGTTTCCCCTACACGGGTGCTTGTAACATATAGTTGCCCATGCGAGAAGCATGGATTTTCTAAGTCCAAGCATCAAATGGGCATTATTTGGCTTTGAGATTTATTTATGGTCATCGCGAAAACCAAACGAATCGGAAATTAAAGCCTTTTGAATGGTGTTGGAGATTCTGACGATATCAGTGGAATACGTGGTAACAGGACTATTTCTCCTTTAAACTTTACAGTCAAAATGTTTACTTCATGAAGTTTTCCGATAATTCTTTTGATGACGTTTTCCATTTTGTAACGTGTACCGTTGCATAAGCTAGGTGGATTTAATTTACGCAGCAGAATAACCAGTGAACCAATCTTCAACTGAAGATTGTGTGGTGGCATTCCTGAAATATCCAGAGAATCCAAAAACTCGGTTGGAAAATTCATGGTTTTATTTTTATCTACAATAGTGTCGATTGATTTAAAAGCCATTGGATCACCAGGCAACAACTCTATATTTGGAAATTTATTTCGTCAATATCAACACTTTTTCTGATTAAGTAACAGGACTACAAAGTCAATCACTATCTAAATAACTGTACAATATATCCGGGAAGACAATCTAAATCAGTTCCCTTTTTGTCTCAGCAACAGTACATAAATTTTCTGGCTATTTGATACATTATGTATTGGGAAGCAGTTCTATTTCACCGCGTTTCCAATATCCAGCAGTTAGATAATATTTGCTCCGATTGATGAACTTGCAATTGTACTCTCGTGATTATGGCCAATCGAAGTGTTTCGATGTCTCGCCATTAAAATGGTTGCTTTAAACCTGCGTTAATTTTGTGAGCAAAAGTAGTGGGAGGCAATGTCTGCCGGAAATCACCAGACAGTAGAAAGACAGAACCACCGAATATATTTTCGTTGTCGCTTAAATCTTGCAAAGTGCTATGAAATGCATCGAGTGAACGTTTATGGATAATGGTACACTCATCTGATTATGACTGAACTCCTTTGCAATTCCGTAGCAAATCCGCTTTTTTTTTCAATGGTTCACATTGCGTCTGGTGTTTTATGATGGCAGCTTGAATGCGGAAGGTGCAATTTGCTTACCATCTAACGAAGTGACAACGATGATAGAAAATACAATTTCCTATTGCAATTGTATTTTCACAAGGCTGAGCCAGCAAGTTTAGTTATTATAGGAAATGAAAGTTCGGACGCCGGACTCGAACGCAAAACCATTCGATCTCAGTCCGGCAATATCCAGCAAAGTTACGGGAGTTTCTGAAATTCGAATCCAGATTCTCGTTCCCCACACCGAGATGCACCCGGTGTCCACTTTCGGAGCACCTATTATTTGCAAGTTCAGTCCCTGAAGGGGGGGGGGCATTACGATCTTCCTGCATTATCCGGCAAACTTAAGCGAGTTTCTAAAATCCGATTTTTAAGATTTTTGTATCCCACCCAGAAAAACACCAGGTAATCACTTTTCACACCACAAGAATTTTAAAGTAAGCCCCTGCCCGTGTAAAGTACGATCGTCGGGCATTGTTTGACATATGGTATTTTCTTGATTTGGATGGGAATATTCGAATCAGTGGTCCCGAAATATCTCCAGGACCCTCTCTTTTCGCGTCCCTACGCATGCAAGTGAGGCCGATACAAATAACAAATAACTGTGTAATATACAAATAACACTCTCACTCATAACAATTAGGATTTTCCTATACAAGTGATGAATGAAAAATGCATTGAATGCTCACTTATTCGAAGGAGAGTCCAAATATTACTAGTTAAATCTACACATACATACATAAAATTTGTTAATTCTTAAAGTGGTTCCATTCGAAATTCAGTGTTATAGAATTTTACTTCTTTTGTGTTATGTACACCGAATAAGTGATTATTACCCCCCAATAAAGGTAAAATTGTGACATTTTGCACCTATTTTGCTTTTTCTTGAAGCACGTTTTCTACATGGGATGATTTTCAGTATTCGTATAGTGTCCGGTTTCATATGCTGCATGGATTGCATTCAGTTTTCGGTAATCGGAACAATCGCGTATCCGAACGGTGTCCGGTCTCAAATGATTCGGATAAATGACGTTCTACTGTACATAACTGTTCTACGTTCTACTGTACTGTGAAATAACTTCGGTTTGCGATTTTGTATCTATGTTAACTAAGATTTAAAAAAAAAGTTTTTCTAAATTATTTTCTTTCTTTTCTGCCCAATTTCCTCGGTCCCACCTATAGAGTATGTTCGGGATATTACTGTATATACAGTGGCGTAATGTACACCTCTGCAGTGTGTGGGGGGGGGGCAAAGCCTGACTGACCCCAAGTACGTATTTGGGCTCGAGTCCTAAAACCTGACTTTGCAGGGGGACCCTGATATTTTTCGTTACGCACTGAGTATATACAAACAACACTCTCACACATAACAATTTCGATTTTCCTATACAACTGATGAATGAAAAACGCATTGAATGCTCACTTATTCGACGTATAGTCCAAATATTACCAGTTAAATTTACACACACATACATAAAATTTGTTAATTCTTAAAGGGGTTCCATTCGAAAAAGTCAGTGTTATAGAATTTTATTTCTTTTGTATCATGTACGCCGAATGCTAGATGAAATCCATAAAAAATTCACGAGTTCCCCTCACAAGAAAGTTCCTTTGCCCTTTTCACAACCCCGAGCGAAATAAATGCAACCGTAGAAATAAATTCTCTTGTTAGTGCTCTCCCTATATTTATCCACTTATTTTTAATAACCGGCACTTTCATCTTGTTATCCTACCCTGGGAGGTTTGCGGAGTTTCCTAGGACCTTTGTGTGGTGCTGGTCATTCGGAAAATGACCAGTAGCACCCGGACCGAACTCATTTAAGATGGTTGGAATAAAAAGCGATTTCGAAATACTTCTGAGAAACAGTTTATAGAAACGTGTATTAAAACGAGTAAACACATACATATTTAAGAATAGCAAATATGAACGAATTGTTATTTTTTCTAAGATTTTTTTTTATTTCGGCAGTATAACCCAATAGAACTTTGACAACCTTTTATCGTTTTCAAGACCTGGATCAGTTATACTTAATTTTCAGGCACTATATTCTGCAAAATTATACCGATACCGAATCCCTGACTGTTTATAAACGTTGCACTCTAAAGTAACATGAACGTCCTCCCATTGATGTGGTAGTTAGGAGAGGGGGGTGCCAGCTTAGGTGTCGTCCTCATCACTTGACCCTGTTTCAAAATTACGAGGTCCGTCACCAAAAGCCATCGTGTAGCTGAAGAGTGCGATGCACAGTGGACAGTTTTCCCAATCTGGCGCACGGAAACCCCAAAAACGAAATTGTGCGAAAATTAACAACAACCCACAATTTTTGGTCCTCATAGGCTTCCTAGCCATGTTGTAAGCGCGTGGGGCACATAGTCACTCCAAGCTCACAAAGTCGTTAATTCTGGGAAAACTGTTTATTTATTATCAATGATCTTGGCAGTATCCTCCTGTAGGATAGTCTTTATGGGAACTAAAATGTATTTGTAACATATTTCCTTCTTTTGTGGTCGAGGCAAATTTTGAACTTTTAAGGTACTTGTTTTGACGGAGTTCCCCACGCGACCACTTTTAGTTCCAAGATATTTTCTGTGAACATGCTACATTTCCCCCCTGGGAACAACTTAGTTGTTTTGATTGCTGTTTGTACGACTTATTATGGTTTAAAATGTAAATGAGCAAAATAAAAAAGAAAGAAAGAAGAAATGGTATTGAAGAAAGTTGAAAATGATCAAGCAAGGGAAGAACCTGCTGAAATAACGCATATTAATCATCATAGCGAAAGTAAATGTAAGAAATTCTATGAACAGGAAACGCGCGCGTTTGAGTTGAAAGGAAAATTTCAAATTCTATCTAAAGAACTTCTTCAGGAAAAATATGAAGCCATAAGTGTAGCACAAGACACTTTTCGTTCTTTGAAAATGATATAATCATGAAAAATTTCAACATGCCGTTTATCAATCATCAAAGGACAATAAAACTACAATAACTTGAACAACATATGACAGTTTTGCCAGCAAATAACATTCCTATAATGTTAGTGAAAAGCGTCTGTGATTCATGTCCTTCCTTAAAGTCACGCACATTTGAAATTTCTTGGTTCTGTTCGGTTGATATTTTTTCTCAAACTTTTAAAGAAAAACTTTTAAGTCCTTAAAAGTAGGTAAGTATACTTTCTCTTAATTCAGTTATTTACGATTTTTATCGTTTACAGTACAAATAGTTATAAGAAAATGAATGTGGTGACTCAGTCACCCCGCGTGACCATTATCGTTAGTATCCAGTGCGCGCCTGCTCCCGGATTAATTACAATAATTTTTGATCATTAGATATAATTATGAAGCCTTTTAGCTATAAAATAATTTCCGTGCGCCAGATCGGGAAAACTGCCCACGTGCGACGTTAATATTCACTCACTCACTAAAGCAACATGAGGGCAACTGGCGACGGGCCACGTCATTTGAACCATAATCAAATGACGACATTTGAGTCGGCACCACTCTCCAAACTCCTATACTAAGACAATGAGAAGACTTTAGGACCTCAACAGATTTGATGTGCATGAATCCCTCGATATGGCGGGTCTTTAGTGGCACTAGGCTCGAACTCAGGACACACCGGCCACGAGATCGTGACTATGACTATTGGCCAAAAAAGGACTATAGAGGAGGTACCTCAATAATTTTGAACAGCAAACAACAAGTGACGAGGACGATACCTGAGCTAGCACCCCACTCTGCAGAATGAGAACTAAGAGGGATAAACAAGGACAGCAAATGCTACACGACGGATTTTTAGATGTATGAGGAAGACATATTTTCTTATTTCATGAATGACATATTTTCAAAACATTCTCCTTTTACGAAGAATGCTTCTATAATAATATTTTGCCTTTATACGTATACTGTGACCGTCGTGTCATGAGTTTGATCATAGCACTGCTGAAGACTCGCCGTGTAGGGGGCTGATGCACGCTAGATCTGACGAAGCTCAAACGTCCTCCCGTTGGTGTGGTGTGGATATAAGGAGAAGAGGGGGGGGCGGTGTCAGCTAAGGTGTCGTCGTGTTCGTCACTTGACAACGGTTCAAAATTACGATGTCCGTCGCCAATCACCCTCGTGCAGCTTTAGAATGCAACATTTATACAACTCTCACTAACGGATTTATAGCGAATGGATCGTTGATTCGGGATGTTTGGAGTGAATAAGAGTTTCATTGACGTCGCACTATAAAGCTGCATGAGGGCTGTTGGCGATGGACTTCGTAATTCTGAACCAAGGTCAAATGGCTAGGGCGAGACTCTCCTCTCCTAATTTCCACACCAAACCAACGGGAGGACGTTTGAGCCTCGACAGATTTAATGTGCACAGGCGGTGGGTCTTCAGCGGCACTGAGTGGATATTAACGTTGCACTCTTCAGCTACACCAGACCTTTTGGCGATGGACCTCGTTTTTGAACAATGGTCAAGTGACGAGGACTACACCTGAGCCAGCCCCCCTCTCTCCTAACTACCACACCATACGTACGGGTCAGGGGCACTAAGCTCGAACTGATGACGCGCCAACCACGAGTTCATGCTCTTCACCACAAGGCTACCGCGGCCATCTTTCGTTCAGACGCTTTAGTCAAGGAATTCAATTAAATATGCAGTCTCTCTTAATTGTGGCATTTCTATACAGCAATAGGTTTAAAAAAGGCCTACTTTGCATTAAAAAAAAAGCCTGAGAAAATTTTTTTTTGTAGTAAATGATTCTGAAAAATCAGATACTTATATAATCTTTATTACCGGGTGTTTCAAAAGTCGCGCACAGCCGCATAGCCACATTCTTGTTGCTTAAGAACCAAAAGGGGTGGTTGAAATTTCTGTCACTAGATGGCAGCAGGGGCCCCATCATATGAAGTTTTGAACGTAGCTCGGATCCGTTTCAAAATACTTGTCAGTTGAGCACAACGGGAGGTGTATGATGTTTTCCAAAGAGCAAAGAATAGCCATCGTGGAATTTTTTTCGCTACAAAATCTCATTGCCGTGTGATAAATGCATTTCAGCAGAAATATCCAGGTGGAACAGCGCCAACGATAACACGTTTAGTGCAACGGTTTCGTGACACAGGAAGCGATCAGGTAGAGCGTCCATAGTGAAAACGAAAGCGGCAGTTGTGGAGACCACTTTACAAAGCAGTCCAATGAAAAATAGTCGAAAACTTGCTGAGCAGTTGGGAATGTCACATTCATCAGCATAAAGAATAGCACGTGAATTTCATTTTCATGTAAAATGCACACTGTCCATGAAATGAAGCCTCCCGATTTTGAGAAAAGGGTTGCATTTCTGCATGCGGTTTCATTCTTTCCAAGACAAATATGGAATCTGTAAACTGGATAACGTTTTTTTTTTTACAGATGAAGGCGGGGCTCTATTTGCGCGGATCAGTCAAAACAGACGATATTGGTCCACCACAAAAAATCCGCACATTATACAGGAACGATCCTTACATAATGAAAAGGCGTGTGCTGTGTCGCGCCGTCAAATTGTGGGGCCACTTTTCTTCGGTAGCACTGTCGATTCGACCGTTTACATAAACATCATTATGGAATTCGTATCCTTGCTGAACAGTGAAGAACGGTACGCTTGGTTGCAGCAGGACGGCGCAACGTGGCACACATCACGGGAAAAAATGGAAGTTTTAACTGAATTTTTCAACGATCGTGTCATTTCCAAAGGACTCTGGCCACCTTCACCGGACTTGTCAATTCCAATTTTTTTCCTTTGGGGATAGCTTAAAAATGTCGCGCGCGCGCTTTGAATAATCCCCAAACGCTTGAGGAACTAGAGTGACATCCTTGATGGTAGTGCCGGTTTATCTACGGCGATGTTCACCAAAAACCCATTTTCCGTTGGGAACGAGTGACGTCGCAACGGTCAAGCAGTTTCTCGTGGGAAAGTAGCCCAGGGTGGACACCCCGGCGCTGATTCTTAAGAGAAGTCAACCTTTGACCTCCCTTGATCCAGCCGACAGTAAGGTGCGGCGCAGTTCCCCCGCCAGCCGCCGGTTTCAAAGTACACCACGCGAAGGGGGACTTAGACCAATAACAGAATGGTTTTCCCGAATACGTCCAAACAGAAGTGACTATACATCAAGTGGCACTTTCGTGGGCGGGACGTATTCCACCTTGAAAGAGACTCTGGAGGCGCGAAAAGAGAGAGAGCGACACGAACACAGATATTACTCAAACTCCAACAGTCTCACCAATTCCAACAACCTTACCAGCACCTCAGCATTTTTTCAGCTCGTTTTAACGCTGCGTTCACCAGAAGCAAACTCAACAACACTGCCTGTAATAGAACATTATCGTCCCGGCAAGAGCCCCGCAGCATATCCATTGGGCGCCTAGGGACACGAAAAAGCCGGACTTACCAAATTTTCTGGTTATAAATTTCGATCCACCCGTAGATCTTTTGCATCCAGGGCCCGAATTGAGCATAAATCGGCACTGCTTCATGCAATATTGTGGACATTAATAATCACACTTCGTAAAGTATCAACTGATCCGGTAAAAAGAGTTTGTGTGTCCAGGAAAACGGACATCCTTTTGAACATTTACTTTAATTTGACCATGTCTGACAGTTAAAGATAATTGTACAACCTTTGTTTGTCCTTTATTCTGTTTGTTAACAAAATTCATCTATCTTTAAAACTCAACCACAAATGTTGATGTGCGCGAATTTTGAAACACCCGGTATATTCCAAAGATAATTCCGAAAATTAAAAGTTCAAATTCATAAGTTGGTAAAAATAAAGAAGTAAAAGTAGTGTTCGAGTTTCATGCCAAATAAGATATTGATTCTATGCATGTGTCAGAGATAATGTGTTGATCTATCTGAAAAATTAGCGGAAGCTTGACAATTTCGGCAGAGAACATCAACGTTTTTGAAATGGCTTTCAAGTGCATGATTATAAAATAAGAAATCACTGAAAAAAATTAATGAATCAGTAAATAGGAGTCAAAGCATGATGATTTTTTTTCTTCATCTGGTAGTATGATAAATGCATTAAAATGTAGCCGCAGAATGAAGACTCGTAAAGAAAAAAGAAAATGCGAATACATTCTCAAAATTAAACCCAAAAGTTTATTTAAGCCCTATCCTAAAATATCCATTATTGTTTACACAAAAAAATTTATTTGAAAAGTATCCACAGAAATCTTCATCGAATTGGTTACAAATCTCAAACAGCCAGAAGAAAATTATAAAGTAGCAAACCGAATAGAAAATAAATACTTGCTTTTAGAAACGAGCATTTGAAAAATGGTAGTGCATTTTAGTATACTCAGAAAATACATTCAGCTTAATTCATTGCAATTGTAGGCAATCAAAAACCAAGCAACATGAACCGAGAGTTTTAAGCAACAGTAAAACATGAAGGAAATATTTTAATGGTATAAGGCTGCACATGTCGACAAACCAGAGTTCATTGATGATACAATGTGTGTGTGAGCAAGCATGTCTACTTGAATATCCTCTTAAACATAATCTTAATAAAGTACCCATAAGCTTCATTTATGCAACAGCTTCTATTTTCAATAGGACAATCATCACAAATGTCTTGAAGTAAATCCTAGAAAACCCATTTATGGAAAGAACTTGACAATAGAAATATAAATGAACACTGACCATTTGAAAAGGCTTCTATCAGAAGAATGGAAGAAATTTTCAACTTGGATAACAGAAAAATTGAATTCCAAGCCAAAAAGGCCCAAAACTATTATCCCAAACACATAATTTGACTACATTTTATTCATAAACTTCAGTTGTTGCGCTTTCCCTTTTGTCATTCCTTTTTAATGAGTTAAAAAAGCTATACTTATTTTTGTAAGTTCATAAATTTAAAATTGCAGTTATCTTTAAAATATAATATAAATTAATTCTTAAAAAAAAAAAATTACCCCTTAATTTAAGAAAAAGCAAAGTATGCCTTTTTTTATATGTCCACCATTGTATATTAAAAAGCTTCTTATTTTATATTCATGAACATATTTATCTTACAGTATGTTTCCTTTGTCAAACTTGGATCCTTGTCTATATTTAAATAGGCACCTAATATATATATTATTTCCTGTTAAACTAAATAGCAATGCCAAATTCTAATGAATTTTTCAGGATTTGATGATCTTACCCAGCGGTTGGCCACCTTTTAGCTGTTGCTTGTCAAACCAATCTACCAATAGGATTCAGCGTGCCACACAGTAGGACATTTTAGAAACAATTCGATTCCTGCTATAATGCATGCAGAATTAGAGGTCAATAACATAGATTTACAGTTTTTTTATTGTGTATTAATTTTGCATCATTTTGAGAGATATTTCTTAACATAAAATTAAACTATTTCTTCAACAAAAATTTAAATTGTACATATAAAATGTATTTTTAAGCATATTTATTAAAATAAGAAATAGTTAATATGAAAAATAAGCATTTCCCTTCAAGTATAGCTAAATAAAAATTTTAATGTGAACCTAGTGCTTCCACCACTCTACTTTTATATCATAAAATCAAAGATAAAATTTGTGACTTGACATGATTCTGAGCATTCAGTTGTTGAGTAATTTTTTTGTGGACTTGAAATAACTTTGATATGAAGAAAGAATTTTTACTTAGATATGTAGAACAAAAAGCAGAAAGCATAGTACAAGCAATTTTCTCCCTTCAAATAATTAAATTTCTCCAGCAATGACATTCAATAATTTACAAAATAAATTTAAATATATCTTTTTCGTAATTCTGAAGATGTTTGTCATAAAAGGTCCATTTCAAATTTGTCAACTCCCATCCACTCAAAAATTGACAAATTTATAGAGTAGTGCAGTGCCACTGAGAATTGTACCATGTGCCACATGTTGCCGACCCCTGATCTAACCCAATTTTTAAAATACTTTTTGGGGCATACCTCTTTTTCTGAACTACTACAAACCCCCATTTTAGTATTTAAACATTGTATGAAGTCGAGATAAACTTATATCTCACATTAATGCATTTCAATAAAAAATGTTTAACATCTATTTTCATGATGCATAATTGATTTTAGCAACTTTTTTGTGTGACCTGTCTTTACCAATGTGATACAATTTTATTGAATATGACACTTTTTTCAGTTCAAATAAGAATTCTGACAAGTGAGTGAGTGAATATTAACATCAGCTACACGAGGGCTTTTGGTGACGGACCTCATAATTTTGAACTACAGTCAAATGATGAGGACAACACCTGAGATGGCCACCCCCCTCTGCTACCTACGGGAAAAATTTGAGCTCTGGACAGATTTAACGTACATCGTTCCCCTACATGGCAGGTCTTCAGCAGCACTAGGCTCGAACTCATGATACACCGGCCATGAGTTCCGTTATCTTGGCCACTATGGCTGCAAGAATTCTACCAAAAATATACAGTTACATTAAAATATTTCAGGATTTTGAAATATTTCAGAAATTAGCTATAAATATGTCGAAAATTTTTATTACTTAAACAGCTATTTATAGCTTTAGTTTTCTTTTCTTCGTTTCACAGCAAAACTAGTGCATTGACTGCAACACAAACTTAATTATAGTGAGAAGAAATCGAATAATAAATAGATATTCTTATAAATAAATGTCAACCACTCTGGATTTACTACAGCAAAAAAATTCAAACAATTAAAAAATTCTTAATAATTATATAGATTCAAAACAAATTACAGATTGCATTTCACAGTAATCATTCAACCTATTTTTTTTTGTCAATTCCTTTAATTTTAAAACAGATATGCATTAATATGGTTAAAGCTTCAATTTGCTTAATTTTTTTTCAAATTAAACAGTCTTTTCTAGAAATGCTATAATAATAACAAAACTGGCTGAATATTTTTGAAAGGTCAACAATAAATGCTTTATTTGAAAATTTAGTAAACAGATGGATTTAGCATATTTATTTAAATAATCCTGCCTCAATTTCCAAAAATACTCTCTATAATTACCCACACAAAGAATTTTCTTGTGTAAAACTTTTTTAATGTCAACAACTAAAACAGAGAATGCTTTACTTTCATAAACAAGTTTAAGAAAAAGCTGTTTTGAAACTAAATCCCCCCCCCCTGCTTCCCATTTATTAAGTTATTCAATTTGACCACTTATGAAAATAATACAAGACACAAAGATTTTCAAAGAACACATCACTTATGAGCTGTTTTATTCATTGTATGTTCGTTACAATATTTAGGGCATTTACAATAAAAGAAAAACTATTTATGACTCTTTAATTAAAACATCAAACTTGAAAGCACAGTAAGAAATTATAAACAACTATTTATTGCATTTTTTTTTTTTGCAGTTTTCGTGGTACCTCATTTAGTTTGCAATAGCTCATTGCATATATATATATATATTGCATTGTTTTAGTTTATCATTTTGAAATTAAAAACAGAAATGAAAACACATTTTTCTTTTAAGAACTTGAAAATGATGTTTTAATGATGAAAAGATGATTAATATGTAGAACATGGAAAATAAAGGCGGCCCTTAGCAGACAGACATTCCAAAATCTCGACGATGATATCGGTCTGGATCGAAATATGAGGTGACAACCACACGGTTGGCAAATTTTCTTCCAGTCAGAGACTGCTGAGCTTTCTGACAATCAATGACAGAGTTAAATTCAACAAATACCTGCAAGATAATATTTAAAACAGAAATGTAATTCCAAACAAAAGTGCATGACAAAATACAGAGAATATATTCACCTAGATATATTTCAAGCATTGAAGATAAATTTTTACAAAATTCTTCCACAATTTGAAAATGAATAAAGTGTTTTAACTTTTATAAATTATTATGTAAAACTGTTAGAAGCATCTTATATTAATTAAAAAATGTCAATGATCATTTATATTTTAATCATAAAAGCTTTGCTAATTTTACAAGAATGAACAAAGCAATTTATTCGAATGACTGAATGTTGAGAAATTTCACAGTTGCTTTTGTATTATATATTCAATAATGAAAGGCACAAGAAAAACATCTATATATGTATGTTTAAAAACTTTTTTTTTAAGTATGTGATTGATACTAGAGCTTTCCAAATGCAAGAGATAAAATCAACAAAGATTCAAAATGTTTTCATCAAAGATCAATAGGGAAGAGAAACAAAACTATTTTAAAGGTTTGGAGGCCCAGTAGGTATCTACCATGACAAGCGAGTATGTTACAGATAAGATCAAGGCATTGAATATAAGTTTGAGAATGACTGGCTTAAAAAAATTACCAAACTATCCACAAATATCAAAATGTGGCAAGTTGATGCAAAAATGGTAATGAAATTTTATCAATAAGAAAACCAAATATTTAACAAGAATTTATGTATCCAATCTTTAGATCTTATAGTGGGTCGATAGAAGATGAAGCTGATTATAAAATAGTAGTTTCTTGAGCAAGTCTCAAAAATTTTTCGGTAATTTTTAATCATAATTTTTCTAAAAATTTGTCTGACACATCTCAACAGTTGTATTTACTGAAATATTGAATAATTTTTATTATTGGCCAATGGCAAAGTAATTAGTGTTCACTATTCATTTAATTTCATGAAGTATGCCATACATAAATTAAAAACATTTTACAATAGTTACTGCTTTATATGAATTTTTCAATACACATTATGCAATAAAGAGTAATCATTCCATAAAGAAATCTTACATTTGAATCATGTAAAAGATGGAATACAATTGTTCCCTTTAGTGGAAGTAGGAACAAGAACATTTTTTCACACATTTTCACCTACAAGCTTTAAATAAATCTAACATAAAAAACACCCCAAGTAGGAGGATATGGAATATGATTGGAATTATGGTTGTCTAGTAAGCTGAATAGAGAATTTAAACATATTAGAGAGGCAGTTATGGTAAATATATCAATGTGATCAAATTTATTTCAATCACAGAAAGTTTTTGACAGTAAAATTTGTTGCACTTTACATAAATTTGATTACTTCATATATTTCACAATTATATTACTTGAAGGAAAAAAATCTCATTTTTTCTATTTGAGAGTGTATGGCTTTCTTCTAAATAAAGTGGGGAGTGGTTACAGAAAGTATTCTTTTATTAAGAGAAAAAAATTCCATAAATTTATACTAGAATATAAATAAAAAAGCTGCAAGATTTAAATAAAACTTGACACTGGTTTCCTATTGCAAAAATATTACAGTTAATGCTTTTTCAAAGTAATGCTACTACCAGTTTCAACGTAAATAACCCTTCAAAGTATTATTTATTTATTTTGCAGTAAATTAGATGCTAGTTTATAACAGTCATTTCACATTAATATTCAGGCATCTTGTACTCTCCAATACCCAGGGTATATACTAATGGAGGATTCAGGGTGTATATTAATCGACAAAAGAACTTCATATTAATGGAGATGATCACTTGTTTGTACAATGCTACTATTACCTCACTTCACTTTTGATAAACAATAAATGCGCACCAAATTTCTTTCCTTATTTGAGTCTTATGAAATGTAAATTTTCGACCTAAAAAGTTTACACTTAAGTTACAAATGTGTTTCACTCACAGTTTTTAATAAAATTTTTATTTTTAGAAGACTTTTATAGATTATAAGATTAAGACAAAAATATTTAAGATGCAGTCTAAAACAGGGATGGATAAATAACGGCATGTAGAGTTTTTTTTTTTGAGCCTGGCAAGACATTCAGAAAACCAAATAAGGAGAAAATATTTTCTATATTTGGGTCAATACATATGTTTGTGGGCAAAGTTTTTTTTTTTGCATGATGATCAATAAGAGTAAATATAGATGCACATAGTTTGACATAATCTTCCAGGCTGTAATGTGATTTTCAACAAGCTCCTGATTTAAAAGAAAAAAAAATCGAAGAAAAGTGTGCTAGGGTACACTTGAATCAACAAACCGATTCTTAAATTAAATGAGCTAGTGTAGCTATAGATGATTTGATATCAAAACAATAAATATATTGAATAAAACTGCCACTATTTTATTTAACATATTTATTGATTTTTGTAGCACAATTTAGGCCTTTTTCCAAGATAAAAAGTTAACTAATGAATGTAATTTTAAAAAGGTGAGTCTCTCCTGTATCCTCCATTTCCAATTGTCTGCCTCTGGTTTAAACGATTAACAAGCAGGGAAGCTTTGGATATACAAATTTCAACAAGAATAATTTTGTTAATTTTAAAAGCAGCCACCAAAACTTATAAAACATACAATTTCATAAATTTCTGCCCTTATATATCAAGAGTTACCTTTCCACAGCCAGGAACATCAACACCTTCAATGGGTCTGGGAATTTCCACACTCTTCACTGTTCCATACTTCGTACACTCCTCTCGAATATCTTCCAAAATGTCTGTAATATCATTCAAGACCAATAAATATAAATAACACAGAAGCAGAATTACAAAGTTAATTTTTTTCTATTTACAAAACATATATAAGTTTTCTCTACACTGATTATCACTCATTTTGTCTTTCATCAACAGTATTTTTACAAAAGTAACAAATATCTCAAATTAGAAAAATAAGGGAGAATAAATATTAACACACAGCCTATATAAGAAGAAATTCTCAGGAAAAAGCTTGCTGAAACAAGTTAAAGATTTAAAAGTGAATTTTAGAAATATCAATTACAAACCAAGTTTTCAGAATATTTTAATATGTTGTTTACTAATAGTTTCAATAATTTCTTCTAATGCAACTTAGGACATTAAGAAAGGAAATATAAATCTTTAAAGCCAAGGTCATCAGCAACTGAATTCTAAAGGTTACGATTTAACATAAAAATAAGAACTTCAGAATTGAATTCAATTTATTTAAAGCTAAAGCAAAAACAATTGATATAGCCTATATACTGAGCTGTATTAACTCAACTATTCTCTATTCATGATTTTAAATACATAAAATAATCCAAAAATAAAAAATGGCACAGAATGACAAAAGTACTAAAAACTATTTTTTAAGTATGAAAACTTTAATCATAATTTAAGAACATATATCAATGTTTAAGATCAAACCAAGAAATATATTTTTTGAATGTCGAGAAGAAATGTCAAGAACAGGGTAGTTACAAATTAAATGGAATCTTATGATTTAATATTTTATCAATAACTAATCCAAAAAAAATTAAGATCGAAAAAAAAAATTACATCAAAGAAGAATTTTCAAAAAAACTTAATACCAAGTGCAAGAACACCATTAATAAATATCCATTACAATCAAGTTTAAACTCACACAACATATTCGTAAAGATAGATATTAATACAACTCTCTAATGCTAAGCTTTATTATGAGTGACAAATGAGTTAACATCTCTCTCAGCAATTTACTTACAATATATTATCAATTCAAAAATATTTACAAAGAATTTAAGATTTTAAAACTATTTCTAACACTTACAATCATATTTAACAATTTAATTAACAAAAAACTGAAGCACTATTTTTTACAGAAAACTCAAAAATTCATTCGAGAATTATTTAGGCAAATGAAATATTTCACTCATCTCGCAAAAACATTTCAACTTCACTCCACTATCCCCACATACCTTCATATTCTTCTTCATCCATCAGTTCTTCAGGGACCACCATGTTCATCAAACACAATATTTCGGTCGCAGGTCCTGGACCTTGGGCCACCTGCAATCCAGGGACTTGCACTTGAACTGGAACCTAATGGAAGAGGAAAAATTCTTAGTTAAGGGTACACAAAGCAATTCAATTGACAAAAAAAAAAAAAAGTCAAAAACTCAAATACATTTTTTTAGTCTAAATTGTTTTTCATATAATTTCTATAATGTCACAAAATTTGAAAGCTCCAAATTAAAAAAAAAAATATCTAGAGTTATATCTTTTATGTTTATTTTTATTCGCATTTTAATTGCAAATAAAAAATTTAAAATTACTAATATCGGGGGAAAAAAAAAAAAAACTAGCTTATTTTCATTAAAAATGCTAATGCTTTTTTTAAAATTTATTGTGCCAAATGTTTTGATATTTTTTTCTAACTATTGACATTAGTACATGCAACAAAAATTGAAACGTATTTTTGAATGAAAGCAATGCTTATTTCTGTTAAAAAAATAATTGCAAGAATTAACAAATTTTTTTAAAGGGATTTTCAATAAGCCTTCATAAAAAAGTATTTATTAAATAGCAATTATGTTATCTTAAAAACCATACCACCTTTTGTAAAACACAACTTGATATATCTGTAAATCTAATTTCATGTGCATCATGAGTAGCATTTTAAAATGCCATAAATTTTATATTTCTTTAAAAAACTAAAAGGTTAGCTTTTTGTAGCACTTTGAGCACAAAAACTATAAAAATCATGAAATCAAGATTTTTTATAAGTCATGCCATGTCCCCTTAAAGCAAGGGGCATGTGAAAAACACATTACATACTCACAAAAAGCAAACACTTACATTGGTTTGAACATTCTTAGCTCCAACACTAGCTCGCTGCACTATTAGTCGTTTGTCACTCAACTGCATACCATTAAGACCTTGAATAGCCTACAAACAAAGTAAAATTTTCTAAGTTTAACAATTTACCACACATATTTCAATTCAAATCTAACTTGTAGCATTCAATATATCTCTGAACTTTTACATTAATTTTTAACAAAAACAGTTCCAGTTGGTAAGTAATTTTAATATATGCTCAATTAAAAAGGAAACATTTAATCTTATAGGTATTTTTCAAAGTAATAGAAATTAACCAATTTTATATTCATTTATTACACAACCAAACACAAGAATCCACATCTAGTCACAATACATTCAGAAGTAAATGGCAATTGTGGACAGATTTGTAGTTGTTACACCTCAAATATATCCATGTTAAATTTATACAAAAATCTTACCAAATTGTACTCCAATTTAAAGGTTTTAATTGATTTTTAAGCCACTCCAGTATTTTTTTCTGAAAAAATTTAATCCCCTTAAAGTTATTTTCATCACAATTTAAAATGCAAATTTTAAAAACAACCCTAAATTTTTATTTAATTTTCCACGATTATACTGATGGTTTATTACATTCACCAGTTTAATGTAAACTAAGCTAAGTATTATATTAGCTAATTTCCCAGTTTGTTACAATAGATTCTAATAATCCAAGTGAAAAAACAAAGGCTGTCTTTTTTTTTTTAAAACCATTAATTGAATAGTCAGAAAATAAATGTATTTAAAAAAGGGTAACTAACAATTATGCTTGGTTGCATATTAAAAATGATAATTTTTTTTAAAATCAAACTATTTCGACACTTGATAGTAACATTTTGTTAAAGAGATAATTAAAGCATATAATTCTTCCTTTAAAGTGCTTCTGCTATTAAATGACACCATATCTTTCTATAAAAAGGATTACTAATTAAAAAGTTTCAAACTCTTCATACTTAGTAGTACCTGATTTTAAATGTTTACAATACAACATAAAAAGCTGAATTTTAATGATCGCAAATACATATTTGAATAATTATTTTTTAAAACATACCTGGTCTGTGCTAATAGTATCCACATATTCACAGAAGGCATACCCTTTGGAAAGACCAGTTGCAGTGTCCTTCACTAGATTGAATGCCTTCAGCTGACCAAAAGACAACAAGAAATCCTTGACCTGGGGAGAAAAACCACAAGATAATTAGAATCTCCATTCAATACAGGTGTTTCTTTTTTAAATAGTTCACTTATTAGTAAGAATATAACCAATTTAAGTATACAAAATTCTAAAGTAGTTTTGTTAATACTGATATAACTTATAAAAAGAAATAAGCTAACAATGTAATTACTTAATTAAAATCATGTTGATTGCCTCTACAATTTGTTTTCTTATGGTCATAAAAAAGATTTATATTATTCCAAAACCTGCAGATGTCTTATTTTGCAAATAAGCGTAATCAAGTAGGGTAAATATAAATAAAAGAGCAAAATATATAGTTCATTCGTTTAAATTCAAAATTACTCATAAAAATCCCATGTCAAGTCATATGATTTATACGTATAACTATTATAAAAATGTATATTAAGCTTTAGGCCTTTCCTAAGTTCAACAAATCTCAGAAGCATTAGTGCCAATTTCTTTCTTAAACCTGATATGAGGTATCCAAAAAACCAAGCTATATTCCCTCCCGCTTTCTAGACAAAAATAAAGATTAAACCTAACGGTAAAAAGTTCTTTAACATTTACAAATACACCAAATATTAAATAATTTCTCCTGAACACTTTTCTTTAAAAAAAATTATGGCATTTCTCCAAAATATTTGCATGCGTGAATAAAAATAGTTTCACAAAAAATAAATTAGAAACAAATTACACTAAGTTAAACAGAAAAGATACGTTCATTTAAAAATAATTTATATAAAATGAAGAATTGGTAGCTTGCTGGACCCTGTAAAAAGAAAACACATCTTGGACACATTCTTTCTAGCTACCTTCTGCACCAACTACAAGAGTATCCGATACACACAAAGTGCAAGTTGACTGTCCTAGAAGCCTGCAAGGCAGAATTTGATATTGGTAAATTATATAAAACTTGCCTGTTTTGGCCCACAAAATGTCACAGTTGCGAAGTTTCATGTTTTGGTTTAGCAACTAGGTACGGGGTTACCAAGCTCGTAACCTACGCTACGAATTAGATGGGGAAGAGAAGTAAAATCAGTAAGATTTATCTCACAAATTGGAAGCAAAAAAAATAAAATTACACCTCACAAGTGAAATTACCATGCATAATCTATAGATGAATTTCTCAACACATTTATAATTAATGAACATATAATCATACACTTAAAATCTATACTAAAAATATGAAACTAATTTACTTAATACATATTTTAGTTTTTTTTTTTAATATACAAATCATACTATTTATCCTCAACTGGTACAACTTACTTAATCACATAATTGGTCCAAATGATCTCCCACGATATCTTTTATAGTAAGACTGCATACTATCTACATTCAAAACATAAGACTGGACTGGAATTGTAGGCAATTATTTTTCAAATTTTAAATTAAGTTATAATGAATTATAGCCTCAAATTACCATTATCAGTACCAGTTGGGGATTTATTTAAAAAAAAAACCATATAAAAGATGGGAAAAATTTTTTGTAAGATTTTTTATTATTTCTGATATTTTGTTAGGCTAACTATACACAAAAGTAATGAAAAATAATTTTTCATTTATCTTAAGAAGTAAATTATGCTCTAAATATGAGTGACAGAAATTTTAAAATGACAAAAATAATGAGTTACTAATGTACACCTTAAATTAGTGACTGTATCTTTAACTAAGTGATTATGAATATTTTAATTTACTGATAAATACCTGATCTTCATTCAAAAAGTTGGGCAATCCACCAATGAACACTTTATTAGGCGAGTCCTGAACAACTGTCGAAATAACACCTACAAGGGGGTAAAAAAAAAACATAATTCTAAAAAAAAATTAAAAAAATTTTTTAAATCATTTTTTTAAAAAAAGGATGTTATTGTAATATATGGTAAAACACATTTAATGCAAAGATGCTTAAGATGAAATATCGGTTAACACAAAATAATACAACATCCCCACCCTAAACTATTATGAATTTCCATACATTTTCCCCTTCTGGGAATGAGCAAAATATAAAAAATGCCAGAAGAGCAGGTGAGATTTAAAGGGGGTATGAAATGAAAGATAGGTGGCTTCACGTGTTTCGTAGAAAGGGGGCTAACTTGCCTATGAAGTGAACCAATTTTATTTATATAAGATTCTTTCACCCTCCAACCCTACAAACGTCACACAAAACATTTCATCTCTCATTAATTGGCTTTTGAATTCGGAGTACATTGCAGGAAAAGTAAAAATCCGTGAGTTTTGTTCTTGTTTTTTTCTTCTTTCTATTTTAGAAGAATTTTTTTTACGAGAATAATGAAAAAAAAGCAAGGGGAAAACAAACTGCCATTTCACTTAAAATGAAGATGGAGCTTCTTAAGGCTGTTGATCAAAAACAGACTAAAACGGAAATCTTTAAAGATTTTGGTATTGCTAAATTTTGTAATAAATTTCATTAAGTTCTTGTGAATGTTTTTATTTTATTGATTTTTATTAAATGCATGCATATATACATATCTATGTAAATAAAATCTACTCTAATAAACTTAATTTTGTTTAATATATGTCCCCGCCCCCTGCAATACCCTTTAACATGAAAAAATACTTCAGTTTCATGTTAAGCGATTTTCATTGTAACCTACTAGAATTTTATCTTTTTAAAATAAGAATCTCATATTCATTAAAAGTCTTCTTTGCACACAAACAATTATAAAACATGGTTTCTTCAATTATCCAGTTGAAAAAACTATTAAAAATTCAGTACAGTTAATAGAAAATCTTACAAATTTTTCACAAATAAATGACATAATTCTTTGTAAAAAAAGAATACCCCCCCTTGTGTATTTATATAATAACTCACACACACAAAAACTACAATTCCATCTTGGATAACATATCGTTCATACAATTAAAATAAATTTCCCTCTACTTCAATATGTATCAAACTCTTATATTTAAAAAATCCATTTGTTTAAAATGGGAGAAAAAATCAGTTCTTTTTTTATACAGAAGATTTTTAAGTGACAAAACTTTTCTTAGAAGCAGGTCTAAAGGAAAAGGCTACTACAATTTATTATAAAGTGCAACACTACTGCAATAAATGAAGCACAATGACTACTTTTCCCTAATTTTTTAAATTTAAATATAAAACAAGTATATTTTAATAATTTTATGGATATTTATAAGGGTAGGTAAATTTTTTACACATGCAAAAGTTTTAAAATCAATTGCTACATACATGCTTTCATAAGCAAAAAAAAAAAAACCACTAAATAATTTTTTTTTTTTACAAAAAATTAAATTTCTGTATTATTGTTTCGAAATTTCAAAAAGGCAGAAAACATCCTCTGGGTGGGATATATCTGTCCTGCAGGTCATAATTTTCTTATCACTGATAAAACAATACTTTAATAGGTCTTATATGGGAAAAGTTTACATCTTGCTTCACTAAATACTCACAAGAGCCAAAACAATATATTTTAAATTTACATTTAAAGTTTTAATTTCCACCATTTGTACTTGGGAAAATTTAAATTTTATGTTAAATTAAATGCAATTGCGAAAGTATCTACAAATGATAAAATAAGATAATGATCCCAACTAACTTTATTTTTCTTTGAGATTTTCACTAGTTGTGATAAAACAGTAACTGTTTTTTTTTAAATGCTATAAATGAATATATAAAAATATGCAGACAAAAAATCTTATAAACATAGGAAGCCCCCCCCCCCCAAGATCCATTTCCAACAATCAAAAATGAATATATACGAATTCACATACTGCCCCCCCCCCCCTACAGCTAATTGTTCTTCAAGTATTTTTAAAAAAAATTCTTTAGCAATTTTAGACACACATTTTAGCCTTTAAAATAATTTCATCTGATTTTAACATTTTTAAAAGTATAACATTTATATTTATAGAAAAAAAAATCTGAAATATATGCTGTGTATATTAATTTTACATTGATATCACTAGGAAATTTATATTACCCAATGAATATCTACTTTATTCCACAGCTGATATAAAAAAAATTTAATACACTTAAGACCAGTTGCTAAAATTAACTTACAATTTGTCAGAATCTCGAAGTTTTATGCAAATTCATACTTACAAAATTAACATATGTTGTACAATTATAAACTATATTTTTCTTTTAGGTACACAAATATAAGACATTTTATGGCACATAAAATACGTAAATAATATAAACTTTAAATATATCGTAGGGAAGAATTTTAAGTATGAAAAACAGAAGTTAAAAATGTGTTGAAAATATGCCATAGAACAGAAAATACAGGGTTATTTATAATTCCTTCCCGGGTTTCGAAGTGTTACAGTTAAAAAACTAGGACAAGCAAATGCAAATAAGAACATAAAAGAATAGAAAACCATTAGGAATAGAGAAACCTTGGTTAAAAGGCCTACATCAATGCAATAGTCCAGTTTCTGCCACACTCTCCTTAACATGGAACTATTAATATTATTGGCACAGCATGTGTTATTTCCATCTTGCCTGTAAACTTGGTTTGTAGCCCTTTTCCAAATGTAGCAGAACTGCATGAAAGAATAACGTGCTGTCAATAACATTAATAGTACCATATTGAACAGAGTGTAGCAGGAACTAGACTGCATTGATGTATGCTGCATAACTAAGGTTTCACACATAGAACACCTTTAAAACATGCAAATAAGACTATAACACTTAAAATGTTTCCAAACTTTTTTTTAAAAAAATTCTTTTTTGCTGTATTAATCTTAGTTTTTTTTTTTACTACAGCACTTCAAAATCCTAGAATTTATGAATAACTGTGCACTTTTACAGAAATTGTAAAAAAAAAAAAAAAAGAAAAATACCTGGAACAGCTGAATTGGGAATTTCTGACATTCCCGGCACTGGTTGGTAATCATGTGGTCGACGAATTTTGAGACTCTGACCTTTAAAATTGATACCATCAAATGCCATAGCTTGTGTTGTTTCATCAATTGATCTAAACTGTAAAAGAAATAACCAAAACAAAAGTTAAAATAAAATAATTATTATAAATCAAAACTAAGATTTGCTTAAATCATACAAAATCAGATATATGTATATTATTTAAACACAGCAACTTATGGCACCTTATCTTGCGACTAAAATTCTGCAACAGCTAGTAATAAGCAAGAGATGCAACTTTTAATTAGCAAGTTGTTTTAGTAGATTTTTATATGAACAACTGCTTATCAGGAGCCCAAAATCTTGCAGAATTCAAACAATTAAAGCATGAGCTAACTCAGCTATTGCATAAATGGTATAGCAATTACAAAAGTACTCTTAATTCTTTCCCTGGCGGCAGGGGGTATTTAAATTCTACCATGGTCTGGCAGGCAATTTAATAATTAAATGGCTGAAAAATTAATGGTCAAAGCGTGAAAACACGCTGTTGCCATGTAAGAGTTGGATTTGTCTTGGCGTGTTATTGCGCCTATGCCAGGGAAAGAGTTAATTTTGTTCATTTGATAAAAGTAATATTGCTGGAAAAGTCGAATAAGTGCAATGTTAAGATGAAACAAAATATTTCCAATTAAATTATGGGAAAATTTTCTAGTTGAAATATCTAGTCCACCATTTACAGGCTTTGACCAAAGTGAGGCCCCCCCCCCATTTCAAGAGAGTATAAATACCAGAAGAAAAGAATTCTACAAAATATATTTTTATCTATATAATATGTTGCATATTTAGCTGTAACATAACAAAAGTAGGGTATTTTGATTTTAGCTAAAATCTGACTTAAGTGACTATTACTCACAAAAGATTTCTTGCCAATTGAAGAAAAAGTTTTAAAATTGTTCAGTGATAACGACCACTTCACAAAAGCATATGCAGACTTAAAACAGTCAAACAAATTAGGGACTGGGAATGCAGAAATATAAATATATATAGCTTTGAAAGGAGTTGAGTAGAAATTTCTGCCTTTCAAAGCTCCTAATTTTAGAGGGTTCTGGGAGAAAAACCTAAAATAACTTAAATGACACCTGGAAAGAGTTAGAGAAATTCCTAAAGTAATTCTAAGGGAATTTGTATTTGTTTCCATCCTAACTGAGGAGATCCTCAATTGATCTTTGTCGCCTACACCCTATGTGATTTTGATAATTTCCAGGTACTTACATCAAGACATTTTTGACGAGAAAAACTACAACTGTGATTTCAGAACCAGACTTAACTGAGCAAAGAGAAATTTTGTTGACCAGATGACAGAAAACTGAAGATTTTTTACAAGTTATTTGAAAAACTGAAAAATTATGTTAGCCATTTACAGCAACAAAATAACGTTAATTAAAAAAAAATTGAATATCGGTAGACTAACATGTTTGTCTCTACTTGGAAGGATTATAGAAGAAGCAGGATAATTCGAGTAGCTAAAATTTACAAAATACCCACCGGTACCTTTAAAAAGATTGCCTTTCACAGAAAGTTTGGTATCAAACATTTCAATTGCATAATGTTCCCACTTCCACAATAGCTTAGTTACTCTTTGGAAGTATTGTCTAACCATAGAAAAATGACCCAAGTACATTTTATGGAGACCTTGGTTGTGTCAGCAAAAAATTCGTTTTTCTCTATTTAAGGAATTAGTTCATAATCTATTCAGTCCAATAAAATTTTAGATTCAGTGGCATAAATAACTATTGTATGCCAAGGCATACTTATTTCATTATTATCTCACAATTCATGGATTAGTTCATAAAATTTGATCCAATAAATAAAGAAATAATATAAATCTATCCAGAAGTAGAATTTTATAAATATTAATTAATCCTCAAGAACTAAAGAGAAATAACTTCAAAGTTCAAGGTGAAAAAAGAATTTAAGGATAACATTTTATGTACAAACAATTTATATACAAAACTAGAAATTATATTAAATTAACAGTTTTAATTCACATTCTTCGAACTAATTTACCACAAACATAAAGTAATATTCCCTTATGTAATTAAGAATTTTGCCTATGTCAAAAAGAATTTATTGACTGATATTATAATTATAACAGAGAGAGAGAGAGAGAGATTTTTAATCAATTCATAATAAAAATAAAACAACCATTTTACAGCATTTCTTAACACACTTCAGGTCTATAATTAGATTTAAACAAATATTGTTTTAGAAACAGCAGAAAGGTAACAAACAAGATAATGTCACTTAACCATAATTCAAAATTAAGAGATACAAATTAAAAATGCAAGCAAAACAGGTTCCGATTATTAAACACTTTTAATTGCTATCAACATATATGCCTCATCTTACCTCCAGGAAAGCAAAATTCTTATCAAGATTTATCTGACATGCGAGAATAGGATTTCCCTGAGCTTGTGAAAAACCACACACATGCATTTGTGCATTGAAAAAGTCCATCATCTCATCCTGTAAAACAAAAATTTACTTTGCATAAATAGTTATATACATATTTAATTTTTATATTTGTAGTATGTAACAATATACTAACATGTAACAAATTTTTAATTTGAAAAAATCATGCTATATATAATTCTTTTAAGCTCATGAAAATTTAGGAACACTATATACATTAAAACTTTTCTGAGAAAATACACCTTTCATAAGTGAAATATATATATATATATATGGAGTATGAGATTTGGAATATTAATTCCATTTGAAAAGGCAGTATAAAAATCTTATAAGTGATCTGTTTGAAATTTCAGTATATAGCAATCCTTATGGAGAAAAGAGTGCAACCCACCACTCCTGTTTTGGTACTATGATGTTTTTGCATCACACGGCTGAAAAATGGGTTTCTTTAGTATAACACCGTTCACATCCACATGTGCATTCCTAAATATTACGGGGTCCTTTCATCTGACATCAGCACAAGAGCCCCCCCCCCACAAGCCGGAAATCCTGGCTGAAATTCAAGGTGAAGATCCCTTCCCCGGGATACAGAAGACAGTCCATTTGAAAACACCATGAAGTTCGGTTGTGTTTGCCTCTTCCCTCATAAAGGACATATTCTGTAGAATTGAAAAAATTAACAGTATGAATAACGTCTATTTAAAATGTAAATATATTGCGTTTAATAGCTGAGACATAATTAAATCAATTATTTAATTTCAATTCTTTCAAAATACTATTAATTTTCCTGAATGTCAGAGTACATACCTTTCTTTAGAGAATGGATGTTTCTATTGAAAAGAATAATCTAGTAAAGAATGGACCTAGTTTAAAAATTCTACCAAGAGAATTTCCTTTCCCTCTTAAATGCTTTTTGTGAACACTGTGAAAACCAATAAACATGAATCATTTGATCTTAATAATAATCCCTTTAATAAATTCTCACACTTGTGTGAGAAAAAAAAAACCCGCTTGAGGGTGAGGTGTTTGATGTCCCAGTTACTTTCTAAATCATCATTTCAAAAATTCTATTTACTACTCTTGTATTTCCTGCAAAGTATCAAACTGTTTATTAGGAACTCCAAAATTAATCATTGCAACTTTTTTTTTTACCAATCAAGGCCTTTTACCTACATAGCTTCAAGTTGCTTTTCACTCTTAATTGCTTATTTGGGTTTTCAGAGATGTAGACCTTACCAATCTATTAGTGATATGTTGATATAAAATTATCTTCTTGCCTCTGAAATTGGATAATTTTTTTTAAAAAGAAATATTGTATGTTTCTTGCGAATTGCTTTTTTCAAGTCAATCTTGCAAGACCAGTTGGTTGAAATTGAATAATTTAAAAAAAAAAAATATTGTATGTTTCTTGTGTATTGTTTTTTTTCAAGTCAATCTTGGAAGACCAGTTGGTTGGTAGTTCTCATAGATGAGCTCAATCCCACCCCTCCCAGGTAAATAAATAACTTGATCAAATTCTAGTTTTCTGATCATAGGAGGATGCAAATTTTTCTCCAATTAACTTTTTGAACCACAAATGTTATCAGAGGGAAGGAGGTAAGTAGTATGTTATCTTGTTGCCATTGTTTGATAACAAATTCATTGATAAAGAGGGGCAGTAAAGCCAAAAATACTGTTCCACAGAAATTCATTTTGAAACCTAATGATCTCCTACAGGTTAACCACATCCCTGTTAAAATATAGAAAATAAATTTTTTAGAATTGTGTTTAAGGTTACTTATCAAATTTACTTCTTAGAAAAAATGAAAATTAAATAGGTTACTTATGTTTTAAAAACATATGAACAAACAAAAAAAGTCTAGGTATATAAACTGCTCAAGACAAGCGAGAAAATTTAACTTTATATTAAAATAACATAATTCAATTGTCTTTATTAAAAAAAATTAAATACATCAAAAATATACCTCTGAACAACCAAATGGAATGTTCCCCACGTACAACCTTCGTGCTTGTCTAGTCACAGTACTACCAACAACTGGTACAGTACCCACAACAGGACCTTGTGTAGTGTAAATACTGGGAGGAATCTGTCCAGAGCCTAGGAGGAAAAATAATCTTTAGTATATATGAACCAACCAATTCAAGTCTGTTTTTTTTCTGTAAACACCAAGTTGAGCGTATATAAAACCTTAATCAGGCCTATTGCTTTTTATGGAAGTTTATGTTGGACCCTCAATAAAGCAAAAGAAAAAAAGTTTCTAATTCTTGAAAGGAAAATATTTGGACCTATTCAACAGAACAACGAGTGGAAAACTCTTTACAATCATGAAATTTACAGGAAATATGGCAAATATATGGCGGGACTGACATTGTGAGAGCTATAAAAGCATCAAGTATTAGGTGGCTGGGATATCTATACAGATATACTGATGCTTTTCCTACCAAAAAAGAAACTTTCGAATATTGAAGAGACCATACATACACTGGTTTGCAAAAATTAAGGACAAAGTCGAAAAATTAGCATATCAGCTGAACGAAGAGGCAGAGCGGACAAAAAGACCAATCAGGAGATTAAGTGAGGTGATGTACGGTAGCACATGCGCAGATATGCAGGTAGACATAATGGGGGAGTGTCTGAGTAGTAAAGCATGTTGTCGGTGTAAGATTAGTATTTCTGGCAAAGAGATTGCCGGTGTCTCTTTGCCGATTGGCAAAGAGACACCGTATAGCAGTTAAAATCACACTGAGTTGCTGCCTCAGCGAGAAATGGCAAATAATCAATCTGTTAGACGACATCTGGATGCTTTTACCCGAGGTCGAATCATTGGGAAGTTGGAGGAAGGTCACAGTGTGACAAGTGTGGCTGCAGAGTTCGGAATTGCTCACAGCATCGTTTCACGACTTTGGAGACAATTTCAAACTACAGGAACAGCTATCCGGGGGTTCAGTAGTGGTCGTCCACGAGGAACCACACCCGCAGATGACCGGTATATTGCCTTACAGGCCAGAAGAAACAGGCGGGAGAAATCACTAGACACACGACACAGGCGACTGGACAACCGATATCGCGTTTTACCGTGGCCAGAAGACTGCACGGTGGTGGTCTGTTTGCCGGGAACACCGGAATTGGAGAGACAATGAATGGGGACGAGTACTCTTTACAGATGAGAGCAGATTCAGTCTGAGTAGCGATTCTCATCGCATACTCATCTGGAGAGAGCGGGGAAGCCGCAATCATCCCTCGAACATCATTGAAAGGGACAGGTATGGAGGTGGCGGTGTTCTCGTTTGGGGAGGCATCATGCTTGGTAGTCGTACAGACCATCATATCTTCGACGCAGGTTCAGTCAACGGGACCAGTTATTGTAACGAGATTCTTCTTCCATATGTGCGTCTTTTTAGAGGCGCTATGGGTCCGCAGTTCCTTTTCATGGACGACAATGCACCATGTCATCGCACAGTAGCTGCCGAACAGCTCTTAGAGAGTGAGGATATTGAACGTATGGATTGGCCGGCACGATCTCCGGATCTCAATCCCATAGAGCATGTATGGGATTTTCTAGGCAGACGCTTGGCAGCTCGTACCTTACCACCAGTAACGATTCCGGAGCTTCGATTGGCGCTGCAAGACAAATGGGCAGCAATGCCTCAACAACTCATTGACGCCCTCATTTTCAGCATGGGCAGACGCTGTGAAACCTGCCTAGTAGTCAGGGGAGATCATATCCCCTACTAAAGACCGGATATTTCTTGCTGGACACCCATCACAGGGATATTTCGGCCTTCAGTCGCATTGCGCTCCATGCTACTTTTTCAATAAAGCTTCTTTTTATCCCTCTGATTTCTCTTTTAGTAAGTGTTGCTTACATTACTCATGTCGTTACGTATTGGGGATCTTACGGTATTAAATGTGTTGATTTGGATTGCTTTTGTACAAAGTTATATTGAAAAAACCGTCTCGTCCTTAATTTTTGCACACCAGTGTAGAGGGCGACCACCTACACGATGTTGAAAAGGAACTCAAACTAATGGGAATCAACCATTGGAAGGTCGTCATGTCTGATAGAGTCAACTGGAGGAGGATCAGCGATTTAGCCATGGCCTGAAAAAAGCTGTTAAGCTTATGAAGAATATATGAACCAAGCCACACATAAAACATAGATAAGTAAATAGGTTGAAAAAAGATACAAAACTAAAAAAAACTTTATTTTTCTCTCCTAAAAAGGAATATTAAACAACCAATTTTAATTAAATTAGTAACTAAGACTGGAAATAATTAAAAATATAAAGTTATGCATGTACGTTTGAACAAATACATATTTTTTCACTCTGTAAGATATTTATTTTACCCATGATACTCTGAGAATTTAAAATATTCTAATTTGATAAGTATATCTACAGCACTTGTAAATTTTTCGAAGATAATTAATAACAAAATTTTCTAATATGTCTTATATTATTCAAACCTTGAATGAAGACTGAATGACAACTTTGCTCAGAAGTACAGAATATTATTTTTATACAGATGAATACCAGGACAGTATTTGCCATTTCTTTAATATAACAAACAAATCAATGGAACAAATTAAAACTCCAGCAAATGCAAAAGCAATAGATTGGTTACTGGGCAGATTAGGAATAACTAAACAATTTACATTAGTGAAAATGTTTCAACATTTTTACTCTTCATGTTGCAAAAATATCCAAGTCTTTCTTTTAATAAAAATTAACACGAGATAACTTTAAACCAATGATAAAACTATCACAAGAGAAAAACATTTAACAATTAGAAAGTAAACAGCAAATTAAATGTTCAAACTAAAAAAAAAAAAAATTTTGTTGCATTACAGTAACTGAAAGTTGTACCTTACATTGTAAGTATACTTTCATCATCCCCCCCCCATAGTTTAATACATAAAAAAATCCCAAAATTTAAAAATTGCAGATTAAAAATTTTTTTTTTTAATTAAAAGTACTTTTTTCATTTTAACTGTGGGAAACATAATAGATAAAATCAATAAATTTTATTACATTATTGAAGTTGTTCAATTCTTAAGTAATTCATATACAATACTCTCAAGAATCATAAAACAACTAGAAGCCAAAATGGCCTGCTTTATTTACCTCTTAACATCATATTACAAGAAAGAAAAGATATTATCCAATAATTACTTAATTTCAAACTCCTTTTTTTTATTTTTACACAGAAAAACAATACTTCATTTTTATCCAGATAGCACTTTATGCTGAAAATGCAATGCTTCAAGAAAAAAAAATCTTTTTTTTCCCTGTCCTATTTTTGACTCCTTATAAATCATTATTGTAATAATTAAGGTATACTTAGATTAAGAAAATAGAATGATAGTTTAGGGTTAACATCAGGGACCTCTTAAAACATGGGAGACAACAGGGTCCGGGTCTCTTACTTGGTGGGGGCATCATTTTGTTCTTGTCTTTCTTAATAAGATCACAATCTGATTAATTTTAATGATTAAATATTATCCCCACATATATATTCTCTGAAAAACAGAGAATTTCAAACTGCATGTCAGCTGGCAAAAGTGGTGTAAGACTGTATTATCCTTAAATGACTGTTGTTCATACCTAGGTCTAGCCCTAACGCCATAAACAATCATTCAACTAATTTAGATGGAATGCAGCAGCAGTCGAGCCGGCCAGGGAGAGTGCGAGTCGTGCACATTTGTTTCAAATTACTATTTGTAAGAGTATTTGACAATGCCTGCTCTTTCTTAATTCCTACTATTAGTTCACAATCTCTTGATTCATATATATATCTTGCTAAAATTTTCAGTCATTAATAAAATAATTTCTATTCATCCACTCAAGTTCAAATACATTTTTTAAAACTTGTAGCAGATGATACTTGATGTTAATACTGTTTTTTCAAACATTAATCCATAAGTTAAACTTAATTAATGTATAAATAGTAACAAACAAAAATAATAGTCCAACACCATATACAAAAAAGGAAAATCACTAGACGTGTCCCTGTAGAGCAATGGACTTCTAATCCAAAGGTTGTGGGTTCGAATCCTACCTGGTATGGCCTAATTTCTGAGAATGTGATTTATGAATAAATAAATACTAACAAACAAAAATAATAGTCCAACACCATATATAGAAAGGAAAATTGCAAAGAAAATCGTTTTCTATTTTGCCACTTAATATTGTGATTCTGTCAAACATATATGTATATTTATACTAATTGTAACTATTTAATAAAAAGTAACTAAACTAAAATTTTCTTTGTTGACCCTAAGAAGGAATTGACTTAATTTTTTTATATTACTTGTTCTGTCTACTTTTAAATATTACAAGTAGGACCTACTTTCGCAAAAGGGGGCAGGGTCTCAAAAAATCTTAAGATGTCCCAGGTTAACATAAGAATTTATTTTGTACCATTGTGAGATGGATAGTTTCAGAGTACTGCATGTTTTAAGGGATTCATTATCACTCTGATATTTTGTTCATTTAAAATTCCTGAATAATTTACATAAAAATACAAATTTTACAATTAAATTTTAAATTTTTAAAATTATTTTAAGTAAGAGAGAAAAAATTTCTACAAATAAAAAATTGATTAAAATTATGGGAAGAAATAAGAATTTTTTTTCCAGATCAGTTATAAAAACTAACATACTAAGCATATGGATTTCTCATTATGATATTTTAAGTACAGAATCTCACTTTAATAATTATTCGTTATACAGAAATTGGAAGAACAACATAAAGTCTTTAATCTACAACATATGAAAAGGAAACTGATTTAATAACAAACTCGAATATATATATGGAGATTTAAAAAAGTTTTCAGTTAAAAATTATTCTAAAGAAGGAAAAAATTAAAATAAGTGACCTACTCTGCATATCTTTGTACTGTTGGGTAGAAATATGTTCAAACCCTGGGGCAGGAACATCCCAGTAGAGAGACTTCTTCCTTCTTCGGGGGACACGTTCATTGCCGCCTACGCCTACGCCTCCAACACCACCGCCGCCACGACTGCAACAAAAATAAGTCCATGTAAACATACTAATTAAAAAAATGTATCTAAAGAGATTTTTAAAACATATGTGCACAAGTAGCATTACACAAAAATGAAGAGGCACAGACATACAAAATTTGGTATGCTGAAGGCATGAGTAATAACAGTATGCACTTCAAAGCCTTCTTTAAAAAAAAAAAAAATTGCTTTAGATGTTTAACATATAATGTTATTATTTTTGGAACACTTTTTAGACTAGCTCCAAAATGATACATTGATGGTTTACAAATCTTGTCATAGTCTAGAATTCAAGATTTTTGGAATAAACTTTTAGCCACTGTTAAAAAAAAAGAAAAAGCAGATGCCACTTTCACAATACAGTGAAATAGGATAAAGATGAAATATCAGTTAATACAAAAAGATTTCCCTTCCAGAAATGAACAAAATTCAGAAAACACCAGCCAGAATGAGCTGTTCTATTGTATTTTTGGAAGAATTCATTGTAGTAGATGATACTGCGTGTCAATTATGACAAACAATGACATTTTGGAGTTTGTTCAAAGCTTTAAAAATATCATTGATGCAGATTCTGAGGATGAAAATGAAATGAATAATGCAGCTCCTGTCCCCACATCATCCAAAATGAGGAGCATCATGAAAAGTATGTACAGTTAGTTAGACGCATATTCCAATGGTAAAATGAATAACAAAATGGATGACATCAAACAATTTGATGCTCAAAAAACAATACAAAGAAAAATATCAGATTATTCCCCAAAAACTCAATAAATGTTGTTTTGCAGAAAACTTGAAAATTTTGTATTAAATTTCTTTTAAATGTTTTTGTTTCATTGATTTTTATTAAATATATGCATATATAAATATCTATGAAATAAAATAAATTTAGTTGATATATGGGCTTTCTTTGCAATAACCTTTAACACAAAAAATATTTCAGTTTCTTCACTTTCATTTTAAGCCATTTTCACTGAATGTTCTTATGAAACAACCACATATCTAGGATTTAAGATAGTTTTATAGCATCATGCAATTTTTGAAATAATCTGAATGGGGTCGATTCACGACAACTCGGCGCCAAGTCAGAATCACGTGACGAGTATACAAACATTTCCCCGGCCTACGCTTTAGTGTGTGACATTCCTATACTTGAACTGTTTATATCTTCTTTATGAAGTTTATTTCTGAAACTTTATTTATTTTTATTATGATTTTGCATTTTCCTTGTTTCATAATTAGGTAGGAATCAATTTTCGTAATTTTTTTAGTATAATTTTTGTTTTAGTTTAGTATATGTCATTTGATGTTGGTGTGCGAAGCCGGCGATTACTTGCAGTGTTTGCTTACATATATTTAATAGTCCTAGGTTATTTTTTTAGTATACTTATATTTAGTCCTTAGTATTTTTTTTGGTAGATTATGTTTATTTACACACAATAATGATTTACAGTATAAAATTGAGACTACTGAATTTGGAAAAACTTCTCATAGGTTTCCAATTACTTATTCATAGATAGTGTATCACTCCATATAAATTCATAAAATAGTTCAATATCTAAGAAACGTGCGTAGATATGAAATGGTCCCATTTTGAAATTTTAATGTTTATACCTTTCATTGTCTGATTCCCTTAGTATTTACCAGCTACAAATGTTTCATTTTTTTAGAAATGCTGCCTCTATAATTTCTATTATAGAAGACCATGGAACATTTAGAAACATGAAATGCATGTAAACATAATTTTGGAAATGAAATGATACTAGCATTTGTCAGTAACATGGATATTTTTGTTTATTTAAAAAATTTATATCTATTTCTAATGTTTAAAAAGAGGTTTATACTTTTTGAGAGCAGAGTATATAAAATAATATTTGGTTAATATGAAAGTTTTTGATTAAGAATTAGGAATTCTCTGATGGAAATGCTTTTAACATCATTTAAAGGTTTTGGGTATCTGAAATAATCTAGTAATAAACATTTGATACATTTTAAAGTCGGACTTCCTTTGTAATTATTACCCTTTAAAAGGTTATAATTTTTTTGGAAATACCTGTCTTTAACATTCAGAAAGAAATGAATTGGACTTTTTTAAAAATAAATTAAGAAACATGTTTAAAGAAATAGGCTTTTTAATAAAATTGCTTTATAGTAGAACAAATTAAATTGTCTTCATGAAAATTCCTCGTATACAGAATCAAAAATTCTTATTGGACAAAGTTTTATTTAATAATCATACTCATTTTAATATACATCATTTATTGTCACTTAATTTTAACATTACATAAACAAACCATTTCATGATCTGCTGTATAAATCAGACTCTGAATATAACACTATACTAAAAGGACAAATAGAGAACAAACCGAGCCAATATTCAAATTGCATAATATCTTATACAATTATTAAACCACAATTTTTATATGTTATTGATAATATCTAAAAAATTCTCTGGAAATCTCTTATAAATAAATGGCTTTTTTAATTTATTTATAACAAAAGAGTATGAAATGTCCTCAACCCAAACAAATAAAATGATACAGTAAAAAAAAATTTAAGAAAATCATTAGGTTTATGACAAAAAAACTTACATTTTTAAACACCGCCACAGGTAATTAATAAACAAAAAATTTAGAAAATATTTTTTAAAGGTTTTTGTGAATTTTATTTGTTCTAATTTGAACACTATCAAAATTAATGCTTTTTTTTCCATATACATTTACAAAATTAAGATCTGAAAATGTCTTTTCTTGTTTACAAAGAAATTAATGGCAAAAACTAGTTTTTTAATACATTACCGATGACAAATTAATTCCCAAAGAAATAACAAGAATTTCAATTGAGCTGAAACTTCTACACCGCATAAGTTTTAAGACCTATATATATAGATATATTTTAAGTTCTCATTATTCCATATTAGATTACTTCAGAGCAATTAGCTCATAATGAAATTATTCTTTTCTCTTAATTCATGTAACTGATATTCTACAGCTTCACAAAAAATGTGTACGTAGTAAAAATACCCACAAAAAAAAAAAAAAAAAAAAAAAAAAAAAAAAAAAAATTTCATAAAAGGTATCTTAAAATTTGTTGCTTTTGAAGGGGGGCGAGATTTTATTCTCCTCAAATTAAAAAAAAAGCAATAAATTATGTACAATAAGTAAAAATAAGAGAAAAAGGGAAATAATGTTTTAATTTTTTTCAAAGGACATGTAATTGGGTTGTCTGTTATTTAAAATTAATTAAATCTATAAGAAAAAGAACCAGCTATGTTAAATATATCACACATAGGAACTAGAAAGCAAAATCAGGATACTGCATAACATTTGTATAGGTTATTTACAAAACCTTTCATAGTATTTTTGAAAAATTGTATAGTATGGGTTCAGATTAAATGAAATATCACAAGAATTTTGGAATTTCATATCTAAAAAACTGGCAGTTATAAAATCCACTTCTATACACAATCAACTTTCTAAATTTACATAAAACAAATTAGAATACTGAAATCATTAACTTATAGAAAGTTTTGAACAAAAGAAACATGTATAAATGGCAATGTACAAACTATTTTTTGTAAAATATCTCGATACACTTTTTTTTTCATGTCCTAAAAATACACATATGTACCTGTATAACATTTACCTATATAATACTTGAATAACATTTGTTCATCATAACTGTAAAATCACATTAAATACTAAAGCTTATATTTATTTTTAAACCACCTTAATTTTCCTTACATTAATTTTTATTAATAAATCTTTACATACATATACTTAAAACTACATCCAAATAAAGGGGATGGATGGAAACACATAAAATTGACAAAGGGTTTTCTTTTTTTCAATTTCACAGTAATTGCAAAATTATAACAATCTGTTCCTTTAAAATAAACAAAGCACTATCTTCTGTTTTAATGGAAATATTTGATTTGCTTACACTGAACATACCAAAACTTAATGCATACCTATATATATATATATTTCTACCAGTTATTGTAAGTATAGTGTTAAATATAGTTTAGTTCCATTTCATTCAAACTTAAAACTTATTTAGAGAAATGTATTGACATGTTATTTTGTTATAACTGATATGCATCTAAAGTATCCTTTTATATATAATTATACTTTAAAAAAATGGAAGATGAAATGAAATCAGGAAAAAAAGATTCAAAATTCTTGCTCTGAAGTTTGTTTTAAAATATATTAATAAAGTTTAAAATTAATTTTTTAAAATCATTATTAATTTAACAAGTTACCAAAGTTTATCATGAATAAATTGAGTTCCATTCTAATGAAAATCACAATTTGTATTAATTGTAAGCAAGATTCTTTTACCAGGGCAATCCTAAATTTCACAAAACTTCTCATTTCCCCAAATTATACATCAAAGTTTCTCTAAGAAATACTAAATCAGTACTCGTACCATTCCAAAACTTGGAACATATGTATTAAACTGCTAACTTATTTCACCAAGCAAAAAGACATCCAAACTTTAAAACAAAATTATACCACTATTATTATTACTGTGTTCAAACATGATCAGGAACAGTTTCCACTCTTGGCTGTATATCACAGCATTTGGTGTGGTTTTTTATTTGAAGAAATTGGTCGATATTATATAATGCTATACAAGTGCCCCAAATTTGTCCTTTCAACATACGTCACACAAAAATATCAGTGATTTTGGACGATGAACCCCTTAACAATAATTTTGAAAAAAAAAACTCTGAAATTACATTTTTTTACTGAATTTTTCATGACTATAGATTATTGCAAACAACAATTTGTCAAGTTATACATTTAAGGGTAAATAAAGAGTTGAAAAAGGTTATATTAAAATTCTGAATATTGCCACTGCTTTTAGAAAGTAAACATCCTACAGAATCAAATGTGTATATGTAAAGTCATACTTTGTTTCATGATCCTAATTACTGATAAATATCATAGAACTGATCTAAGTACACTTCTTGGGGTCAATATTTGTAACTAACTCAATGCAACAAATTTATTCAGGATAATATCAATATACATGAGCCTTTTAGACTTTAATACTTATGGAAAAATTAAAATCCAGAATATTCTTATGCTTAGTAAATTTCAGCTGGGGTTGAATAGATTTCTTTAACACATAATGTTAATATTTCAATAACAAGTGTATAGTCTATATCAAATTAATCATCAAAATTATTGAATTTTACCCGCATATTTGTTATCAATAGTAAAAAAAATTGTACATCTGTGTGACAAATTTATACCAATCAAATTCTGAAAAACAGATATTGTGTTAAGAAATCCTTATACCACATAATAAATAGATACCACACAAATATTTTATAATTTTTATTTATTTTTGTAAAAGAAATATGGATTCAAAAATGACTTTATTTTGACTATGTAGGAGAGAACAGGACTTTTATATTCAATATATGCACACAAATTTATATTCTATAATACACATATTCTAATTAAAAAAATTTTAATGCCTTAGTTTTTTACCACATTCAGAATTTAATTCTCAATAAATTATATCTTTTTACTAAAATTGTAGTGCGCATAAAGACTTTCAAAAACGTTTCACATAATTTTTTTACATAAAATTTTACAAAAGGTAATTTTTATTTCTAATGTTTGAAAGTGGTATTTGATTCTCTCATCAAGTATAAACATTAGTAAACCTGTAGTAAATTAAGATATTTTTCCATTTCTGTAGTGAATGCTTTTCGAAAATTCCCCCCCCCCAGAATGTAAAATTAATTAGTAAGATACATTACACATATAGTACTTGTTTTTATATGACATGTATGGTTACATACCAGATTTTGTATTCTTATTTTAGATAATTAAATACAGAAATCTCTATTAACTACTCTGAAGATGTGTAAAATAAGTAAAATTTAAGGAAACTAAATATATATGTTACCTTTTTATGTATGTTCTCAGTATAATTTAATTTAAAATAAACAAAAATTTACTTTGAAGCATTTACATTTCTGAAGACATCTGTTCAAAATTCTTTTAGAAGTTTCTTTTGTGAACACAAAAATTGTAGGAATCTCTGCTTTAGCTGGCGACGATTTCTAAATGGTTGGTATTGAAAACAAGCATATTTCAAGTGGTCAGAATAAAATAACTAGCGAGGAAATGGTTAAAAATCTTTATGCTTCATCATGTTTACAAAACACTAGAATTTATACTGGGATATTATAAAAAAAGATTTTTCTCCTTCAATCATATTATCTTTTAGAGTGATCGAGCAACCATATATAGTTAAATACGAAATTTTAGTGGGTATAATGTAGAAGCAAAATACTTGTAGCAATAACAAACAAAGTGTTAGGTCCGAGTTAAGCGGGAAACAAATGTAAACATAGTCATATGCTATCCTCATCACATGATCGTGACGCCACATGAATTGAGCCCATTGCATTAAATAGGTGTCAATATTATGCTATTAAGAAAATTGGTGGGATCCTGTTTTAGCCCACACTTTTTTTGCCAACATTAAGAATTATTATCCTTATATTGGATATGTCAAATACAGAAAAATGAGCTGCTGGATCAAATTTAGTATTATTTCTTTTGTTTACCAAAGTTATGGGCTAAAAGATATACTAATATAAAAAAAACCACAAGAAAAAAAAAATAAGAGCTTCCCAAAAAATGCATCTTAGAAATAACTTACTTTCTTCTTTCTCTAGAATGCGATCGTTTCCTATCACGTGATCTGGATCTAGACCTCTTTCCTCGTCCGGATCTCCCCCTAGAGCCTGATCGTGAGCGCCTTCTCTCGCGTCTCCTATCACGATCCCAATCTTTATCTATTTAGGAGAAAATGAGAAGAATTAGATTAAGAAATTAAAAATTAATGTTAGGTAATTTATAAGAAATGGTAATTACCTTTATCCTCTCCCATAGTGATGAGTTTATGATATCTGAAATAGAACAAATATATAATCAAGAATATTTATAGTAAAACAATACAATTTTGAAAAGAAATATGAAAGAATGCTTATTCAGATACAAATATAGTAGAAGGTAAATAAATTGAAATAAACCATTTAAATTCAATCCTTTTTCATCGAAGCTTAAGCTTTTCTTCAAAACTTCTTAGTGCATTAATATATATATTCTCAATAAATATTCTTCCATTACTTACATATGAATCAGAAAAGAATTGCAAAATATCTACCTAAAAAGTTATTTTTATGTCAATATTGCAGTAAGAAAACAAAACAACAACAAAAACCTCCATAAATGTGAGCAAGTATTTTAACTACAGCACAAGACAATGCAAAAAAAAAACAAAAACACGTTTGTGAGAGGAATGAAAATATATTCAAATATATTGCACTTGCTTTCCAATCCTCACTGTAAAAAGAATACAATAGAAGAATTTACTCAAAACATAATGTTAAAAATATGTTACATCAAAAAGAAAAAAAATTATAACATATAGATGTTAACCCACGTTTTCATGACAAATTAATCTAATAGCAAATCTGGCTATGTTTAGAAATATATCTGATAGTAAATGTGAACATATGGAGTAAAATTTTAAGGCTAAGAAATGTAATAATTGCAATCTTTGTTAGAAAGCGTTTCGAAGCGACAAGTTACAGGAAATAAAATATTCTTTAAACAGTTATTTTCAAATCGTTATTGCATTATTACACGCACATTCTACAGATAAGAAATATTTGATGCGAAAAAAAAATGCACAATTGTGTTCGTTCAAAGCAAATGATATCACAAATAAACAGAATAATAAAATACCAACCAAAGAATCTTACTTAAAAAATATTTACAATGAAATGTTCAATACCACTCAGAAAAAACCCAATGGACTCCACCAGATAACACAAGAACTGTACCTTTACAAACAGCAATACTCTTATGGTAAAATGGGAGGAGCTAAAATCCAATAAATTATTTCAAACAATTATTTAAAAAAATAATTTAATTTCATGCAGGTATTCTATTTTTTTTAGAAAGAATTTTTTGGGGGCTTTTTATTCAATTGTTTTCATTCAATAATTTTAAATTTTCAAATCTCAACGGCTCATTTTATCAATTAGTCCATGTTTTGAATGTTATTAAATACACTATCTTTTTGCTGAAATTTATCTTATGAGTTTTCTAAAATTGAAAACAATTTAAAGCTAAAAATCAATGACATTTTCAAATACGTTTATTATTCTATGATGAATTTTGTTATTTTTATTTATACAAGGAATAAAACACGTGATAAATTACCCAATAGAAAATAAGACACAATCTGTCGCTAAACTCAAATTTGGGAACGCTCATGTTGTTCAGTTTTTTTAGTTTTACTAATTCATTGCATTTCTAAACTTTAAAAATTGCATGAACACTGTTTTTTAAGAAAAATTAAGCTATCATAATTTTATTCAAAAAACTTATTTTTGAAGCAAAATTAAATGTTGTTTAAAAACAGATGGTAAAGTGACTTTTTTCTCCTTTTAAACCAGAACGGATACAGTTAAGATTTAGGAGCTTCAGAGCTAGTTTGCAAACTTTCTACAACTTTAATTGAATGTGAGTTTTTCTTTTGGTATTGAGATAAATGTGCCCTTAAAAAGCAATAGATTTTATTATTCGAACTGGCAAGGTGAGTATCAAATATTTTTACTGAGACCTTTGTATTAATTTGCTTTTTATACGTGTCTTTCTTTTCAGAAAAGTTTATTATGTTATTAATCTGTCACCTGATTCTCCGTGTTATTTTCATCCGATTTTGTTTATATTTTTAAATTAGTGTAATATTTTTGAAGCATTACATGCTTTTCTATTCAAACAAATGCAGGTGACATGAAATAGCTTAGCACGCTGTAATATTTGTGACAATTGGTAAATTTTAAAGTTAATTTAATTACACATTGTAAATTCGTATATTTTAAAAGCATTAGTTACTATTACTAACGTTATTCTTCATGAATTATTTATTTCTTTGAGAAAGGTGCATTTATTTGCTTCAATTTACTGAATACTTTTATGAAGAATTATTAACTCAATTTTTTTTAACGGCGTTAATATGTTCATTGATAGATTTATCAAACCACTACACATCACGAATGAATATATGTTGTGTTTACTAGTTTTTTTTTTATAGATCTTTGAATCGAGTTAAGAGCTTTTATGAATTCATTTTTCAATCATTAGATGTCTTAAAAATAAGTGTGTGTCAATGAATAAATTGCATGTGAATATATGGTTTTTTTTTTGCATATGTTTAAAAAGTGTTATTTTCTAACATATGTTTGCTTTGTCATTATTCTGAAAAACTTTGTTAAAATTCAGTAAATGTAATTATTCTTATAAAAAAAATTGTTTTTTCTGCAATTATTGTTAAATTTTGTAAAGTAGATTAATGATAAATGAATTTTAGAAAGTATCTTCTAAATTAAAGGTTGTAAACAGTATATTTTAAAAGTGAAAGACCATGTGACTTGGCTGTTTAGCAAATGCATAAAATATTTGGTATTTGCATATTATCACAACCTATTTGCAACATTATATGAAACGAAGTACGTGATTGCCAATTCAGTGCATACGACACATGTGAAATTGGGTTGTCAACTTGGCGAGTTATGTTGAACGTTGGCAATTGTTGCAATAATATAAAATTACAAATATTTTTTCAAGATCAAAAAACACATTTTGTGAAAACCTGAAAGTTTCTTGTAAAACATAACATTTCAAATATCAAAAAATTCATATGGAAAAAAATCAGATGCCAGTATAAAAGAGTGCCAAAATAACTTTTACAAAATTATCAGACTGTGTCTTCAACCATTCTTGCAATTAACTTGAATTGCATGATTCTGTATAGAGTTAATTTAATTTTTAAAGTAAGATTGTATTATTTCTCTGTAAGGGTGACTTCCAGTTCATGTACCAAATAATATTTTTGTGTATTTTGGGAGACAAATAATGTTGCAAGTTTTCTATGGGGCTTAGAATTAAGAGCCTGATATTAATGTGACCAAACTGTAATTAAAATCTCGGTGAAATTGTCAAATCGGCCACTGGTCCGCCAAATTTTGAAAAATCGCTAATTTGGCGCATTTTTGCATGTTGTGTTTTGGAGAAGCAACCCTACCACACCACGATCCGACTTATCCCTCATTGATACAAAAATAAAAAGGATTACCAGATTTGGCGCACTTATCAATTTGGCAAAAAAACCTTCGCGGGATAAGTGGCCAATTCGACAATTCAACCAAAATCTCTTTTAAAACAATCTTTCCTCCCATTTAGATTTATAACTGTGTAATTGTAATGTCTCTATCTTAAATTAACTACCACTTTTTAATAACAAAAAACTTTATTTTGCAGCTATTAAACCTAAACTATACCTCATAACAACCTCATAAACTCATATTTGACTCTCTTAAATAAAACTCTTCCTTTTCTCCTGTCATACACATAGCTTCCCCTGCATCATTAGGGATACAATTCTGCAACAATGCTGTTGAAACAGTAGGTACCATCTATTTTCTTAACAAACTGGTAGCATTATGTTGTTGAAACTTCCATTTTGGTTCTCTGATAAGTGTTCATACTGTTATCATACTCCTGTGTAATATCTATTGGTAATTCTACAATTCATCTTACCTTAAACTCTTTATCTATATATTGCATTTTCTTACTTATAAATAAATCTCCTGTACCATAATGGAACTGCTCATGTCCAAAATTAAGGTTGCAAACACAAAATCTAAGAAAACTGATGAATTATTCACTGTATTGTCATGAAATTTGGCTCAGAAAGGTATTACAATGTGAGGAAGAATATAGCAATGTAACTAACTATATATAGAAAAGATTTTAATTTTGAATTTTTTAAGATGCATGATATGTCAAATAGTATTAAATCATGAATCAGAGATAAAGCATTTAACTCGTTAAGAGTCTGTCTAGTTTAAAATGTGGCCACTGTGCACTGGTATTCAAGCTTCATAAGGAACTGTTACACTGTTTATGAGGGTATCAATAAATATTTGACAACAAAGCCCATTTTTCTAAAAGCACAATTTGTGACTCCTAAGGGGTCCTGGGAGGGTAGCTGTACTTAGAAATTTCTTTTCCTAAATGATCCCAAGTATGTTCAATAGGATTTAGATCCAAAGACCTCAAGGGCCAATCCATATGGCGAATATCCCTTCCGTAATGAAATTTGTTAACAAAGCGAGTTCTGTGGGGCCATTCATTTTCGTCCATAAAAATGTAGTCCAGGCCCATGGCACCCAGAAAAACTTAATATAGGCTTCCAGGAGCTCCATATAGCTCTGTGAGTTGACAGTACTAGCATTGTACAAGGGTGTACGACTACCCAACATTATGCCGCCACACACAAAGATTTCTTTTCCATGAAACCTATCGATTTTTGTTACGTAGGAGGATTGAAAACAAGCTCCACTTTCTTTCCAGATGAAGGCTCAAGAATCACTTTGCTTGAGGAATTTTGACTTATCACTGAAAAAAAAACGCCCCCATTTTTGTAGTTTCCACGACTGATGTTTTCAGCTCTACAAATATCCTGTCTTTTGTGTTAGATGCAGTCAAAGGGACAAGACTGGTTGCCGGGCATAAAGGACAGCCCCTGCAAGATGGCTGTAGAGCATTTACCGGGAAATTCTTCTTCCAGCAAGATCACAAGCAAGCTGAAAAGCCATTGTCTACCAATGTCGTCGTGCTTAAAGCCAAATAACGATCTTGTGCAGATGTTGATGCTCTTTGGCGACCTTGGTTGACCTTCCTGTGACAGTACCACTGTTTGAAATTGATTCCACAGCTATGAGACCATTTTTTTGGGGAGGGGGCACTTGTAATGATCGAGCTACCTCTGCTTGAGACTGGACAGCTTCAGGCCTGCCAATGGTTCTTCCATCTCAAGGAATCATCTAAACGATTATGAGAAATCATCCTCTCTGTTAACAGTCTAACTTGTTTGTTTTAATGCAATATTCACGAAACTACAGGAGAAAATCTCATGCTTAAACGGTCCAAATCCAGTAATTCTGCAAAAACTAATGCTAAACAGTATCTTTTCCTAAATTGAAGGTTGATATATACCTGTTCTTCAAAATATATAAAATACAAATTCTAAAAGTTTTTCTTTAGGCAATTTAAAATTATTACGGGAAAACACATTTGTGACTTAATTTTGGATATGAGTGTATAAATAAATATCCTGCACCGTAATGGATCTGCTTCCCATATGTGAGTAGAACTTGAAAGATTCTTGTCAAAAATTTATATTTTTTACATATCCAGTATTGGGACATGGCATGTCTTGCTCATTTCAGAGATGCTCCTTCATAACATTTCAGCAATTATAGTTTTCATCTTCATTTTCAAAGATTTAAACAAATCTGTGACTTCAAGGTTTGCCTTGCAATCAGGCAAAACACTTATTTGTCTGCATAGTTAATGTTACTTTATGAATCAATTGAGTTTTTTTTTTGTGACCAGCAAAGAAAATATATCCACTATTACAAACTGTTAATTTATTCCTTAGCAAGATCTATTTATATTCCATTTTATTTTAATTTGAGGCATTATGAATAGCAATTTCAAAACAATCAAGATTTTTACATAGATATTGTATTTAAATATTCTTCTTCCACTGTAAAAGCTAACTTTTTGCACTGCTACTTTAGACAGCTTCCAGAAGACAATTTATTGATAATCCTGAGAATTTTTTTCAGTTATGATTGTTTCCTCTTTCCCCTTTTCCTTTCAACCTTATGAGTTGGGTTGAGCTATAGCTAAACTTTGAGCTTAAACAATTATGATTAATTGCAAAATTATAATGCATACTATGAAAGATAAAAATTGTTGTATACATATAATAACATGGTTTTTAACCCCTTAAGCATTAATCATGAGTCCTACTAGTGTAAACTTATTTTTACTGTGTAAATCAATCACGAGTCCTACTCGTCTAAACTTATTTTTAAATAATTATTTCAGGCACATAATTTATAAATAAGTAATCATTTCAAACTCTTTACAATTTATTCAAACAATTAAAACTACAAGGGGTTAAATAGTTCTTTTTTTTAGACACTACAAAATAGCTATAATTTTGCATTTTTGAAGTTTGGATAATTGTTACCTTTGTTGGAAAAGAATGAGCTTTTTGAGTTCTTGTAATTTTGTAGCAGACTAAGCATTTTGGGCCAATATTTAGCATACACATATAAATAGAAACATCAACATTTTAAGAGAAAGATCCGTAACTGTAAAATAATTTTACATTAATGTAAACTGTCATACTTACTAAACTTTCCACAGTTTCTTTGTATTTATTGCATAATCAAATATAAATTGTGTTGGTTTGTAACATATTTTAAAGAAAATACAATTTTTGTGTGCAGTTTTTCAAAATTTTTTTTTTTTTCCTCTTAGTTTTTGCATTTTATATCATTTTTCTAAGTTTGTTAGAGAAGTTTCAGGCTCATATTAAGTTAAAATTTTTTGAAAAGATAAATTATTTCTTTTCATATTTATTAATTCAAAAATTAAATTGTGAAAATTTCTGAATAAATAAATATGCATCAAGGTTTATCTTTGTGAGATTGTTTATTGCTGAAATTATACATAATTTGATTTGTCCAACTCAGCTAAAGTGACTCATTGTTTTTCACTCTTATCATATCAACCCAGGGGTCTTAAGGACCCTGTGTGTGATATTAACCAATGGGGTTAAGAAGCCCAAGTCATTTTTAGTAGATGTTTTTGTTTGGCATTACAAGACCTGGTCCTGTTTCTAAAGACTTATGAATATGTTAAACATAAGGTAATCAAGTAAATCCCTTATAATAAATGTCTTGATGCAAGACTTAATCTGTTTTTTCCCCTCAAAAAGGGCAAATTTTTTCTGTGTTATCTGAGGATATATGTACTGGATGGGAAATTTTTCCCCAAGTGGTATCATTCTTTTGTTAGAAGAACAGTTTTATTGTTCGAAAAATTTAAATTAATCGGTGAATCAATTTTTCACAAATTGAAATATTGTTTTGAATTTTAAAAATATTTGCTGTGCATAGTTACATTTTACTGGAAACTTATAAAATTCATTAAAGCAAAATTTCGGATGAAAACCATAAGATATATTTTAATAACTTATTTTACATTCATCTAATACAATTTTATTCTTATCAGTCAAACAAAATGAACTTCTCCCCTGCTGCATCATTTTTATAAATTTAATTTGTACATTTTTGAATTATTTGTACCAGTTGTAGATATCTACATAGAAACTTTGAATGTATTCTTAGATTATGTAGAAAGTTAGTCATACTCACTCCCCCTTCATTTTTGAATCAAAGGAGGATATTTATCTGTAAAAACCCTATTATGGGAAGTATTAAATGTACCATAAAATCCAGCTTATATGATGCACATTGACGTATAATGTGCACCGATATTTTCAAGATATTTTTTTTTTATTTTTAGATACATTTGCCATATTATGTACTCCCCCTTTTTTTAGGAAGAAACCAAATATGTACATGTGTAATGCCATTATGTTTTGAAGTCATTTATTCAAGATATTATCCCAAGCTTTAGAAAAAAATAGTACATTTCTAGAACTACAGCCCTTTAAGTTCATATGGAATGCCATTTTTTTCAAATAAACATTATTTAGATATATGTAGAAGTTTAATTTTTTTTAGTTTAGTCTTTTTTTATTATTTATAAAACTTCCATTTTTATACCTGGCGTATAATGCACACTCCTAAATTTCTATCTTATTCTTTACTTTCAAAGTGCGTCTTATACTCCAAATTTTATGGTAGTTTTATTTTTTCCTGGACAATAATTGTTAATTTTTTGCCATCTTATTCTAATGTTGAAAGTAATAATGACAACAAAATCATTGAAATTGGATTTGTTTCTATCAGCCTTAGTACAAGCCATGATAAAAAAAAATTAACCACAATATATTAAAAATGTATGATATAAAAAAAGTATTTGTAAATAAGATTTAATAAACTGTAAAAGAGAACATAAATTATTAGAAAGTTTGTCATTTTTTTTTGTGTACCTCTTGATATATGTATTGCTGATATAGTTTTTGTACAACATTAATCACGTACAAAACAAGATTAAAGAATAATTATTTTTGATCTCTTTTGATTAAGAGTTTAAGAATACTTATAATCTATTGAAAATGAAACTCTGCTTTACTGTACGCAAAATAAAATTTAACTCTTTTTGTTCTTTGCCCTCTCAGGTATAGTGCAGTTATGGCTGGGAAAAAAAGGCCTCCAAAATTAAAATTTGTTGAAGAAATTAAACCACCTGAGCCAATGTATGTATTCAGTGGGATCAGTTTTTTCTCTTTTAAATGACTCTTTGTGATGAAAATTCTTATTCTTTCTAAATTTATACCAATTGAAATATTAAGAAATCCATTATTTTCTAAATTTTTTCCCTCTATAAGAAAGGTATTTTTGTTATCAATTGTATCAAAGTGGGACCTATATCAAAAGTACTGAAAATTGATACACTGATGTATTTTGAAAAAAAGTGTAATTTTTTAAAAAGATATTACATGGAAAGTGTAAAGTATCGTGATGCATTGAATGTGTTTATATTTTGCAAATGAAATTTGGTGGAAGTAAATCAAAATTATTTTTTCTTCGATTTAGAAGATTGACACATGATTGTAAAAATTTAATAACTGTTTTTAAAAATATTAAGTTAGGGTTACAAGTTTAAGATAAAATATCTTAAAACTGTAATAACATTTTTGAAAATAAAATGCTTGTAAGGCCTTCATACATTTGTTTCAGTTTGTGCTTTTATTTTTTAGATTATATTATTAAATTTTTTTCATCTTTTTTATTTAATAGAATAATTTACTGGTTTTTTTCCAAATATCTATAATTGCAGTAAAATTTCCGGAAACTTTTTTTTCTATGGTAATATTTTTTTGTTTCTAGAATATTAAAAGTAACCTGAAAACAAAGTTTTTAAAAATTATTTTGTATCGAAAATTTCTTTTGTTGTTGTTGCTTATCCACTTGGCCTAGATCACAAACTAGACCAAGTCCAAGAGGCCATGTCGCCAACTGGTCCATAGTTAAGGCAAGAAGTAGCTTCAATTCAGTGAGGAACTACAGGGGCTGAAGTCTGACTTATCCTCTAGGTGCCGGCTAGGGTTTTGCTGGACATAGTGGGGTGGCCTTCACGCCTTGGGTGGCCCTACCAGGAGAATACTCTCCCAACGTACTTCACCCACCCCGTCCAGGGTCACCCTCCCGCTATGATGAGGCAGCAAAGCAGGAATTGGAGGGAGTTTCTTTTGCGATATTTATATTGACCCTTCGTCAAGCACACCTCTGAACAAAACAGAAACAGGGGCACCCAGATTGATTGGTCACTGACATATTTGACCTCCTCCCTAATCAATTTTAATTCAAAACACCTGTAGAGCCGCTTTGAGTAAGGTCTAAGGAAAGTAAATTGTATGAAAAAGAACCAGTTGAATGAAAAAAATGAGGCTTAAACTAGAACAACCAAAATTGCTAATTTGACTCAAAATGCTTTTGCTGGCCCCTCGGGCCAGCTGCGCTCGATGGAGAGTTAAAAGAGAAATTACATCTTTGAAGTTTTTCTTAAATATTAATCTTGATATGTCCCCAATATGCTGTTTAATGCAGTTTTGAGTGTGAACTTTTAATTCAAGGATCCCTTGAGAAGGACTGTTGTATTTTATTCTGAAACATATTTTGATAAATTACCATATGTTATAAAAGATGTGATGCAATTAAAAAAATTGTTGAATAATTAAAAAAGTATCATTATTTAAATAATTTTGCTTTGCAGTGTGCCTCCCAGGAATTTAGATATAAGAACAACTATTACTGTTGGTGCTAAAATTTTTGAAGTTGAAGCAGATGATCTTGAAACCATCTGTGAACTTGGAAGGGGTGCTTATGGTATTGTTGAAAAAATGCTTCATCGGCAAAGTCAAACAGAGATGGCAGTGAAGGTAAGAAACTATGGTACTTGCATGCAAGAGAAGTAAAGTTTGGAATTTATCTAGAAAACTCAGTTTTTTGTGTAGGTAGTTAATTTTTTATATGTTGCAGATACCAAGATGATATAAGTTATATAAACTTCTATTTCAACCTGTTTGATGCTTAGAACAAATCAAAGATGGGGTATCAACTTGAACATTACCCCAAGGAGGATGTGTGCATTGTCATTAGTTTTTTATGACCCAAGGGTAAAAGCTGTTATATTCATCGAGAATTGTTGGAAGTCTTTAGACGGAATGTTAAGTTGAAAAAAATGGTGTAACACATTTCAAGTGATAGGAGCTCTGTGACTGATGACAGAAGTTGCTGATTAGCAACACAAATGTGTTTATCTTTGATCCTACGATTTGGGAAGACAGAAGAATGAGATTGCATGATATTGCATATGTATTGAATGGAATAATTTTGTACAGAGTAATTAGAAAATCTATTATTTGGAGTAATGTTCAGGTTGTTGGGCCATCTTCAATTTGCTCCTGGCACCAAATCGGTGGATATCAAAGTCATCACTGTGGTACTTATCCCCTTAGTACCTCTAACATAGATTAATTAGCTGCTCAAAAAACTCTTGAGTTTTAAAGATGAATTCACTGTGTGTTTTAACATAACCTTTTATTATCCCTCTGACTATTTTTTTAGATAAAGAACTGCTACTAAACAGTGTGACTTAACAAACAAAATAATATGTTTGTTGTTATGCTGAAATATTGTGAAGAAATGTTGTCTGATGGGCAGTCGATGAGATATTGTGAATACCGAAATTGCTCGCAGCTGTCTTGCAAACATGTGATAAAGACATTTGTATTCTTATATATCTTTAAACTGTTAAAGATTTTTAAATTGATAACATTCATTAGTTTCAACAATAAAAAATTGTCTCTAAATTTTTCTCCTTTTATGCTTTTACATTTAACTTAATTATTGTTAATAGCCACAAATAAATTTAATATTGAAATTTAAATGAGTGTTATAAATGATATATCAACTCAATTTGTAACATTTAAAAATATTTATCTATATAATTCTTGTTATGTTTAAAATGTATTATGATAAAATTGAACTTTTGTTTAATGTATTGTATAATAAAAACTTTTTTACTCTTATTTAGAGTTTACTGTTTAAATTGTCGATAAACACACAGTTAAGTGTTCTTTTGGAGTTAAAAATAAAGTTACTCTTTTAATTAAGAAAAATATATATGTATATTCGGTTTTATATTCTTCATGAAAGAGGGAAAATGTGTGTGTGAATATACCATCTATTATTTTTTTTATAAGAAAAATTTAGGGACATAGATAATCTTTTAAAAGCTTTTAAAAATCAGTTTTACTATTAAAATTTAAAAAAAAATTACTCTTTTCAAGTAATTTTAAAAGTTTGTCAGTAATAAGGAAATATTTTAATACTTTTATGAATGATGTAAAGATTCAGATACTTATTTTACATGTAGATTACCTTTTAAGTTAAAATGAAGTTATAAGTGTTCCACTTTTTTGAAAACTGATTTCTTTTCTTAATTTAGAGAATAACAGCCACTGTGAATAATGAAGAACAGAAGCGGCTGCTAATGGATTTAGATATTTCAATGCGTAGTAGTGATTGTCAGTACACTGTGCAGTTTTATGGAGCTTTGTTCAGAGAGGTAATGTAAAGTGAACATCTTTTAATATGATATTCTAAATTTATTATAATTAAAATGAAAATTCAAGTATGAACAATTCTAACAAATAAAGCAATCTTTCTGATCTGCTGTAAATTTCATCATACAATTCCTTGGATTAATAACTAAAAGTTTGTTGTTTATTTGCTGTTTACAGAGAGGAGTGATTGTTTGAAAGGGTTTACGATGCTAATTTGGTTATATATATTGTTGTTTTCTATACTACATCTGTTCTTTTCTTGGTTGTTTTTTGATAGGTTTTTTTTCTCATTAAATTATATAAATTATCTCATTGAACCATGTTCAAAATATATTTAGCAATGATTTTTCATGTATGGACAAATGAAGCTAGCAAAGCATCGTTTGATATGTGCATGTAAATTATTCAAAAGTGCATGCATACATTTTTTCTTGCATGCAAAAGCAGGCAGTCAAAAACAAATAACTTCTGATGAAAAAAGTGTGATTGCCATCAAGTTTTCATTTTTGATAAAAAGGCAGAAAACTTTTACTATGCATTGGCTTAAATTTTTTTTATAGAGCTTTGTTTCCCAAGTAGAAAATGATCCACCTTATTCTATAAATCTCTGAGGATGAAACAATGAGCATGATGTTTACAGAAGACATCATTGAGAGAGTTTTGTGACAACCCAAGCTGACTACTTTGAAGGAGATTAGTTTAGATCAGTACTTCCCAAATGTACTGTGTCCATGAATGCTTTTTTTTATACAAATAATTTGACTATAACTACCAAGTAAAATAGCTCTTATTTCCAATGCATGATAGAAAAATTACAAAATTTACTTTGATGTCCTGAAAGTGGTAAATGACATTGCTAAACATTATACAGGGTGTTTCTAAATGAATATCGGAGTTTTGACGCTTAATAATATTTATTACATATAACTTTTACAAGTATAATTCATACATTGAATGAAAAACTAACTGAAACAGTTTTACTTACAAGCTTACAAATGTTCAATGTGAGCCCCATTTGTCACATGACACACATCAAGTTGATAGGCGAGTTCATCCAAAACTTTGTTCAGTGTGTCTTGAGTTAATTCTTGCTACAGCAGCTTCAATTCTATTCTTAAGTATGGAAGATCAGCTGGTAGCAAAAATATTAACACACAATCCTTAATACACCCCCCCCCCCATACATAAAAATCATTTTGGCATCAGATTGAGGGAATGTGGAGACCATGCGAAACAAATTTTATTGTGAGGCTCTTTGCGGCCAATCCTTTGTTCGGGTACAGTGATGTTCAACCAATCTTGTACTGAAGGTTGCCAGTAAAGTGGTGCACCATTTTGCTACCAAAAAAATTAATCTGGTCCAATTGAGGAAATAGTCATAGTTGTAGAGCATCAAGATAGGCTCCAAAGTAGGTTGGTTTTCCGAAAATGAAAGGCCCATATACTTTCCGCCGAGATATGGCACGAAAAACATTCAATTTAGGTGAGTCTCATTGTTGACAACCGAACTTAATACGAAATGCTCGCTGGACAGTAATAGCAGATACTGTCTTTGCAAATTGAGAACACAAAACTCTTTCTGTTCACTAGTTGCCATTTTTCTACTAGCGCGCTGATTGGCAGAGAAGGGGGGGGGGGATTAACAGATGTTTTGCACGAATGCGCACACAAGCCAGCAAACAAAACTGTTTCAGTTTCTCTTTCATTCGATGCATGAATTATACTTATAAGTTATATGTATTGAATACTATAAAGCATTAAAACTCCAATATTTATTTAAAGACCAATATTATCCTCCAATATTTATTAAATCATTTTAGAAATAAATTTTTGAAATTTTCTTTTATAAAGAATGCTGATATTTGCATCAGTATCATGTTATACATAGTAGCAACAAAAAGAAGAATAATGAATAAACTGATGTAGATGTAGTTTTTTTTTTTTGGTATTTGTCAGAATAAATACAATATTTATTCGAATCTGAACCACACTCCCCCACCCCAATGTCAATGCTACTGAAAATTGGGTGTGACTTAGAATTGAATTCAGGAAAATTCTTTGGATGGGAGATATTGACCATGATACTGGCAATTAGAGCAATCACAGGTTTATGTATGTATTTAAAAGCTTTTAATACTGAAAAAATAAACAAATTTTTTTCTTTTTATCAGTTATAAATTTCAGAATTATCAGATTTTATTGATAAACCATCTTGTACTATTTTTATTTTCTCAGAAAAGTGCGTTGACAATTTAAGTTGCGTCGTAGAATCGATGGTGACTTAAATTCGAATAAATAGGATAGAGTTTTATCATAAAAGATCATTTTCATCTGATTCTCCTGTATGTTATCAAATTCTTTAAAATAGATTTTTTTTTTAAAAATGTCTTTTTGATTGTTTCTAATTAGTTTTATTCAGATTATTAAAACAAGTTAAATTATTTATACAACATGTTTTTCTTTATAATAATTTTTTTTTAAAGTTATTATATTAAGTTGTATGCATTTTTAATTCCTACAAAAGTAGTTAAATTTTATGTGTTAAACTTTTTCCAGGGAGATGTTTGGATATGTATGGAAGTGATGGACACTTCTTTGGATAAATTTTATCCTAAAGTATACAATGCTGGAGAAACAATACCAGAAGAAGTTTTAGCAAAAATAGCTTTTGCAGTAAGTTTTTGATATTTGGGAATAATATTCCGTCAAAGTGTTATCTTATCAAAGTTGTGTACTGTTGATTTTTTAAAAAGTTGTGTTTTTTCCCAACATGGTTTTACTGAAAATTTGATTATAGCTTGTTTTTTTAAAAAAGATTTGTGTATTGTGTTGGTATATATTTATTTGCTTATTAACTTTAACACTATATTATTACTTTAGTTCTCTACTGTTTTGCTATGTGTTAATTTACTTGTTATTCATACTAAGAGTATTATTAATTATTTGAAATATAATCATGAGTAACTTTTTTTGTAGTAAGCATTGTGCTATTTTTACTAATAATAAGGATAATGAAGAGGGTTCTATTTTATAATGTACATATTCCTTTTTTGTGTGTAAAATGTTGAGTAAAAATATTTATATCTTTTTGCATTATTCCAATCTTTTTGAAGTATCCTCCTGTGCATACTTTTAAATTTTTAGCTAAAAATGTACATAAAAATAGTTTTGAAATAGCATTTTTGCAAAACTAAAGTTTAGATGGATATATTTCAATTCTGTAAATTTTATTATGGTGATTTAAGCCTAATTCAGGAATTGAACCATTCTCTGAACTATAACCCTATTTAAAATTTTATAGAAGTTGATGTTTTTACATTGATCAGGGCTCGAGGATTTTATGCAAATCAGTTGTAAAAAACAAGATAGTTCTTTTGGAGCAATGGAAATTTATTTTCAAGGGAACAATCCTTGAAGTACAAGACTCAGCAGCAAAATTCACAGAAGGTCTTCACTCCTTCAACAACGCTGACACAATTATCAGTATCTAAAATACATGTATGTAAAAGATTATGCATGAGCACCACTCGTCCTACTCAACAGCAGAGCTAATTGCTAATCGACTCTTCGCCGTCAAGGCAAGACTACTAATTGCTAGTCAAAACAATACTGACTGAGTTTCGGCGGTCTATTTATAGACCTTGCAGACCCTATGAGAAAGATCTGCTTGCATCATAGACTGTGAAATTAGTGGATTTCTCCACTAATTTCCAGAAGAATCCATAGGGTCATGAACTCGCCAAAAATGATGTCAACATGGCTCTATTGCCAAGACTTCGCCAAGTTCCCATTGAATCGCCATTATAGCATAAGGGACAGCATTGCTTGCAAATATTACAATTCTAACATAAAATAAATATAACATAGAGTATAAAATAAATGTATTACACATTCAAATCCCTATTCTTTACACTATTTTACACAGTACTTTAACTCAAAAAAATCTTCAAACTTTTTGATAATTAATAATTTTTGTTAACAATGAAGTACAAAATAATTTAATTGTGGTAGGAGTTGAATCTAGATCCATCCTTTAGAATATTTCGTAAAAGTTTTACAAGCATAATTTTTTGTAATATGTGTTATTTAAAGGAAAAATGTTTAAAATATTCATTTTGAAAAGAAAAGGTGAGCGGTATATTTCAACCTAAAATCTTGTATAATAAATCAAAAATTCAATGTTAAAAGCTTGTGATTTATGAAGTTAACTCTGTTATTTAAAACATTTTTAATGCCACCAAGGTGTGAGAAAGAAAAAAAAGAACTATGTTAACATGCATTAGGAGTTGAATACCTTTATAAATCATTAATTCAATTGTTATTGAACTGTTCATGTCCCATCATGGTAAAAAATGCCTTGAAATATTAGTTGGCATTTTGAGTCTTACTATGTAAATATCCACTGAATCTCTCTAGAGTATTGCTCTAAATGTACTGGCTTTGTTGGATCAAATTTGGTAATGCAAGATGTTTTATTTTATATATGTTTTATTCTATAAGTCCATCTAGAGAAAGGCAGTAGTATTACTTCAAAAACTTAACAGTTTGCCAGTTCTGGAGAAATTATGACCTGAAAAGAACTAGAAATTTAAAGACTCAGGAGGGATTTATACAGTCAGTCATGAAGGTCACTTGTTCTTTGGAGCTTTGTCAGGAGACTTCTATTTTGCCTCTACTTTTCTGTTCTTTGGATTACATTCATCTTGATATAAATCTTAATCTTCATGGGAAGGTATTAAAGAATGAAATGTCTCCCGAATAACTGAAAGTTATAGCTTTGGAAACTATTGACAATCTATTCCAACAAGTGAATAACTACATGTTTTTACTGATGGCTCCTTTCTAGATAGATATGGTGCTGGAGCCGGTATCTTCTGTGAATTGTTTAGCTTTTACCTACCACTAGGTATTTTTATTACCGTCTTCAAAGGTGAAATTGAAGCTATTGCAGTAGTGGTCGAGCAACTATCACTAAGAAGCTCAAGAGTTCAAAAAGGCCGTAATCTTTTCTGACTCAAGATCAGCATTACAAGCTCTATCTCAAAATCACCTCTATAATTCACAAAGAATTTTAAAATGCAAATCATTTTTAAAAGATTTTCCTCATAAAATCTCTTTTCAGTGGATACCGGCTCATCGTGACATTGCTGAAAGTGAGCATGCTGACTTTCTTGCTAAGAAAGGAGCCCTTGTGATCCAAAGACTTGCAAAAATTTCAACCTTTCATTCCTAATATGACTAGTGGTCAAGGCATCAGATCATGGCTAGCATGTCATGAGTTCGAGCCCAGTACCACTGAAGATCCGATGTGTAGGGGAGCGATGCACGTTAAATCTGTCGAGAGCTCAAGCGTCCTCCCATTGGTGTGGTGTGGTAGTTAGGAGAGGGGGTGCCAGCTCAGGTGTCGTCCGCGTCACTTGACCATGGTTCAAAATTACGCGGACTGTCCCCTAAAAGCCCTCGTGTAGCTGAACAGTGGGACGTTAATATTCACTCACTCCTAATATGACTTTTGAGCATAAGTTTTTAAAATGGAAATTGCAGAGTTGTCGAAGGATAAGAACTGGGCAGTCCTGAACAGGGACCTGTCCTGGGTTCATGGGGCTCCTAGAAAAGCTGCTGTAGCTCATTTTAGACTTTTGACGGATGACTGTCTGAGATTGCATTTCTCAGAATTAGTATCGCCAACTCACCGGACTGTACTCTTTGTGACTCTGGTCAGTCTATGACCTCTGAACATTTGGTTGTGCCCTGCACTAATTAGCAACCCAATTGTCGAAAAATGTTGGAGAGCATGTGCATTAATGGCATAGGTGCTATTGTAGTGTGTAGCATTTGTAAAATAAATGTTTTATCGTGTGCTGGACCAGCTTTTTCTGTAGTATGGAATTGCCCTTATAATTTTTTTCTTCTTTTTGAATGAAAACAATTTGTACAAAAAAAGAAAAGAAAAGGCACAGTGAAATAAAAGAGCTGTCATATTTTTCTGCATGGATATTAAAATGCCAAATTTGACACAAAGAACAATTCCAAAGTATTTTGTAGCCAGTGTATTGAATGCATTGAGCAATTTATATTACATGGGATTCTTTAAACCTAGTTTATTTAATTTTTTTATCTATTATTTTCATCTTTTTAAAATATTTTTTTGCATGAGATAATTTATTTTGACCTCGTAATCCATTTTGCTGAAAAAGATAATTATAATTATGGATACTACAAAATTAATTTAACTAAAATTTTTCCACTATTATGTTATTACACGTTGAAGGTGTGAGAAAATACAAATCATTAGAATAGTTTTAGTAAAATGTAATGGTTTTAAAAAAGAAAATATAAAAGTAAAAGATGGAAGCCCATTGGCTGAATGGTTAGTGCATCGTACTTCCACACCACACGTCCAAACTCCGGGCTGGGCAAGGTTGACTCAGCCTTTCATCCCTTCAGTGGGTCGATAAATGAGTCCCAAGCTTGCTTGGGAACTTAACACTGGGGTTTTCATGTCAGACTGACCACCTGACCAGAACATCTGCTCATCCACCTCAGGGCCTAAGGTCACGTATACTGAGTTGGGCACAGTAACCCTTGGCCCTCATAGGCTATTGCGCCACTGTGTTAAATTAAAAGATGTGTGTTAATTGTGTTTACAATAAGCTTTTATGTAAATGAATTATCACTTATAATGAACTTATATTAAATATATTTTATTGATCCATTAATATTATACAATCAAATGTAATTTTTTAAAATCAAATTATTTATATTTTACTTCAAATATTTACTATGAAAAATGAGCCAAAAAATTATAAAAAAATGCAAAATTTGCTTTTTTTTTTTTTTTTTTTTGCATTTGCATATTTATTTATTGTTTGAAATGCTTAATAAAAAATTGTAAAGGAAAAAAAAACAATAAAAATATACATTAAACAATAAGCAAGTTAAATATTTACAGTTAGTATTTAGCAAACATAGTATGTATTTTTGCTCTGTTATAGTATTTTCTGTAGAATTGATAATTTTAATTAAATCCAATTCTTAAAAAAAAAAAAAATTTCTTTTTTTAAATTTATTCCATCTTGGTCTTTTTTCGAAAGAATTAAATGTAAGTTATTTTAAATTAATTTTTCATGATCTTTTAATATCTTTTATATTTATGTAAAAATCGATAAGATCTATGGATGGTGGAGTATTTTGAAGTATGCTGTAAAAAATAACCCCATGTTGTATCTTTATTATATTAGTATGAAATTCACATTCTAGGTGGTTAGTGCTTTATATTATTTGCACAGCCAATTGAGAGTGATTCATCGTGATGTGAAGCCATCCAATATATTGATTAGTCGTGGTGGTGCTGTCAAAATGTGTGATTTCGGTATTTCTGGTTACCTTGTGGACTCAATAGCAAAGACTGTAGATGCAGGCTGCAAGCCTTACATGGCAGTGAGTAATGTTATATTAAAATAATATTTAATGCTTTTTAGATATTGTATGTTTCTGTGAATGGGGGAAGTAATTTCTGTTAGAATAACTTGTATCCAGTAATAAAAGGACTGTATAAAAAAGATGTTATTGTGGTAAACTTTGTGTATGATTATAATTTTAAAGCCAAGAAGGATGTGATTATGATCTTATTGTTGCTGGAAAATAGTTCCTTGCAGATCTGTAATGCAATCTCTAAACTTTTTGAAATACTCTGATACATGCAAGGTTGGAATATTCTTGTCCTGTGTGAGATTTATTTATTTAAATGCATTGCTACTGAAAGTTTTGTAAATTGTTGTAATTACAATCTGTAACACTGTATTTTCTTACTTTAAATTAATTGTAAATGGAATAGGAATTTTACAAAAAATTTTTCCTTCAGAATCAAGCTTTGCTTTGTAAATATCAGCTCTGTTTTTCTTTTAAATTTTTATAGTGTAATTGGTCAGAGTATTTGTGATTGGAAATTATATTTATATTTGATGAGGGGGGGGGAGGGGCATTTAATTACACTTAATATTCTAAAATCATTGTATATGTTGAAAAAGTACACTCTAATAAGAAAGAATTTGGATAATATATAGTTTTTTAGATTTGTAAAAGTATGAAATAACTAGAGTTTAAAAATAAGAATATTTTATAAAATGATTTAATTTATCCATGAATAAAATTTGGCGATTTTGTATTAAATAATTAAATGCAGTGTGAATTTTGGGTTCAAATGGTAGACAATGTTGACTACCCCTAAATAGTAAAAAAATATACTATAGTTATTAAGCATCAAGTGTTATTTATAACTAGCTGGCAGACACTGTAAACTCTGATTAATCTAGCTCCCAGTAAATTGGATGTTACTTAATCTAAAGAGCCATTTTTTTAAAAAAACGCCTAATTAATAAATACCAGTTATCATGCTATGTAGGTTGTTTTTGGTCTAATTCATCGCTTGTAATTAATATATTGTTTTGAATTATCTCTTGTGTAATTATTCGAAATACTTCTTTTCACTGCACATAATGTTTTGTTATATATCTTTTTATAGGCTATTTTGTTTATCTGGACCTACTAAAGCCCCAAATTAGTACAGATTAATAAACTTCTTTTGTATTTATATTTATGTATATTTTTTCTGCTTACAGCCAGAAAGAATAAACCCAGGACCCGAACAACGAGGATATGATATCCGATCAGATGTATGGAGCTTCGGTATAACAATGGTTGGAAAATAATTTATATTACATCCTAATTATCATTATGAACAGCTTTTTGAAAATTGTTCTGATAAATTTTGTTTGTTTATAATCTAAAAATGCATCATATTTTTGTATATTTCGATTTGTATGTTCGAAAAAAAAATATAAGAGATGTGTCCAGAAACTAAGTACCATTTTATTCTACCACAACCGCAGTGGTAGTTTTGCAGTTTAACCCTTGCACACATGTCTCTGGTTGATTGCCAGACCAATGATGCTTTTATAGCTGTTTTTACATGGTGTTAAGGAGCATTCAAAATGTTTTAAGAGGATTGCCAATCCTGATGACTGAAGTGTGTTATGTAATCCATTTTCTGACCGCAAGCCAGTTGAAATTCACTGTCAACTTGCAGAGATTTATGGTAAAAATGTAATGAATGATGAACTGGTTAGAAAGTGGGTTTAACAATTCAATGATGGGTACACAATGTTCATGACGAAGCATGGATTGTTATCTTGGGTTGAAAAAGTGAATGAAATAATTCGTGAAAACAGACAGTTCACAATACGATTGCTTTGTAATGAATTTCTAAAAATTTCAAAAGCTGTTTGCTGGTAGTACTTTTCTTTGCAGAGGGTATAGACAAGTTGGTTTTCTGATATGAGAAAAATAGTTTCCAACATGCTCTACCATGTAAAACTAAATTTTGTTTTGAAAAGATTTTTCATGTGAATTTTTCCAAAACGGTAAGTTAGTTTCCGGACATGTCTTGTAGAATTCTACACCTTATCTGTTGATGATATTGAACAGTCACTTATGAATATAAGTTTTATTTTTTGCAATCTTTTAGTTGTATGTAGTTAATTTATGAATATTTTATGGGTTATAGAGATAGAAAATGACTACAGATTTCATAAATGAGAAGGAAAGCTTAAATATTTATATTTTGTTTCATTTTCAAATTTCATGAGTGTATATTCTTTTGTTATGTAATTTGGAATAATAAATATAATTTTTAATTAAAAATATAAATTCATTTTTTTATTGATTTTTATTACATTTTAAAATTATTAATACCTTTTGAAATTTGTAATGTTTTATTTTTATTAACTAAGATATTAAATTGAAAACAGTTCAGTCAACATATTGTAGTTTTAAAAGCTGATATCTATTTTATTCAGCTGCAATTAATTGCTGATCTGTTAATACTTTACATTGAATTTAAGAATTAATTTAGCATGTTGTTATGGTCTAAGTTATAGATATTGTTCATTGAAAAAAAAAATCTTTAATGTTTATTTAAAAAAACTAGCATTATTTTGTTATTTATTTATACCTTTTAAATGAATGATTTTATAGTTTTGTGATTTTATTTTTAAAAATTTGTATTTATGCACATCCACAATAATGTTAAGCAAAAAAAAAAAATTATTTTTATTATTTTTGAAAGATATAGTATCCTACATGGTATTTTTTCTGAAGGAAGGGAATATTACTATTTATATAATTGGAAAATATCTGAGCTCCATATATTTATATGAGGCATTCATTAAATTTCTAACATAGCATTATCAGAATTTATTATTTTTAACCTGATTTAAGCTTTTAATTTCAAAGTTAAACTAATATTTTTAAATTCTAGTGAAAATATATGTATTTTGAAGAGAAACTGACAAAATAATATGTTAGGCATAATAAAATAATTTTAAATCGTAACTTGTGTCAATTTTAAACCTCTCTGTACCCTTTTAAATTGCCTCTCTGTTTGCTTTTATGAATTTTGAAAGTTTTTTTTTAACACAAGCACTAAATTATTAAAGTTATTTTTAGCTTTAACAATTGTCTAAATTTTCAGTATGAATTGTCAATGGGGGTATTTCCATATCAAACATGGACCACACCATTTGAGCAACTAAAACAAGTTGTGCAGGATGATCCTCCTCGCCTATCAGCAGGAAGATTTTCTGAACGTTTTGAAAATTTCATATCTCAATGGTAAGTCAATAACATAATTTATGATATAAAATTAAAATTTCTCTTAAATATAAAGCATTTAGTATTAATAAAATAATATGTTTTCAGTTATAAATTTAAATTGAAGTATTGTATTTATTTCGAATCTAAGTCACCTTTGACTCTAAACTGCACCCCAAATTCTCAACACCTTTTATGAAAAAGTAACGTGAAAAAGGTTACCAATATTCAATATTTACAAAATTTAAACAATTAAAATAAGAATTAGTAAGAAGTCAATAGTTAATTTATTTTACCAGTTTGTGAAAAACTTTTTAATACTTGCATGGATCTGTAATTGCTCTAACCATTAGTATCATGTTCAATTTCCCCCCATCCAACGAAGTTTTTCACCTTCAATTGTAATCTGCACCTGATATTCAGTAGCATTGACATCGGAAAAAAAGTGTGCCTTAAATTCAAATAAATATGGTGCATATATACCTGCATATTACGTGACATTGGAAATGCAACATTCAGAAGAAGAGGCCTTAAGTTAAAGGTTATTTTCAAATTAGAATTTTAGTTCCAGGCTGTGGTAGCTTAGTGGTCAAGGTAATGGACTGATGGCTGGCATATCATGAATTTGAGCCAGTGCCACTGAAGATCTGCCATGTAGAGGGAGCTGTTGCATGCTAAATTTGTTGAAGCTCAAACATCCTCCTGTTGGTTTGGTATGGAAGTTAGGAGAGAGGGGTACCAGCTCGGGTGTCATCCTCATCACTTGACCATGGTTCAAAATTAGGAGATTCGTCGCAGCCCTTGTGCAGTGTAAATAGAACCCCTTCCCCCATATTCTGTTCAACTTATCCCAGAGAGCTGTATATTTTGCATTACTTTCCTAAAATATACATTATTTTCTGGCCACTCATTCTTAGTATTGCATTTTTAATGTCGCACTATGTGTGTATATTTTTGCAAGAATAGAGAGCAATTCACTGATATAATAGTGTTATATCCAGTAGTTGAATCTATACAAATTGATATCACGCTTTCATCACATCATAAATTATAAGTATCACATGTTCATGATATTAAGTATATTTGATTAAAGGCTTTAATTGTGGTGGGGGGGGGGGCTCTGAAAAAATTATTGCTAATTGCTTATTTAAACTTCAAAATTTTAAAAAAATATTATACTTGGTCTAAAAAAAAGTTTAATATGATAAACTTGATATAAAAAAGTGTAACTATGTATGTTTAGACATTGTTGAAAAATATTGGTTGCTTTGATTCTGATTAGTTCTGTATATCCTTGTATGAATTTGTATTAGTATTTCATCTTATACTTATTGTTATATTACTGAATAGATTAGGAGCTGCTAATGGTTTTCGTGTACTGTTCATGCTATTTTTTTGTTCTAATTGTTGTTAGGTGAAGGATTGCTTTAAATCATGGTTTCTTAAGCTTTTCGGGGAGCTGACCCCATTTTTTCATACAAAAATCTTGTGCAACCCCATGAGCATTGCGAAAAGTTTGCACACCTTTGGGTACTTCTGTATGAATCATGTTATTGCTTTACAGTTATAAACATCTACAATAAGTTTTTACTTTGAATGTATCAATATAGAAATTTTAATTAACAAAATAAAAAAACATTATATAATGTAATTACAGGGTAAATTATTCATTAACTATAATCTGTTTGTAAAGTTCAATCATTTTGGGTTCACTTCTGAGATCACTTTTTACTAACAGCATATGCAAGATTTAAGTGTATCAATGGGAACGATGTGTTTGATTACTTTTAATTATGTTATCAGATTTTGAAATAATAGTTGACACTCTGCCAGACAAAATACTTTCTCAATATTCTTTAGATTTGATAAATACTGGGATTTTATGGTTGTTAAAGATGAAAATGTGTTGTCTCATAAATAAGTTGTGGAAAAACTATATGGAGATACTATATTGCAGTTTTAGAAATTGTTGGGAATTCTTTTGCAACTCCTAACCTAAAATCTTTTTATGGACCTCATATTAAAATCAATTTGTAATCCTGTATCTGTTGATAATTTAACAATTTCTTGGGATTTTAGGGGCAAATGAGGGATATTTTCAATAGCAATTTCGAATAATTTTACAATTTATAGAAATCACTCTGCACTAACAAAATAATAATTAAAGTTTTTCTCAAGACACCTAAGATAATCATCAGATGTTTAACACACCAAACAAATTATTTTATGCAAAAAAATATATCAGAAATTCTAAAATTTTTGGTGACCCCAGTTGCAAGTCACACGACTCCTAGTTTAAGTAACACTGCTTTGAATCCTCAAGTTACTTTAGCTCATGTCAGTGTATGAAATATTAAGATACCTCTGGAATAAAGAACCTCCAAGAAAGGTTTGTTAAACTTTCATTATAAATCGATGTTAAGTGATTCAGTTTCAGCCTTTTGGGTTTTTCATATATTTGTGAATAAACTTTTTTTATTAATTAATACTTATACTAACCTAAAAGTTCTTTGATTACTGAACATTAAAATTAAGTGTATTTGATGACGATGGTATCGTATCCATGATGGGACCAAATCAGACAGTACCATGGGCCCATATGACTGTTCTGGCAATCTGTTCAATATTATCCACATGTAGGTTTGTTGATGAAAACGGGACCCCTATTTCTTGTAGGGCAGCAAGAATAGCTGAATATTTAAAAATATGAGCAGGTGTTAGCTCTGTATCTAAACAGTTATCACAATTCCTCTTAAGTTCTACTACCATCCCTATCAAACTTCATTCTTTTGTGATGACCTATTCTTAGCCTAGCAATAGTTTTTGTTATAAGGCGGTCTCCACTTACATTATAGATTTGATGCTTTACAAGAAATGATTTCTCTCTCAATTTGAAATTTGTGAAAGCATTTGCATCTAGTAAAGTAATGTTCACAAAGTTGTCATTATTAAGATTTCTAGCTTTCACCAATTTATCCACATTTTCATTACCTGTTATGTCAACAATCCAGGTAACCATTGGAGGAAGCAGACTTTATCTAACTCCTGTAATCTAAACAGGTGAGAGCAAATCTCTTCAGTAATCCATGAACCTCCATTTAGAATGACCTGGAGGGTTGCTTTTGAGTCACAGAAAATGACAAGACCTTTAGCCTGTTCTAGAATAGGGAGAGTCTCATATAGATCAAGAGCCTGAATTATCGCCAGAAGTTCATAAGGGAAGCAAGAGGCAATGGCAACAGCACCGATTACTCATTAGTAGGTTGCATCACTTGGAGTGGTCATAAATGTCCCCGAGCTTCCATTCAAGAATGTTTCATCAGAAGAACTATCTGTACAGGTGAACACAAAGTCATATTTTGGATATTTATCAATAATCGTGAGCCCTCTTGCCTTGATGATACTAGCAGGCTCACTCTTAGCACATAGCTCTTTAATAGACTTGTTACAATTGTGATGTTCTTAGGAAGCCCAGCCAAGAAAAGAGGTATCTGATAAATGGAAAATTTGTTGTGTTCAAGGCCAAGCAGTATTCTAATTGCATTGGAGAAGATCTTTTTAATCTTGTGTTACTATAATAGTTTTCAAAGTTTCTCCTAGCAATATGTGCTGGTATACAACTTCTAGCCCTGTTTGTGAATTTGAACAAGTTATATCTTCTCTAGGCTATCAAGGTCACACTCTTTTATGATCTTTAAGTTGTTAGCAGAGGATACTGCCCCAACAATGACTTGCAGCACTTGCCTAACACTATCTAGTTTCTCTAGTGTAGTCCTAGATGCATTATTGCAAAAATTAAATATTATTAAAGCAATGTAATGTTAACAGCATATTAAGTTATTTATTAGTCTTTTTTACTTCCTTTAAAAATTAATCTTAATTTCATAAAATGGGGGGAAAATAGAATTATGACTGTCCATTGTGTAGGAGTGATTGCTTTTCAAGGATGCTATTGTAAAATAGTGCAGACCTGTGTTAATGTAGCCCAACTGTATAATTTATTATTTTCATGTTTCTAAAAGCTGTTCTGTGTGTGAAGTTTATACAGCTTCTATTAGCAGTATCATCAATAATTTTAAATCAGGATTAAGTGATAAAACAAGAAATGAGTTGGTATCTCACTCTCTTCATTCCACAACTTTTAATAAAACACATTACTTGCCTCAAATATAGTTCTAGTAATCGGTTGCTGATAGGCAATTGCTAGGTTTAGTGCAATGTTTTTCCAAAAAAATTGATTGATGTGTAACAATATTTTCTTAACTTATGTATATATGCGTAAAAGAAAAAGATTTTCTTATTATTTGCATGTTTTGTTAAAAGTCGCCAGTTGATTGGTGAAAAACATTTCTTTGAATATTGATCATTTTTGTATGTTCTTCATTAATATATTAAAAGGAAGCATTTTATGAAATATACTTGAAAAATGATGGTACAGATGATGTATCATTTTACAGCCAATATCTATGTATACTTTTAAACTGGGACCTTATGAAATTATTTGAACCAATCACTTTCTTGTGGAGTGTTTCTGATAAAGAAATTGAGTGAGATAAATTTGTTTTGAATTCCTGCAGTTTATCTCTGCTTATTAAATCTCTCCTACAGTATAAGTCTCAAGTTTTGAGAAGGGGTGCCAACTCCAGTGTTATCCTCCTTGCTTGACTGTGATTCAAAAATCTGATGTCCGCTTCCAGTAGCCCTTGTGTTATTTCACAGTGCGATGAAAATTAATATTGAATTAGATCTAGTGTAAGCCTTAGAATTGTTTAATATGTTGTATGTGCATGGTACTTGTCAATAAAATATAGTTTTAGAGTATTTATATCCATACAATTAAGCAAACATGGTTGACTGTTATCTAGTTTATATTTGAAATTATGCCAATTCTAGAGGATTGCAAATACATCTAATTCATTTTTTACATGATGGATATGTTCCTTAGAAAACCATGCAAAAACAAAATCATGTAAAAAAATACAAGTGACATATGGTAAATTTGGGAATATGTTGCACAATTTTAGAAAATTGTGTAAGATGAAAATCTTTAAATATTTTCCCAAAAAACTGTGCACAAAAAATAATAAGGAAATCTATGTTATGGCATTTATTGCACAAAAACAATTCATTTTTGTTACAAAAAATTAAAATTGGTATACAATGAAAATTTAATGTATAAGTACATACAACATATAAAAATTCAGATTGAAATTAGGAATGAAACTACTATTTAACAACTATTAATCACTACTTGATAATAAATGAGCACATTTATTGCAAACTGGATCAAAAATGGTATCAGTTACAGATGTGTCGGATATGTCTAGCACAACTGTCACTTTTGATTCAAAAGAATAATTTCATTTGTTATCAATGGCCTCTTAGTTTTTTTTTTTAATAAAGTCTTATTAGTTAGTGACTGTCTGTTTGGTTTTTTAAGTTGATTACGTAATTCTTCATATCCTGCTATACAAGATGATGTGCATTAATTTTAATGGACCCTCTATGTCAGGATCATTAATAATAATGAAATGTAGTTCCGTACTTGTATAAAAAAAATTTCAAGCCCTTGTGAACTAAATCAGCTGTTAATAGCTGATACCTTTGAATAGCTGTAATAACTTTGAATTCACCAGTATCAACTTTATTATCATATAAAAAAAAACTGTCCTAAATTTGTTCAAATTCCTCCTCATATAAAAGGGTATGATTAGCCAAATTTTTTAAAAATTCATGCTGGAACAAAAATTAAAAAAAAAAAAATGTTCAATTCATGCGCTGTGTTATTTCAAAATCATGTAAAAAAGGCCATGCTAAGAAAAAGCTTGGTGTAATTAAAAAATTTCTTCCATTTTGCCTATTAATTAATATTATCAATGTTTCTTTTCAGTTTACAAAAGCAATATGTAAACAGGCCAAACTATCCCCAACTACTTCAACATCCATTTATATCATCGGACGAAACCCATAATTATGATATCTCAAGATATGTGTCATTTGTTTTAGACTTGTATGAAAGGCTACCAGAAGTCCAGTAGGTACATTCAAGTACTTGCTATGTACACACGTTGGAGCTATTTTATTATGCTTGAAGCATATCTACTTTATTGTGCATATTTAATCTACTTTTAAACTTTCGTCAAATCTAAAGGAAAAAGTATTTTCTGGATAATTCATTAGTAAAAATATGTGTGTGCTATTTAAAGCACTTAAATTTGATGTTCTTTTAAAGAACATAGTTACTTTTAGTTTTTTTTGTGTTTTAAATTGTAATGATGTATTTTAATTTCTCTGTAATTGAAAAAAAAATTAGCAATGTATGGTATACCATTAATCACATTGAGATTTATTATGTATTTTTGCTTTTTTAAGTGAACATGAAAAAAAGGCATCGAAACTATTTTTGTTTTCCTGGGAAGAATTATTTGGTTTGTTTTAATATATGCTTATTTTATACATTATTAAATGCTTTGAATTTATTGTATGATTTATTAAAATACGGTATCAATTTAATTGCTCACTGTCAATTTTTAGTTGAGAGAATCGTAAAAAAAAATTTGGGGATTATCATTATTTTTCTCTTAAAAATTTTAATTTAAATTATTTTATCTGTATTTTCATGACTACTTAAATTTATTGCATAAAAATATTGCTAAATACTAATTTTGTTGCTTTATAATAGGCAAATCATGATGCTTTTTTAAACCTTTTGAATTTAGTTTTAGCATAATTTGATGTCAATTATTGTCATTGATGAAGTTTACTCTTCACGTAATGTGTTGTTGTTTTATTGCAGTAGTTTTTTCTGTTGCTAGTGATGTAAATAGTTTTATAATGAATTGTTTTTCTGTTTTGTAAACGGCTGTAAACTTCAATTTTAATTATTAAATATGTAGTTTTATATAAGTGCCTTCATCTTTACTGTGTGTTCCATCATAATGGTTATCTGTACAATTTACATTTAATCTGTTGCGATAAAACAAAAGGTGTGAGACTATTGTAATGTTTGTGCAGCTACATATAATGTGTAAAATAATATATTAAGTTTAAAGATTCCCCCCTTTAATAAAAGGATTTTTTTTATGCTTTACTGATTGTCTTATAAATTCGTATGCATTCTTCTTGAGCTTCAGTGCTTTATAGGAGTTTTTAAGTACGAAAAAGGTTTCTTTGTGAACTTAATTCAAAAGTGTATATATCTTTTTATTAAATTTGGCAGGGGGAAAAAAATGGTGCTTGCAATTTATGTTTTTAAAAACTTTCTAAAGCTAAGAAAATAAAGTGAAATATGAAACAGAAACTGTCAAATCAACTAATAGTGATATATGTATTTGATTTAAGGTTGTCTTTGCTACTGTCATAGAATAAGATTAAAATTCTGAATACTTTTTAGTTTAAGAAAATATTCTAACTTTAACTAATTGTAATACTTATATATCTAGTATCTCACATTGCTCTTAAAATTTTAAAATGTTTTGTTTTCCATTTTAATAAGTGACAATTGAAAATCAGTTTAATTTTGCAGTGCAAAATTTTTTAAAAAAAACAAACATGTTTAAAATGTTCTATACATGTTTTATAATAAATATTTCTCTCAAATGGATATTGAATCCACTATATAATGTTTACTTTAAATGCTTTGTGTCGGAAAAATTGGCTGCCTTTTAGTCCAATCTTTAAAAAAAAAGAACTTAAGGTGAAGACAACCATGAATCGCTTACCAAATGAATGTATAATGTTTAAAATCAAAATATTGAACCATTGTAAAGTTTTCTTGTATTTTTACCTTTTTTTGAATTGTATAATGTAAAATAACATGTGGTTGTCTTTTGTGAAATTTATGTACAATGTTCAAACTTAATAAATTATCACTATTTTTAGGCATTTTTATATCAATATTTAGATGGAGACTATTGCTGCCTTTGTTGACTATCGTGTTGAAAATATTGATATTTTAAATGAAGAGATTGAATTTTGCTGTCATGGCTTATTAATGTTAAAATATTGCATTCTGGTGGGAAAATTTGAATATAATTCCCCCCCCCCCACTTTATTGTTGGTTTGCAATGCAATAATTTTAAAAGTTGTATGAGCTTAGAGTTGATTTATATTTTCGTTATTAATTTTTAGCTTGTAATTAAACATTCTTAGAAAAAAGTATTGCTAGTGTATTGAGTAAAAATTTTTCTGTTTTTACTAGTTCTCTGAATAGTAAATATGAATTTAAATGTGTTTCCCCCCCCTAAAGATTCAAAACAGAATGATCAAATTCTGTACAGTTAAAATTATTTGTAACATGTTATTGTTTAAAAGTATATATAACAAAATTATGTTAGATAAATTTTATTAAACTTCATGCCTTAATTTCATTAAATTTTTTAAGAAAATATGAATAGTAACTGTGGATTAGTTATTTTCTTTTATATGCTTTGGTCATTGTGAAATGAATTTGGAATATTTTAATATTGATGATTTCTAGGTATTGATGGATATGCTGTTATACAATAGAATAAATAGATTATATTAGTGATTTTTGAGTGAATTATAATCTATCATGACATTATTATTTTGTGTAAATTATATTGATTAATAAACCTCTTTGAGTTATTAAATACTATCAAAATTTTTTAATTGTTTTTATATTTAGAATTTTATTATATAATATTTATTGTAAATTTTGCTTATTTTTCCTTTTATTATTTTTTTGAAAAGTTAGTTATTCAAATAATTTATTTTTTTCCTGTATAGTATTAAAAAGTGTGTTATTACCTTTTTCTTGACATACAACTGTAACAGATAAAAATGGCAAATTAAAGCAATTTCATTGGTTGGGGACAAAAAATTCTATGAACTGATGTGTAATAAAGTAAAAATTTTTTTACCAAATGTGCAATTATGCATTCTAATTGAATTTTTGTGCTTTACGTGCAATCTTTATGTGCAAGTATAATTGATACAATTTCATAAACCAATTTAAATTGAAAGTTAAAGGGGAAGAAGGGAATTTGTATTTTATCTTTGATTTTTCTTGTTTTAGTTACTACTTGCTTTATTATTATTACCCTCAGATTCTAGAAACTTTTAATAGACTAACTGTAACATCAGTATTTTATTTTTCCCATTTTAAAATTATTTGCATCTTGCCACTTTCTCCAGAAAGTGTTAACAGTGTGTCCAGAAAGTTGTAATGTGAAAAAGGAAAGAAAATGTCCCTTTATCATTCTTTTTAAGAGTAGTTGAAGGGTAATGTATATGTTTTTTTGTTTTGGGTAGTTTAACCATAAAGACTCATTGTGGTCTTTTTGTTGTTGAGGAGCTAATTTAATCTATTTTGAGCTTTGTGGTGAATTTTGAGATCAGTGTATTTAAAACATTTGCTTTGTTGTCTGAGTGAATTTATTATGTGTAACATGAATTAATGTTTTTGGTATGAGTTAAATTATTGTAAACATTTTAATTTCTATTTTTTTTAAAGTATAACATGTTAAGTATCCCTTTTTACTGACATTCCCTATTAATTTTCTCATTAGTTGTATATTTAGATTAAGTAAACTAATTTTTTTAAATGCCAATATGAAAATTGTGAATGAGCATTGAATATATATATATGTTACTGCATCGATGACAAAATATCTGAATACTTATTTTTGTGCAGTGATTGATGTGGAAGTGGATTAAGTTAGAGGTGTAATGTAAAATAAGTTGTTGCTCCAATATCAATATATAATATCGGGGACCAAGCTCTTTTAGCTTGATTTCAATATTATCTCTTGTGATTTTTATGAGAATGCAGTGCAGATGTCTAAAGTAATTCTATAAAATCGTATATGTGAGAATTTTTCCAATATAGAAGTAAATGGTCTAAAAGCATTAAAAATATTTTTTTTATTAATTATGCAGGAAGTTTATTTTCTAGTTGGTTTTTCAAAGCTTGTGTATGCATTACAAATAAACAGAGTTGAATCTATCACATCCATTGTGTGCCTTTTAACTTCAATGGTGGCCTACAATCTGTTTCTTGTGATAAATGATACTTTGCTAAGAAACATCTACATGCAAAAGTAAGCAGAGTTCCTTTATAATTGAGCATGTTGTAGAAATGCCGACTTTCCTTAAGAATCGTAAGCTATTTATAGCTTTTTGAGCTTATTAATAATGGGAAAGCAGGATTTAATGTAATGTATAAGTAATCTTTATTGGCAATTGTATAGAAGAGCATTTGTTTTTTTGAGGTGTATTATTAATTAGTGCATTATGCATGTTCTTGTAAAATATTTTTTTATCATTCATCTTTTATAGAAATTAAGCTGTGCAATTCCAACTGTGTGCAAAATTTGTTATTGAATTCCTTTTTCCTAATGATAAATTCATCCCAAATAAATGTTTTTTCCATTAGACTATTGTCTCTATTCAACACGCAAGTAGTAGAAATAGAGAATCAACAGCATGAAGTATTTTGATCTTTCAACCCTGAAAGTGGTATAAAGAGTGCCTTAAATTTTATTTGACAATATTTATTTCACATAGATAAACTTCCTAAATAAATATTGCTCAATATCTGTGTTCAAAAATTTTCTTCTACATCAATAGAATTATTACTTTTCCCCTTAGTATGACTGAATGCAATATATTTTTTTAAAAATAAGAATAATGGATTTTTTAAAAATTCTCCTGAGTTTGCATTTTATATGCTTGAAACTCATGATAGGAATTAAAGGAAAATATTTAGCTTTTATTGGTTGTCAACTTTTGACACCTAATATACTTAGTTCTGTTTTAAGTTGATCCGAAGATATTTTGCTCACTTTTATTTTACTTGAGACTATTTAGACTGTTCAACATTTTGTTATGCTTCTAGTTAAAATTTTACTTGATTGTTTTATGTCAGAAATATAGATATTAAATTGTTAAAGACAATTTATCATAGTGTAATTTGATGAACAAGAACTTAAAAAGAAATGCACCATGGAAGTTTCCTAAGCAATAAGTAACTTTTTTACGATATGTATTCTGTAATAGTATTATGCTAAAATGTTTGTTATTTTTGTGAATAGAACCAGCTCAATTTTTTGTAGAGTGTATGTGTTTGTTTCCTTAATGTATCCCTCTTGAATGTTTTAAAAATTTACAAAATGAATATCCATTCAAAATGTGTTTAGATTTGTTTAAATGTTTGATTTAAAATTTATTAATAAACAATGTTTTTTTTTTAGTGATGGTTTTTTATAAAAAAATCAGTTATTGCACTTGTAGTACAAAAATATACAGTACAAAAGGAAAAATAAATTGTTGCAATAAATTTATTTTATGGTTATAATTTTTTAAATATATAAATATTATAGTAATTATTTTAAAATTAAGATAATTTAATTTGTATTTTATTTGTGATTCATATCGAGCTTTATTCGTAATCTTTCAAATTATATGTATTTTATTTTAGTTATGTTAAAATGACTAACTACTGAAGATTCTGAAGAAATCGAAACTAATTGTATAATCTGAAATTGGACAGGTTTTGTATTTTGATATTTACTTAAAATAATATTTTATGTATATTTCTGTAGTGCAATTAAGGATTATGTACTTTTCAGTATAATGTGAGAAGAGATAGGTATGTAATTGTATTCAAAGTATAATTTATTTGGAACTGTCGGTTGTGTGAAGTGTTTAGTGAAAAAAAGAAAAGTAGCTCATAGATTTATAAATTTTTTCACACGGAAAACTTAGCTTAGATTTCTGATGGTATGTTACATGTTCAATTGCAGTGGATGTAGTGCATCTTGTTATGTAAATAATGGAATTAGTAACCGCACAACTTCGTTATTCTCTTATTCATTGTTATTGCTTCAAAGTACAAAAGAAGGAAATAAATAAAAAGTTGCTGCCTCTGGAATGGATGTATGATAATGAATAAAATGAAATAGTTCTATTTTCTGGTGTGTTTTTGTAAAGTTTATTATGTACATTGTTGTGATAGGATTTCTCATAATACATGAAATTAAAAAAACCATTTAGTCATTTTCCCCTCTTCATTTAGTGGCTATTGTTATGGGATTAAGTCCTGGTGCTATTGAAGACCCATCATGCAAAGAGGCTGAAAACTATGACCTTGTTGCAGAAGTTTGGAGATTGGGGCATCAATTGAGGTTCAAATCACATGGTATGTCGCCATTTGCTATGTTGCTTTATATTGCAATATTAACTCTCACTCTTTTCCCTTCCATCATATGAAACTTTTTACGGCGGTCTTATTCTTGAACCCCTCCCTCCCACAGAGAGTTATATTTACTTCACGCTTGAGGGCTGTTGGCAACACACCTCATAACTTTGAACAATGGATAAGTGACGAGGATGATACATGTGCTGGCACCTCTTCTCCTAACTTCTACACCACTCCAACAAAAGGATGTTGGAGCCTTACAGATTTGTCGTGCATCAGTCTCTTCCCACATGATGGGTCTTCAGCTGCACTAGGGCTCGAAATGATATGCTAGCCACAAATCCGTTACCTTGACTACTAGGTTAATGCAGCCAGGTCTTAACACAATTCTTTTTCTTCATGATGTGTGGCCGCTTAAGCAGAGTGGTTATAATCACGAACTTGCAGCCTCCAGTGCTTGGGCTGATGCATGTTAAATAATTCACGAGACTCTAGGTTCTCCCATTGGCGTGGAGTAGGTTTGAAAAGTGGGATGCTAGCTCAAATGTTTTCCTCATCACTAAACTGAAGCTCAAAATGACGTGTTTATTTATGTCGCACTATAAAGTAACACGAGAGCTATCAGCAATGGACCTCGTCATTTTGAACACTTTGTGTGATGAGGATGACATCTGAACTTCCACACCATGCCTAAGGGAGGACATTTGCTCTCGACAGATTTAACGTGAATCAGCCTCTCTACATGGGGGGGGGGGGGTCATCACCGGAACCAGGGCTTTAACTCATGACATGCTGGCCACGAGTCCTTGGTTTTGTCCACTAGGCTATCATGACCACATAGTGTTACTTCAGATTGAGAAGTTATTTATGAATCATCCAATGCCTCGTAATTTGGAACTTCCATTAGGTGACAAAGTCTGTTATCTGAGCTAGCAATCCACAGCCACGTCAACTCTTCTATCAAAGGATTGAAATAACCACTTGGCTGTCTAGAGATTGGAAAATTTTTTAATATTATTCAATATAACAAAATTGAGTAAGATCTAAAGACAAATTTTCAATATGTTTTGTTTAAGTACATATAAAATTATTAAAGTTATGTTCATAATAGTTTCAAGATAGAAAATATTGACCTATTCTTGGTAAATCTAGAACAATAATTACAACACATGAATTGCCCACGTTGATCAGGTAAATGCATTTTTACATCTTCGAAGTAGCCAATTGGGTGGTGTTGGTTTGGCGCTGTCTTTGTACTCCCAAGTTTGTGGGTTTGACCCTGGCCCAAGTCGATGAATTTTCATGATGCAAAAAATCGACAATGTCCATGTAGAATGATTGTGGCATTTAAAAGATCCCTTGAGGGCCTATTTGGCTTGGGTCTTCTCGGCAAAATTAAATTTGTGGTACAGTTTCACATCATTAGAGTTCAGGTGCCTCCGTCTGAGGTGGAAACTGGGCGTCAAAATTACATTGTGGCAATTGATATCCATCTATATGGGGCCACACTAAAATGTAATACCAGCCCCAGGGCATATATAAGATCTGCAACGATAATTACGAATCCTCAGTCCCTTTAGAAAGAGAAAATTTTGAAAGTGATATCATTCAAAATGACGAGGTCATATTTATTCCGAGTGTGATGATCCTAAACAACCCGAAAGTGGCATTTCATTGCATCCACTTTCCCCCCCTCTTCCTTTCTTACACTTATAGTTTTATCAAGACCACAAACTCGTGTTTTCTCTCAAAGTTAAGAGTATTTGGCGCAGCTTGTCTAAATATAACCGTTTCGTCAATGAGACAAATCAACCGAACAATCATTTATGCTTAATGCTTTTGGCGACGTCCAAATAAAGGAAATGTGAAATTAAATCGGACAAATGTTGAGCAGTCTTTTAGGAATTTAAGGAAAGGACTAAGCCGCCCATCATCCGCTACAGTGGTTAGCGATGTTGACTTTTGTACCGTAGGTCTTGGGTTACAAGATGGAGTTTTTGACGCCGTTAAATAATAAGGCATATTATCACATAAGCAATAATGAGAATAAAATATATATAATGGGCTGCGGACTGGTGTTTTACCATTGCAGACCTAGTACATTCGCCGGAAGCTGATATCTCTTAAGCGCGGCACCCTATAGGCGGATACCAATTGCCGCAGGTAATTTTGACGCCCAGTTTCCTCCCTGGAGACACCTGAACTCTGATGATATTAACCTGTTCTAAGATTTAATTTTGCCGAGAGCACTCAAGCCAAACAGACACTTTAGGGATCTTTAGCATGCCGTATAATCATATGACATGGCCGCTGACTATTTTCTGCATCATGAAAATCCACTGTCTTGAGTCGAGGTCGAACTCGCAACCTTGGGTGCAGAAGGCCAGCAACAAGCCAACCAGCCCGTTGAGAAAAAGCTATTTGAAGCAATAATTTCTTTTTTTGAATCGGGTATTGAATAGAACTTCATATAACTATGAAACACAAAGCAAAATTAAAGTAGATTTGGAAAGAACATTTCTCCCATTTTGAGAGAGAGAGAGAAAACCGTTTATACATGCTAAATTTTACATTGATAAGGCATCTAAATGCCATTCACACAGACAATCTTACGTTGATGAATATATGAATTACTAGCTGTTACCCGCCCGCTTCGCTGGGAATTTCATGATGTTTTATAAATTTTTACTGCTTATATATATGTATAAATTATTGATATCTAAGTCCTAGCATTAAGAATTCGATTGAATTGAAAAATATACTTATACCTGTAACTATCACCTGTTGATAAAAAAAAAGGGCAGAACTCATCTAATTTGTATTTTCTAAAAATCTCTAAAATTGAAGCATAGAATGATGTTTGCTCTTTCGTAACTCAAAAACCAAGTGGATTCCCGCAAAACCAATTTTCGGTGGATCTCTACTCCGTAAATTGAACATGCAAGCCAAATTTCAAGTCTAAATCTAACAGAAAAAAAGCAAAAGTTTTACTATAAATATCCCCGTAATCCTGTTGAGAGCCGTTTTCCAAAATTACTGCTCTTAGCGGATTTCAATTCAACAAAAGAAAAATGCAAACAAAATTTTATTGTTATAGTCCTTGTAGCTCGAAAAAACTAATTTTTTTTGTCAATACGTCCCAGTAACCCCCTGCAACCCCCAGAACTTGATTTGCTCAAAATTTATTCTTAGTGGATCCCTATTCAACAAAAGAAACATGCTTAACAAATTTCAAGTATATGGGTCTAACAATTAAAAACAGGAATTTTTTTCTGTAACTCCTCTTGACCCCTCGCAAACATCTTTGGGGGTCAATTTTCATTTTACTCTTTGTTAGAGGAACTCTATTTCATGAAAGGAACATGCCTACCAATTTTCAAGCAGGATGATCAAGTAGTTTAAAAATGGAAATATTTATCGACTACGCCTCTTAATCTCCCGAAATTAAACTTGGTAGTTGATATTCGCGAAACCCATTTTGTAGCGGTTCTCTACTTTACGAAAGGAATCTGCTTATCAAATTTCAAGACTGTACGTCTAACAGTTTAAAAATGGGGATAATTGTCTATAATGTCACTTGAGCCCCCGCAACGCCACTTCTGGGTCTGTTTTCACAAAACCCATTTTGTAGGGGAATTGCACTCTATGAAAGGAATCTGCTTAGCAAAATTTGAAGACTGTGCATCCAATTAATTAAAAATGCAAAAAAATTATCAATAACGCACGCCCCTTGAACCCCTGCAACACCACCTAGGGGTCGATTTTCACAAAACACATTTTGCAGTGTATTTCTATCCTATGAGAGGAATCTGCTAACCAAATTTCAAGACAGTGAGTCTAATAGTTTAAAAAAAAGAAATAATTATTTATATCTGCCCTTAACCCCCGCAACACCCCTTGGGGGTCAATTTTCTCCAAACCCGTTTTGTAGCCGATATTTACTCCATGAAAGAAACATTCCTACCAATTTTCAAGCAGGTAGGTCAAATAGTTTAAAAACGAAAATATTTATCTCTTACGCCACTTATTCCCCTGCAACGCCACTTAGAGGTCTGTTTTCACAAAACCTTCTTATAGCTGATCTCTACTCTATGAAAGAAATCTCTATCAAATATAAAGACTGTGCGTCTAATAGTTTAAAAATGGAAATAATTATCTATAACGCCCCTTAAGTCCCCTCAACGCCACTTGGGGGCAATTTTCACGAAACCCATTTTTAGTGTATGTCTACCCTATGAGAGGAATCTGCTTACTAAGTTTCAAGACTGTACGTCTAATAACTTAAAAATTGGAATTTATAATGCCCCTTAAACCCCCCGCCCCCGCAACACCCCTTGGGTGTCAATTTTCCCAAAACCCATTTCGTAGCGGATATTTACTCCAGGAAAGAAACTTACCTACCAATTTTCAAGCAGGTAGGTGAAGTAGTTTAAAAACGGATATATTTATCTATTACGCCCCTTAATCCCCCGCAACGCCACTTAGAAGTCTGTTTTCACAAAACCCGTTTTGTAACTGATCATTATTCTACGAAAGGAATCTATATATCAAATTTAAAGACAGTGCGTCAAATAGTTTAAAAATGGAAATAATTATCTATAACGCCCCCTAAGCCCCTGCAACGCCACTTGGGGGTCGATTTTCAGCAAACCCATTTTGTAGCGGAACTCTACTCTCTGAAAGGAATCCGCTTACCCAATTTCAAGATTGTACATCAAGTAGTTTAAACACGGAAACAATTATTATTAAAGCCCTTAACCCCCCATAACGCCCCTTGCGTTTCGAATTTCGGAAAATCCTTTCTTAGCTGATGTCTACTCTACCAAATTTCAAGTCTGTAGGTTGAATAGTTCCAGAGATTTCGTGATTAGTCAGTCAGTCAGTGAGTGAGTCGCTTTTCTCCTTTATATATATAGATTTCCATTATTATTTTTTAGAGCAACGGTTCTCAGTGCCGTAACGGAGAATATTAGCCCCCCCCGTGCAAAATTAGGTTTTGGGCTTTTTAGAATCCCTTACAAAGGATTTAAAGACATAACATAGGCTTTGGGCTTCCTAGAATTCTGGCTACTTCCGGTATCCGGGGTTTACGGGGGTGTTCTGTTGGTTCTTAAGCTTTCGGCAATCGCGGCCCCCGCATAGAAATTCTTTTCATGAACTCCCGAATGGTTGTGATGTTTAACAAAAACCTGAGGTCTTCGTTTCTCACGAACTATCGGGCGTTAGTGATTTGCCTAACGATGTGGTTTTGCGCTCTTTCAAGGATGTTAATATTTGAGATTGCAGCGTGGCCCCAGACTGGACAAGCATACTTTATCACCGGCCTGAGAATCAGAGTATCGATAAGCATCTTGTTTTTAAGAGTAAGAATCGAGTTCCGAGAGATTAGGGGATAAAGACTACAGGCTGCTTTTCGGAACTTTGTTTTAACCTGTGTGGTTCGAAAGTGAGGTTTTTATATAAAATAATGTGGCCGAGTGGTCTAGGCATCGGATCATGGCTAGCGTGTCACGAGTTCGATCCTAGTACCACTAAAGATCCGCTGTGTAGGGGAGCGATGCACGTTAAATCTGTCGAGAGCTCAAACGTCCTCCCGTGGGTGTGGTGTGGTAGTTAGGAGAGGGGGTGCCAGCTCAGGTGTTGTCCGCGACACTCGACCATGGTTCAAAATTACGCGGACCGTCGCCAAAAGCCCTCGTGTTGCTGATCAGTGCGATGTTAATATTCTCTCACTCACTTATCTAAAATAACGCCAAGTTATTTTGTCTGTTGAGACCAGGGGACTGGGTGATTGTTAACATGTACAATGGGTGGTTTTCTGAGTGTATTTCGGGAGAAGACGGCCTCCGTTTTGTTTGCATTCAGTGCTATTGTATCTATAACGACTGATGGAACGAACGCTGGACGTCACTGGGAAATGGAACGCGAAGCGTTCCTCCATCCCATATCTGGATTGTTGAATGTATGGCCTGTTGTTGAGGGGCCTTGATTGAGAAATGGCTCCTGATTGGTTGGCTGTACTAGGCAAGGAGGCGTGGCTAGTGAATCTGTTTCAGGAAGGTCCGAGTTAGTGAGAGATGTGAACTTGCGAGATGAACTGATGGAGCAACAGCAATGAAAAAAAGTTAGAAAGTTGATTGGTGCAAAGCAGCAATTGTGCTATGCTCATAGAATTCAATTAGGAGTAATAGATGTATTATACCAAAAAATAAATAAATAAAGGACAGAAGAATCAAAATACTGTGTATATAGAAACTTCGGATTCACACTTTGAAGAGAGTGGGAGTATTACTGACAATGTAATTATATATAATTGTTAATGGAGGGGGTGAAATATTAATTCATGAAGAATTGCTTCCTATAATTAATAAAGTTCGAAAAATTTTTAAGATATTTAAATTTTCCCCTACAAAAAATGCCTTATTACTAAAATATATTCCAACTGAAAGTAAAACAGAACATCTATGTTAATATTAGATTCTAAAACAAGTTGGAACAGTTTACTCCTAAGGATGGAATGATTTTTGAAACCGAAAAATCCAATCCAAAAAGCAATGATCAATTGAAACGTGCAAGTAAATTTTTCTGATAGTGAATTCGGCTTAATATCCAATCCTATATCAGCTCTACTTAAAACAAAACTGGCTGTTGAGGCATTATGTCGGAGAGATTCTAATTTATTAACGGCTAATGCAATAATAAATTTCATATTGCAGTCACTGAAAGAACAGTGCACATCATTATCTGAAGAATTATACATTACATTGTAAAATCGCACAGAAGAAAAGCATACCGAAATAGAAAATGTCTTACGGTATTTACATAATTATAATGATTATAAAAATGATAAAGATGAAAAAACTAACCAATTCAAATTTGATCAAGTTTTAGTAAATTTTCTTAAAATTTTTTACTCACTAACTGATTCACATTCAGAAGAATTCTGTACAGTTATCGAAGATGATGATACTAATGTCGATAGGAAAAAGGAATTGTCTCTTGAACAAAAATTAGAATTAGCGGTAACTGAAAGTAAAAAAAATTCAACAAACGAAAATACAATACAGAAATCAGTTATATCCAAAACCATCCGACGAGAAATCGATTTATTTGAAAAAAATGAGGGGTTTAGAGGTAAATATACTTGGAGAAAGTATATTGCGCACTGCTAACAGTACCACCAACTAGAGTAGATACCGAAAGAGCGTGTTCGACAGCTGGTCATTTTTGCACAAAATTACGTTCCAGGACAATTGTACAATTGATGCACTATGTTTTTTAAGATCACATTTCAAAAAATTTGTAATAGTACCAAAGACTGAATTGTGATATTTACACTTTTTTGTAATTTTAAATAAATATGTTCCTTTACTTTTTTTTGTGATTCTTTATATACTTATATAATTTATAACTTATGAATTACTAGCTAATATACCCGTTCTTCACATGGGTTAATTGAAAAATAAAACAATACAGATTGAAGAATAAAGAAGTTTTTAATGAGTTAATTTGACATGAATTGCAAATGTAAGGGAAAAAAAAGCATTTTGCATATCTTAGCTGAAAAAAAACAAACATATTTGTTAAATTTTAAATTTGTAGATCTAATAGCTAATAAAAAGGATTTTTTTTAACGCCCCGTAACTCTCTCTTGTGGGTCGATTTTTGAAAACAGCTTCCTCAGCAAAAATGACACATTGTTACCAATTTTGTGTAATGAATGCTTAAAATAGAGTAAATAATTTATATATGGATGTATAATACGTTCATATTACTTTCTCTGTTGTATTTATTTTATGTTAAAATTGTAATATTCGCAAGCAACACCGTTCCTTACATTATAATGGCGATTCAGTGGAAGCATAACGAAATGTTGGCGATAGTGCCAAGTTGGCATCCTTTTTGGCACCCACGTTGGCAACTTGGCGATTGAATGAATGGTGCAGAAGTTGATATCCTGTAGCGCCACCTGGTGGGGAGCTTCAAAAAAGAGAATAGCACAAAAACCTTATCCATAAAAAATACATGTACATGCCAATTTTTATAGTGATCGTTTGAACCGTGAGTTGGAGTGAAGCGATTTCATATATACAAACATCCATTTAGATATAAATAGATGTACACTTCACGATTTACATTATTTTTCTTCTTGCATCATAATTATCCTTTGAGAAGAGATAAGAAAATGGTTATATAGAATAAAAACTGTAGAGCTTTTTTAGAAATATACGAAGTCAATTTGAAAATTACAATCACACAATAACAGGAAATTTGTTCCATGATCTTGTTTAAATTATTTGGTAACTCGAATTTCAAAGCCTAACGGCATATTATTTAAAAAGAACATGGAATAAATGCTCAAAAATTCATTCGACAGTTTATTACAAAATGAAATGATTAATTAAATTGTCTGCTATTTTAATCAGATGATTATCTTTGAATGTTAACGGGAAAGGAAAAACTTAATAATTTTTGCGTGGTTTGTAGTTTTTGGAAACTGGATGGGCCTTCTTGACTGTTAGAATTTTATTTATTGTGAAATAAATTCCTAAGGGATTCGTCTCCATTACTTACTTCAGCTGAACGTGATAGGTCAGATGTTTTGGTCACCTTCTAAAGGATGAAGACAGATTTCGTCTCAGACGAGAACATTCTGTTCGTCTTCCAGGAACTGATTGATTTGTTCATTTAGAACACACTGGATACATTGTTCGGTCAAATCATTTTTATACGTCTTTCATGTGGGCTTTAATTTAAACTTTAAGGGTTCTGTTTACGAGGTAATTTGAGTTCAAGGAAGTTAAGTTAATTCTATGTGTTTTCTAATTACATTTAAAAATGAATATGATAATCAAAGGAAATAAATATTAAATACACAAGTTTTAATATATTTATGAATTCCAAATGGCTGACACATGTTACTGTAAAGTACCGCTAAAATGAAAAGTGTTTTTGATATTGTTCATATAAATTTTCTTCAATAATGCCAAGTTTCCTTTAAAGAAATTACGTTTTTTGTGTAAAATATCTAACTTTTAGATAGTCTTAGTTCAAGTTCTTTTTAAAAATGGCAGGTTAAAAATGCACAAAAATGCTATTCGGCAAAACAATATTGATTACTTGGTAAAAGACTTGTGAAACTGAATTTCTGGAATTTCTCAGAAGCTTTTAAAACCAGAAAATAATGTAAATTTTTCATGAGTCTAAAGAAATTTTAATCGAAAATAAGCTTGCAAGATATAAGTACAGATCTCTATACTGTCATAAGTTAAATATTACAAACAGTGTTGGTGAAAGCAGAGGCCATCAAAAGAAATTCTTATGTTAAAGGAATTAATTTGTTTTGTCACCTTGTAAATAAAGTTCAGAATGTTGAGGGGAGTGGGGGAGGCTTTTGAGGTTGGGTAGAAATTGGTATAAATTACTAAAACCTGTTTTTTTTTTCAATTAATAAAAAGAAGATTCGATTTCAAATATACCTTTTTAAAATAAGTTTTCATATATATTTTTTTAGTTAAAAACCAATTAAGTTTTAAAAAAAGAAATAAGTGGTATAATTAGACCACAAGTTTAATTAAAAAATGCACGGTTCCAGGAATAGTAATAAATCTATTTAATAAATTATTACCCTTAACTATCTCAATTAAAACTTGCAATTCATAATTTTAAAGCAATTTTTATTTTTATTTTTTATGCTGTGAATTCGAGATTATTCATCATTTATGGATCGCACCGAATTTCCACGCCTGCATCTCTGGGTTGGATGATTGCATACTGTTTTTAAGTTATTGATATCTAAGTCCTAGTATTAGGGTTTCGATTGAAACAAAAAAAAATATTATATTCCTTGTCTCTTGATTTTAAAAGGACAGGAGTTGAATTTCTAAAATGGAAGTATATTTATCTTTTACGTCCCCGAACCCCGTATCAAAGTGGATTTCCACAAAACATATATCGGATCCTACTGTAAAATGAAAAGAAACATGCTTGCCAAATTTTAAGTCAACACGTCCAATAGTTTAAAAGTGGATTTATCTAACGCCCTCCCAACATCTATTTGGAGTCGATTTCCACAAAACTCCTTGTTCTTAGAGGATCTCTGCTTAACAGAAACATGCCTGCAAAATTTCAAGTCTTTAGGTCTAATAGTTCTAAATACCTCGTGCTGAGTGAGTGAATTGCGTGTCAGAGGAAGCCGTTTTTCTTTTATATATATATAGAGAGAGATTACATACCTTTATATCACACTATTCAGCTACTCGAGGGCTTTTGGAGACGGATCTCGTCATTTTGAATCATAGTCAAGTGACGAGGACAACACCTGAGCTGACACCCCACCCCCTCTCCTAACTTCCACACCATACCAACAGGATGACACGCTTAAGCCTCGACAGATTTAACTTCCATCAGCCTTCTACACCGCGGGTCTTGATCAGCACTAGACTTGAACTCATGACACGCCAGCCAAAAGTCTGTTACATTGACCTCTAGGATACCACGGTCACATCTTGCAACCCGAAGAAAGACTGATTTTTCGAAGGAATGTCTCCAAAGTTTGTCCCCTTTTCTATCAGAAATCCTCACCCTTTATTGTCACCTTTTTTTCGTTGACGAAATAAATTTGAACAAAAACTAATTCTGGTTGCTTAGAAACCGCATAGAAAGATGAGAGAAAAAGGAGAATAAGATGAAAGGAGGAGGGGATGGAGAAGAGGTGGATGAGATGGCAATCCTCTCTGTTCACTTGGACACGGATAGATGTTGCTCCAGGATATCTAAGCTTTATTTTGACAACTCCCGATCCTATTGACTCTGTCTTCTTTTTCTGCTCCCTTTTTATTTTTACTCCGCCAAGGGAAAATCGGTGTTTTTGTTTTGGTGCTTGACGAGGAAAAGGCAATTAATTTCGAAAGTCTTAAAAATAAAAAAAAGGAAATCATATCGGGAAATTTCCATGTTCTTTTTCCGCTTTCTGCAACTGGAAAAGCGACTACATTTAGGAGGCGAAAGTTTTTATAACAAAAGTTGAAAGCAAATTCATTTTTTGAAATTATAATTAACAAAAGTCGGATATTAACCCTCCTGCCTTACTGCAACTGAAAATAGATATTCAAGAATCTTAAAATCGACACAACTTAAATAGCCAGCTGGGTGACCTAGTTGGTTTGTCGCTGTCCCGGTACGCCTTTGGTTGCGGGTTCGACCCCGGTCCAAGTAGGTGGATTTTTATGATACAGAAAATTAACCGGGTCTATGTCGTATGACTACGTGGCATGTGTTAAAGATCCCTAGAGTGCCTGCTTGGCTTGGGTGATGCCAGCAAAAATTAAATCCTTAAAACAATATCACATCGTCAGAACTCAGATGCCTCCCTCTAGGGAGGAAACTGGGCGTCAAATCAAAATTACATTGTGGCATATGGTATTCTACCTATATCGTGTCGCACTTAAAAAAGTGATTCCAACTCCCGGGAAATGTACTAGGTCTACAATGGTTAATATCACTCCACAGCCCCATTGGAAATAAAAAAAAAGTACAACTTAAATATATTGATTTATCGATATTTAATTTAGTATACTTTTTAGTTTACCTTTGAAAGTTTTATTTGATTATGCAAAAGATAAATTCTGAAATAAAAACTTCAGAATTTGTTTCAGAAGGCATTTTTACATGAATTCTAGAAATGAACATTTTATACACAAATTAAATCCGAATTCCATAAATTTAATAAAATTATGTTTTGAAATACAAAGTGCAACCAGTTTAAAATAAATTTACTTTGTTTTCATTGGAATTGAAACGACAATAAATTATAGCCATCTTTCTTTCCAAATATTGTTTCGTAGAAAAATATCCAAACAAAGGCTCTGTTTTCCGAAACGAAGAATGAATTCAATTACAAGCCAGATCGCTCAAAAACAAAGAATAAAATTATATTTTTACCTTGCATTTTCAGTTTACTTGTATAAGGATTAAAATAAATACACACTGGAATAAGATACATTTTTGATAATGAGTATTTAATTTTATCCTTATCGACAGATAACAGAACGAAATAAATAACTTCTAAAGCGTTACTTAAGCTTTAATATTTCCCTCTTCTTCGTATTTATCGTAAGTAAAAAACCCGATAAATTTTGTAGCTAAAAGCAAAAATAAATAAAAATAAGAGCAACAAATAAATAGAAAATGAAAAATAAAGAAATAAGCGCTGTGAAGTCTTCAAAACTACTTTTAAAAATACTGCTCAAAGGAAGTTAAATCCCGCCATATTATCTGGCAAAGTTTTCAGTTTCAGAAAAATAAATTCGGATGTTAAAAGAGAAAATAATTGCCAATGTTACTGATATGGTCGCCAATTTCCAATCTCCCGGAGTAAAAAGTAATGCCAGATAAGAGAAAAGTTCCATAAACGCGCGAACAGACGGATTTATGTGCCTAAAATTGTCCCGAAAAATAAGCAAAAACCCTTTTATGTTTTGTGAAGGGCCCTTTTCAAAATAATTATGACAAAATTCCTCTATTTGAAACTTTCTTGTGTTTATAACGATTTTTTTGTGATTTAAAACATTAAACTTTAAGGATAATAAAAGAATATTTGGGATGTTTTGTAATGTAATTATAAAATGTTTATTAAAAGTTATCAGCCAAAAAAGTAAGTATTTTTAATTCTTAATAATGGACATCGACGTTTCTTTTTAAGAATTATTTAATCATAAAATTTATTTATTTTTTAAATAAACAGTATTAATATTTCGAATTTAAAAAAAAAATAATCGAACATGCTTATTGATGTGTCTGAAACATTACTTGGGTTAGAGTAGTCAACAAATGTTTTTCTAACGAGCGTGATTTATAAGTTTTATATTATTTTTAACTATTTTAAAGTTAGGTTATAAAAAAGACGTAAAAGTTAGGCTCAACTTTCTTTTAAAGTGTTGGAAACTGGGTTAAAAATTCACAAAACTTCAAACTGCAATAAATTTTAAAAAGTACTTGAAGCTTTAGTTGATTTAACAAACTTTTAGAGTTTTTAAGTATGATTAAAATTTCTTGAGAGGTGGATGCAGTTTCTGAAAAACTATCGCATTAATATTTTCTTTATTTTTAATCGATAGAAGTACGTTTATAATAAAAGTAGCTTTTACCCACGGCTCCGCTCGCGTTGATATGTTTAAATAACTGTCAAAGTCGTAATCATTATCATTAGAAAGTAAATAATATAATACGGTAATTTTTTTATTGCTTGACTGGAACCAATTAAATTTAAAAATTCTAAAATTGAGCTTAGTTTAAAAAAACTGAAAACGTAATTTATTATAATAATTAACAACAAAAATTCAATAACTTAAACTATTAATATTTTTAAAAATCGAAAGTATCTACGCGTTTAATATAAAATTCCTCTTTAAAAGAACTCAAAACATAATTTTGTTCTAAGATGCTACTGTATGCCATATTATATGTTCTTCCGTCAGTTGCAAATATGTGAAGATTTGGGCATTGGACACACCGAACATGCTACATATAGTTGGCCATAGGAAAAACATTGCTTTTCCAAATGCACCCCTGCTACCTGAAATGTTAGCTTTATTAATATCAACAGTAAAACTGGAAATTGAACTTGTTTGAATTGAAACGGTAAGTCAGTGAGGATGCTTGGAATTCGAGGTATGATAACACTGTCCCTTTTCATGACATATGTTCAAATATTGGCACTAAGTATATTCTGTATCAGTTTTGTGATCCAATGCCTTATTCCTTTACATAGTCGTGGAGCATCGAGATTTTACATAACTGGTACATTTAGTTTTAATTGAAGTTTATGTGAGGGTACACCCGAAAGTTCAAGTGAATTTAAGAACTCCGTGGGATATGAAGTACTTTGTTCTTTATCCAAGATTGTATTCATTGATAAATATTTCTTCATTTCCCCCTCCCCCGCACGTCGTTTAAATTTTCAATGTTGATTTTATGGATAATGTCATTGTTAGGCTCCAATATTGATCTTGCGTGCAACCACTGATCCCAATTTAAATTTTGTTGCAAGTCCAGGTAAATTTGAGCAATAAGATTTACATCATTTTCTTCTACATTACAAAATTCTCTGAAAGTAAAATATAACCTCCAGCATTTGCGTTCAAACATCCATAACCGATTTTCAATTGCGTCTCTGCATAATTTTCCGAATCTACGTCCTTATGAAGATGCACTCTCATATTCGTTTTCAGACTGAATTTTTCAACTTTTCCCCATAAGCTTGAATTCACCAGCCAATATATAATAAAGCTACCAACCCTCCTATTATATCTGTACTATCTCGTCAATCCTGAAGAGTCCGATTTAACGATTCTATAGCTTTCTTATGAAACATCGTACTTTCATCCCACACTAAAAACTTACATTGTTGAAGCATCCTGCATTGAGAGCTATTTTTTCTGAAATTTCATATGAGTGAGTCTTCAAATCAAGATTAAGCGATAATTTTAAAACGGAATGTGCAGTACGACCGTTGGTCACTAAAATCGCGGCTATACCAGAAGAAGCTATAGCAACTGCTATCTTCTAGGTTTTTCTGATGGTCATTAATAGTAAGTTCAGCAAAAACGTTTTTCCTGTTCCTCCAGGGGCTTCGAGAAAAAAGAGTGCACCACTCCCGGATTCTATTTTACGTTACACTTCATGGAAGACTTGACTTTGTTCTGGAGTTAATTGAGGGATTAATTTTGTTACTTGATGTTGCAATGCTATAAAATCGTAGTTTAATTCTCAAGTAATTTCATTATCGAAGCCATTTTCGTCGACAGGTTTAGGGATGATCATTCCAAAATCATGTAGCTTTTTCCTAACCATTCTGAAAAACTTTATTGCGTTTCGTTGTAGATGTGTTCATTGAAAGGCATGTTTGGTTGTACTTGCTGTAATCGTCACAAAATATCTTCCGCCATGTAGTCTTTGTACTTATTCCAAAAGGTTTGAGGATTAGAAAGACCGAAGATGAAATAAGTATTGCATAAAGGTCCCGAATTTTATTCGGCGAGTGACATTGTATGGATGAATCCATAGTATATATCTTCAAAGAAATACCTCCATGTAAAATATCTAGGTTCATTATAAGTGAAAAATTTTGTGCATAATATGAATATTGTATAATTAGGTTAAAAGAAATTCAAAGTAATAAATACTTTCAAAACTAATCAAACTAGACAAAATTACTAAAGTAATCAAAACTTTTTATGAAACTATCAATTAAACTTCAATATCACGCGCGCGCAATTCGCTCTCTCTCTCTCTAAAACTTTATTTCTTTTCCCTCTTTAAAAAAGTGGGAGAAAACTTGCATTAAAACATCTGGGATTGTCGGAATAGAGAACTTCTTGGCCAACTTGGCGATATTTCTCAAAGTTTGAGTTTGACATTTAACAAACATAACGTAATAAACGTTAGACATTTAATTAAAAACCATTTAAAAAATTGCTTTTTGTAAAGAGGCTAAATTACACTATGTTTCAGTTATTTGTTACAAATGTGAGAAAATATTTATTAAAATTTCCATTATTGACCAAATGCATAATTTTGCGCCAACTTGTCGGGGAGTAAGCAACGTTAACGTTTTACCTTTCATAGTTCCCGTTCCCGTAAGAATATGGAGATAAAATATATCTTATGTAAAATATATCTTATGTCGCTAATAATGTAGCTTTCCTTTGGGGAAAGAATTTTTAAAATTGGACCAGAAGTTCTCGAGATTAGCCGGAACAAACAAACAGACAGACAAAAATTTTAAAAATTTATTTTTTGATATAAATACTGTATATACTTTTAAATGCATTTAGAAAAAGCTGCTAATTTGAAATTACAAACAGACACTTAAATTTTATTTATTTGTATAGATAGGAAATGAAAACAGAGAAATTGTCCAAGTACTTGATTAAAAAATAATTTAAAGTTTATGTCAAAGTTTCTTTGCAGTAATTATAATTTTTAAAAAAATCTAACCGACTAAATGCATAAAAATTATTTAAGATTTTGATACTGCGATGAAATAAGAAATGTACACTGAAGCAGTGCTTCTCAGACTTTCAGTATTGGTGACCCAATTTTCAATTAGAAATTTCATTCCCATTTATAGGCCTATCGCATTTTTCTCGAAAAATCTGTTTGCGTCGAGATCACGATATTAGTAGATTTCTCCACTAATTTCCAAAAGAACCCATAAGGTCGGGAACTCACCAAAAATCGTCACCAACATGGTTGGCAAAATTGATGCTAACTTGGATCTATCACTAAGATTTCACCAAGTTTCCATTGAATCGCCATTATAATCTAAGGAACGGCGTTGCTTGCGAATATTACAATTTTAACATAAAATAAATACAACAGAAAGTAATATTAACGTATTACACATCCAGATATAAATTATTTACACTATTTTAAGCGTCCATTACACAAAATTTGCAACAATGTGTTACTTTTGCTGAGCAGAGAGTAGCTTAGGAAGGTGTTTTCAAAAATCAACCCATAAGAAAGTTACGGGGAGTTATACATAAAAAATTTTTTTATCAGCTCTGTTAGGTCTTCAGACTTAAAATTTAATTAATATGGGTCTTTTGTTCAGCTGAGATATGCAAAAAGCTTTTTTTGTTTAATTTACAATTCACGTACAATTAACTCATTAAAAACTTCTTTATCCTTCAATCTGTATTGTTTTTTTTTTAAATTCACCCGCTCGAAGAACGGGTGTACCAGCTAGTTTGTAATAAAACTCCGATCTATAATAATAACATCTATTCCCTAACTTTGTATGCATTAGGGCAAGAATTGAATGGTTTCAAATAGTTTCTGCAGCGGGTCACCCTGAAGCAGTTAGGTTTGTGCACACTACGGCTATAAGGTTGTCGACCCCTGAGTTAGACTGTATAATCAAAGACACCTTGTTACAAAATATTTCCTTGTGTGTGATATCCTTATCATTTTTCTGTATCAGTTATAGATTCTTCAAGTAACAATGTTCTGGTGAGATAGGTCAGCGAATAACTTCATTCGAAAAAATGAATTTCTTGGTAGGATGAAGAAAAATCGCCACAAAAATTTTCTGGTTTCATACAGTAATCACAAGCGATAGCCGAAAAGAACAAACTAGCTTAGAGTTGTGGTCGAAATTGCGGTCATCTCTGTCAAATGATTGCAATGGCAGAGAAAGATATTGCCTATCACGTGACCCAACAATACTGACGCGTGGGCATGACAACTTTCAGAAAAGTTTGTTATCACTCTTTCCCGTCTTTTTCTCCTTTGATGTCTACTTCTCCTCGCGTTTTCTCTATTATTTGAAAATCAGTGAAAATAATTTGACACCGTGGGGAAAAAAGAGAGAGAGAGAGAGAGAAAAACTGTGTGTGTCAGCTCCAACGCACGACTGAAGTTTACTTCTTAAGGTATCCCGACTATACTTACGACAACTTTTTTTTAATAAAAAAATGGAGGTATGGGGATTTTTTTGTTGTTTTTAGATTCGTTTAGTACATTTTATGAAAAATATGCTAAAATTAAGAAGAGAAAAAGAAATTATTATTACTAGGGAAAAAAATGGGTAAACATTGACAAAATATAACATAAACACGGCCATTTCTGTACCAAAAGTTTATGAACAAATTTTCAATTCTGATGTGGTGCTATGTTATTCATTTTCGTAGTGACCTTCAGGATAAGAGATATTTCAAATTTTACAAAAACTAGAGTACTTTATCTTAGTTGTTATACGAAACTGCTTAAAAAAACAGTGATTATATTCACATAAGAGAGTGTAAATTTTGTAATAAAACGGTGATTAATAAATCTGAAGGTCAAAACACTTCTACTATTATTCAGAACATACACAACAATTTCAGTTAATTATTTTCAAAACTTTATGAGCAATCGCTGGCCCCATTTGAGCATTTTCAAAAACAACATATTTCGAGTAAAACGCGTTTTAAGGTAAGACATCTTGCTTAAAGTAATGGCATCTGCATTTACTAAAACTGTGACGGGTGCTTACGCGTTTCACTAACCTTCTCTTATAAACTTTTAAATTGTATTTATTTTGACCAATCCCCACTGAGAGCTGGAAGTGTGACTTATGTAAATAAGATAGTTTCGGGTTTAGCGAGTTCGAAAGAGATATAAAAGGGAGAAATGAAATGAAGAGAAAATGATGACTAAGCGGTTTGATAGAGTAGAACTCCGTGTTTGGGATTGAAAAGTAAACTACGTGGTTGTACAAAAAGGTGTTTTTAACCGTCTAGCTTAATGAAGTGAAATTTGAAGATTATTGAAAAAGATTCCTTAAGGCGGTTCTGAAGTTATTGAAGATATCCTAGATTATAGCCACTTCATAAATTCTACTCGTTCCAGGTTCCTTCTGAAGAAGATTTCAGGTCTGTAACTTTTGTGGATTTAGATTTAAATGTGTAGTTTGATTGTACGTGTTATTCCCCTCGTGATATCAGTTAGTATTCCGTCGTCCATAATTGAATTCTGATAATACTCCATGATAATTTATTGTTCTTAAAGTTGATTATTAATTGTGGATTTTTGTCTTAAAGAAATAATAAATAAGTGATTTATTATTTGAGTAGTCTTTAATTATGAATCCTACATATCCTAACATAGATAATATGCAAAGGGGTAGTGAGAGACTACGACAAAACAATTATAGGTTTTTGTTCCAGTGAACGGAAAATAATAAACTTGGTATTTTTATAAAGCTATTAAGGTGACCTATAAAAGAAAATCAGGAAAAAAAATTTGTCATTTTTTGGGAAAATTCACAATTTTAGGGTAGTCGGATACCTTAAGTACGGTTGTCTTTTAATTATATAGTAGGCAAGCAGGGCAAATAAATGCATCTCATATAATACTAAAAGCTTGCATGTATTTTCTTCATTCTATTCACATTTTTCATTTGATTCGGTAAAATAATATAAAACAATATACCTCAATTATGTTACATAAGTATATGTTACTCATAGTATAAGAATATACTAGCTTTCATGGCCCGGCGTTGCACGGGCTTATACCGAGGGTATAACTTAATCCCCATGTTAATATCCTCCTTTCTTTCTGACGCCAACACTTTTGTGTGTGGTTTTGACGCGTACGATGTGAGTGCATGACCCGTGAGTGCGTGTCATGGCTTTGTCGCTTAACATTTTCCCTTCTCTTCACAAATGCAACACTTCCAATATTATTTTTCGAAATTACTTTGATTTCTTTGTTTCTTTCCTCTCCGCTTAGCCCGGCGTTGCACGGGCTTTTACCGAGTGAATAACTTCATCCCCATGGAAATTTCGTGTTTCCCTCAGGCTGATAGCTCTTATGTGCGCGGTGTGAGTGATTCCTTTAACTATGTCATTAAAACTCCCTTTTTCGAAATTTGTTCTTGCGTTGGTGTGGTGTTCTAATTATTAGAGATGGGTGAAAGCGCAGGTGTCGTCCTCGTCACTTGACCATGGTTGAAAATTTCGAGGTCCATCGCCAATAACCCTCGAATAGGCGAACATTGAAAATTTCAAGGTCTGTCACCAAAAACCCTCGAATAAGCAAACAGTGCGAATTTAAAAATCACCCACTCACTTTCCAATTCTTTCGTTTTACCGAGTGAATAACTTCATCCCCATGGAGATTTCGTGTTTCCCTCAGGCCGATAGCACTTGTGTGTGTGTGTGTGTGCGCGCGCGCGATCTGAGTAATTTCTTTAACTATGTCATAAAAACTCCCTTTTTCGAAATTTGTTCTTGCGTTGGTGTGGTGTGGTAATTATTAAAGATGGGTGAAAGCTCAGGTGTCGTCCTCGTCACTTGAGAATAGTTGAAAATTTCGAGGTCCGTCACCAAAATTCTCGAATAGGCAAACAGGGTGAAATGTAGCCTTTTTAAATATAGTTGTATGTTGAAAAAAGACAAAAAAGTAGAAATTTTTCAAATTTCAAAATTTCACTACTATTTTAAATATTGAAGTAAAATTGTGAGGATTTTTTGAAATATTCGACACACGGGAAAAATGTGTCATGCAATTATCTTTATAAAAGAAGAAATTATTAAATGATTGTTTTAAGTATTTGAGTGTTTTATTAAAATTTGTTTCGAATGCATAACATACTGCCATGGAAATTCACCTTCCTTTATCAAAGTTCCTGGTATATGTGTGATTCCTTTATATTAACGTCATTACAATTCCCTTTTTTTTAAAAAAAAAATATATCTTCCAGATCTTACTAATGCCAGACAGGTTTCAGTTCTCTTTCTACAGCACGGTGTTACAGTGGCTTTTTGAGTGTAGAACTATTTTCCCCCTGACTCTCCCCTCAGATATAAGATTTATCTTCAAGTTTCTATTCATGACATATCAAAAACAATATTGCTTTAGTAAAAAAATAATAAATTTAAACAATAAAAAGAAAACTATTTTGATGCTTGAGTAAAAAAAAGTCATCATTTTTTAATAATAGATAATTTCTAGGAATCTAAAATAATTAAATAATTTTCAGGTTTTCATTAATCAATCAATCGCTACTTACAGTTAGCTTAAAAAGGTCTCTCTAGAACGTATTTTTATCCAAAATAATAGGCGATATACTTTTTATTAACAAATAATTAATTTAATAAGGAAATAATAGAAACATTCCTTTTATTTAAAAAAAATATATTAATTTAATTCCATTATCTATAAATAATAATAAAAAAAATTAAATATTGCTTTAGTTTCGTAAAATATCTATTATTTTAAATCCATTTTCTAAAAAAATAAATACAAAAATTCTCACCGTTAATTATCGAAAGGACTATTCATTTTTTCATTTAGTTGTTTTTGAATGTTAGATTAAAAATATATAAGAATGAAAAAGCCTGGAAATTTATTTACATTCACTGCACAAAATCATTCAAAAAGAAAATAATACTGTGTGTGAGACTAATATATGTTTCAGAATTATATTTTTTTTACAGTATTTTTTATTCCACTCATTCACTTTTGCCAAGAACAGCAAGTTTGACCTTGGCCACTGAGCGTTAAACAGAGGGAGAAAAAAAAAATAATGATTCTAGCGCATGCGCAAAGCCTTTAGAATGTGTTTAAAGCTTTCATTAATTTTGAGGGCTCAATTTTTAATTGAAAATTCCAAGTTTTCACAATTGATTGGAAACAACAATAATTTTTAAAGAAAAAAGGTTACAAAAATAATGCTTGTATTATTTCTCGCAAAAACTTTATTTTATGAAAATCACAAAAAGAAATCTTTAAAATCCGTAATTTTTAAGCGAAATCGACACACGGGAAGAGAAAAAATCATAAAATATGCAAAACAGCATTGTTTTGTAAAAAAAAAAAGTTGTTTTTTTTCTATAAAATTCTTTAAAGAAAAATAGTTTTTTCCCGGAAACGAAACTGTAGCCTTTTTAAAAATAGTTGTGTGCTGAAAAAAAGACAGGAAGTATAAATTTTTCAAATTACAAAATTTCACTACTATTTTAATTTTTGAAGTAAAATTGTGAGAATTTTTTGAAATATTCGACACGAGGGAAAAAGGTTTCATGCAATTACCTTTATAAAAGAAGAAATTGTTAAATGATTGATTTAAGTATTTTGAGTGTTTTATTAAAATTTGTTCAAAAAAGTTTTTGGCTTTTTTTTAAAAATCACTGATTCTAAAAGTTTTAAAAATCATTTATATTTAAAAGTAACGATGTTGATTAATTTTGGAAAAAATCATAAAATATGCAAAAAATCTTTGTTTCCTAAAAAATTTTTTTTTTTAATTCAAAAAAAAAAGATAGTTTTCGGCATTTTACCTTTTTAATCACTGTTTCTAAATACAATAAACTTTTTAAAAATCATTTTCTTTTAAATTCATCGATATTTATAAAATACAAAACTATAACTTATTAATATTTTTACATTAAAATTGATTAAAAATGTTCATTTAGCAATTAATTGTGACATTCCGTTTGCTTAAATAATGACAGCACTGAAAATTTACGTGGGAAAAATAAACAGAAATGAAAGCTTCTTGTTAGGAATTGTTGAAAAAGATAGAAATTACTTTGAATGATTAAAAATCAGAAAAAAACCTTTTTTAAGGCAAAAAAAAAAAAAAAATGAAAAGTACATTAAAATAACAGAGGATCATGTTAAAATAAGTATTTATCAGTAAAATTAATTTACGTGGGAAAAATAGGTAGAAACGAACAAAATCAAATTCGCTAGACTCGAACCCAGCCACAAGAAAGAATTAGATACTTTGCGAAAGCAACGCGCTTTGCAACTACGCCACACAGACCTGTAGCGGAGAGTGAAAATAGGCAATAATAATGAATGCGAGGTTCAAAAAAAAATAACTCTTTCACTCGCATTTTTTTTTACTCGTCAAAGTTACTGATTTCCCCCTGTTTAAGGCAGAATTTTTTTAGTGTAACCCTTGAGTTAGATGCGGTCGAAGGCGAAACATGTCAGAAGTCTTTGGCGCAAAGCTAATTTTCAACGCCAATGTTTGGCTAAATGTAAAATCGCGTATTTGAATTATTTTAAAAATCATTACCTTCATTTTTAGGGCATAATTTTTAAGTTTCTGCTCTCAAACTTCACAAACTATTTGCAAAAATAACGTACTTTGAAATAAAAAATGTACAAATTACTACTATTTAAGTTATTTCTCAGAAAAACAGCAGTTTACGAAAATCACAAAATGTTTTTTAAAATCCGTAATTTTGAAGTAATTTTTTCAATCTTCGTATATGTTACAAATAATATTGCTTTACAATCGGAAAAAAGGTTTTGTGAGATTACCTTCATAAATGACGAAGGTATTGAATATGAAGTAAAAATTGGGACTACTTTTTAAAAATTCGTTAAAAAAAAGTTTTTGGAATTTTATTTTTTAAATGAATGGATCTAAAAGAGAAAGGCTTGAAGTTAATTAGTGTAGAATATCGATTTAATAACACGAAAAGAAATTCATACGCAACGATTTAGAAATAATTTTTATAAAAACGCATCAGTTTTAACACTATTTTAAAAAATTCGAAAAAAATAGAAAATATCGTTATTTTACAAAAAAATTATACCGTATCGTGGCGAAATAAATGATATTTCCGATTCTGTAATTATTTTTTGTCTGGTTTCAACACCGAAAATTGGATGACAATTTTAAGATGGTCGAAAACGTCGGATCACCGCTCGGCCGAAACGGAACGGAAGTTCCGCCAAGTAAACAACCGCTAGGAGTTAAAACAATTAGGCTTTTTAAGGTTTTTAATTAATATCTTTTCAACTAATTACAATATCGGAATATAAATGGGCAATACGGCTTCCCCGGAAAATTCCCGATCTTTTGGTACCTTCCGTGACTTTCTGCGTCGTACGGTTCGTGAGAAGATAGACGCACATACATAGATAGATAGATACGTTTGTTTACCTTCGAATTTTAATAGTGTAAGACTAGCTTTCATGGCCCGGCGTTGCACGGGCTATTATCGATGGCATAACTTAATCCCCATGTTAATTTCCTCCTTTTATTCTAACGCCAAAACTTTTGTGGGTTTGACGCGTACGATGTGAGTGCATGACCCGTGAGTGCGTGTCATGGCTTTGTTGCTTAACATTTTCCCTTCTCTTTACAAATTCTCGATCCTAGTACCACTGAAGACCCGCTGTGTAGGGGAGGGATGCACGTAAAATATGTTGAGAGCTCAAACGTCGTCCCGTTGGTGTGGTGTGGTAGTTAGGGGGGTGCCAGCTCAGGTGTCATCCGCGTCACTTGACCATGGTTCAAAATTACGCGGACCGTCCCTAAAAGGGCTCGTGTTGCTGAAAAGTGGGACGTTAATATTCACTCAACTTCACAAATTCAGCACTTCCAATATTATTTTCCGAAATTACTTTGATTTCTTTGTTTCTTTCCTCTCCGCTTAGCCGGCGTTGCACGGGCTTTTACGAGTGAATAACTTCACCTCATGGAAATTTCGTGTTTCCCTCAGGCCGATAACGCGGCTGTATTATTATTGATGACATTGTGCGTGCGATGGTGATTTCTTAACAATGTCATAAAACTCCTTTCAATTTGTTCTTGCGTTGGTGTGGTGTGGTAATTCTTAAAGATGGGTGAATGCTCAGGTGTCATCCTCGTCTTGAGCATGGTTATGAAAATTCGAGGTCCGTCGCAAAACCCTTGAAGGCAAACAATTGCGATTTAAATCACCCACTCACTTTCCAATTCTTTCGCTTTGCCTGAGTGAAGAATATTTCATCCCCATGGAAATTTCGTGTTTCCCTCGAATGATAACTACTATTATTGTGTGTATGCGCGCGATGTGAGTGATTTCTTTAACTATGTCATTAAAATCCCTTTTGAAATTTGTTCTTGCGTTGGTGTGGTGTGGTAATTATTAAGATGGGTGAAAGCTCGGGTGTCGTCCTCGTCTACACTTGAGAATGGCTGAATTTCGAGGCCCGCCACCAAAATTCTCCGAATAGGCAAACAGGGTGAATTTAAATCTTACTCACTAGGATATTAATTCATATGAAAATCATAAAATGTAAAACATCATTGTTTGTAAAAAGTTGTTTTTCCTATAAAACCTTTAAAGAAATATATTTTTGGCATTTTATTTTTAATCATTGATTCTAAATGATCAATGACTTTTAAAAATCATTTTCATTTAAGTAAATAGATATTTATTCATGATAGAAGAAATCATAAAATAGGCAAAGTATTATTATTTTGAAAAATCGAATCGTGACAAATAAATTATGTTTGGTATTTAATTTATTCAATCACTGATATTAAAAGAGCAAAGTATGAATCTTTTTAGTTCAGATGGTTTACTTATCATAGTTATAAGAAATCCTTATACGTAACGATTGAAAAATTTCGATTAATGATTTACAGAAAACAATTCTTTTTTACTTAATAAAATGTATATTTAAAGCAACAAAGAAAACGTTCTGATATAATATATTACGAAAAACCAAGCATATTCATTATTTTAACAATAATTATTTTCTTAGAGCTTAAAATAATACAAAGGGTTTGTGTATATGTGTGGTATTTTCATTTGCCAATGAATCGTTATATACTGGTAGCTAAAGTATAGTCCAGAAAACTATAATCTATTGTTTTATCCAGAAAAAAACAGATATACAGTGTTGTCATTACATAATTAATCTAGTAATGAATAACGGAAAAAATATTGCAACATCAAGTTTGACCTTGGCCACTGAGCGTTAAACAGAGGGGAAAAATAATAATAATGATTCTCGCGCATGCGCAAAGCCTTTAGAATGTCTTTAAAAGTTTTCATTATTTTTTATGGCTCAATTTTTAATTGAAAATTCCAAGTTTTCACATATTGATTGGAAACAACAATAATTTTTGAAGAAAAAAGGTTACAAAAATAATGCTTATATTATTTCTCGCAAAAACTTTATTTTACGAAAATCACAAAAAAAATCTTAAAAATCCGTAATTTTTAAGCGAAATCCACACACGGGAAAAAATTTAATGCAATTTTTTTTTTCAATGAAGAAATTATTAAATGATTGATTTAAGTATTTTGAGTGTTTTATTACAATTCGTTCAAAAAAGTTTTCGGCTTTTTATTTTTTAAATCACTGATTCTGAAAGTTTTAAAAATCATTTTTATATAAACGCAACGATATTGATTCCTATGAGAAAAAATCATAAAATATGCAAAACAGCATTGTTTTGTAAAAAAAAAAAAGTTGTTTTTTTTCTATAAAATTCTTTAAAGAAAGATAGTTTTTTCCCGGAAATGAAACTGCATCATTTTTAAAAATAGTTGTATGCTGAAAAAAGAACAAAAAGTATAAATTTTTCAAATAACAAAATTTCACTACTATTTTAATTCTTGAAGTAAAATTGTGAGAATTTTTTGAAATATTCGACACGGGGAAAAAAGTTTCATGCAATTACGCATTATTTTAAAGTAAACTATAAGTTTTATGAAAGAGAACAAAAATTTCGATACTGATAAATATTTTAAATGAATCTCAGAAATGCATTTAATGCATTTTAATTTAAAAAAAAATATATTAATTTAAATCCATTATCAATAAATACTAATAAAAAAAATTCTACAGATAGCTCTTGAAACGTTTGGATGTTTGATTAAACATATATAAGTGTTAAAAATCCACTTTTGGGGGAAAACCTAGTTATATGCTAACATTCACTGAAAAAAGCATTCAAAAAAAAATAATACTATTTGATAAAAATATTTAATTTTTTTAATTTTAATTTTATAGTTTTTCATTCCATTCTGTGTTAAAATTATTTAAACACGTATCTGCGAAAAAAATTATATTATACAAAACTAACTTATTAATTATTTTTAATAAAATTGATTAAAAATGCTCATTTAGCAATTAATTGTGACATACCATTTGCTTACATAATGGCAGCACTGAAAATGAAGTAAATTTCAGATCAGTGGGGAGGCAGCAAGTGAATTCAATCATTGAAGAAGAGAGAATTAATTTACGGGTGGGAAAAATAAGCAGAAATGAAAAAAAATCGAATTGTTGAAAAAGATAGAAATTACTTTAAATGATTAAAAATAAAAAAAAACCTTTTAGAAGGCAAAAAAAAAAAAAAAAAGTACATTATAAAATAACAGAGGATCATGTTAAAATAAGTATTTATTAGTAAAATTAATTTACGTGGGAAAAATTAGCAGAAATGAAAAAAAAGAGATCATCGCCGATTCGAACTCGCAGAGACACGATTTGCTTTACGGTGTAAATGAAGCGAAGCGCTAACCGATTGTGCTACCGGGACCCGTAGCGAAAAATGAAAATAGGCAACAATAATGAATCGGAGGACGAAAAAGTAATTTTTTCACTCGCATTTTTTTTTTACTCGCTAAAGTTACTGATTTCCCCCTGTTTAAGGCAGAATTTTTTTAGTGTAACCCTTGAGTTAGATGCGGTCGAAGGCGAAACATGTCAGAAGTCTTTGGCGCAAAGCTAATTTTCGACGCCAATGTTTGGCTAAATGTAAAATCGCGTATTTTGAATTATTTTAAAAAATCATTACCTTCATTTAAGGGCATAATTTTTACGTTAATGCTCTCAAACATCACCAACTATTTGCAAAAGTAACGTACTTTGAAATAAAAAATGTACAAATTACTACTTTTTAATTTATTTCTCAGAAAAACATAAGTTTACGAAAATCACAATTTTTTTTTTAAATCCGTAATTTTGAAACAATATTTTCAATCTTCGTATATGTTACGGATAATATTACTGTACACACGGAAAAAAGGTTTTGTGAGATTATCTTAATAAATGACGAAGTTATTCAATGTGAAGTAAAAATTAAGACTACTTTTTAAAAATTCTTTAAAAAAAAAAAGTTTTGGAAATTTTATTTTTTAAATGAATGGATCTAAAAGAGAAAGGCTTGAAGTTAATTAGTGTAGAATATCGATTTAATAACACGAAAAGTAATTCATACCCAACGATTTAGAAATAATTTTCATAAAAACGCATCAGTTTTAACACTATTTTAAAAAATTCGAAAAAAATAGAAAATATCGTTATTTTACAAAAAAAATTATACCGTGTCGTAGCGAAATAAATGATCTTTCTGATTCTGTAATTATTTTTTGTCTAATTTCGACACCGAAAATTAGATGACAATTTTAATATGGTGAAAAACGTAAGATTACCGCTCGGCCGAAACGGAAGGGAAGTTCCGCCAAGTAAACAACCGGCAGGAGTAAAACAATTAGGCGTTTTAAGGTTTTTAATTAATATCTTTTTAACTAATTACAATATCGTAATATAAATGGGCAATACGGCTTTCCCGGAAAATTCCCGATCTTTTGGTACCTTCCGCGACTTTCTGCGTGGTGCGGTTCGTGAGAAGATAGACGCACATACATACATACATAGATAGATACGTTTGTTTACCTTCGAATTTTAATAGTGTAAGATTGTTAAGGTTGATTTACTTAACCATTAATATCACTTTGAGTATTAATTACATTAATACCCTTGCCATTATTAATCTCTGTGACAAGAGGTTTGTGGCAACTAAAGTATGATACGTGATTTACGAATCGTGAAAACATCCCATCAATGGTTGTACCATACCTAGTCGTCCCCAGTGCTCTACAAGAAAAAATATCTAAATTAAGCTCTGATTTTAAAAATTGTACTCATCTCAATCCTTCATCTGTATCGAAATTAATATTGAAATCGCTGCCAAGTAAGAGTAGAAGCAAATGATTTTGTTTCTTAAGTGGTTTAAAATCACACACCTACCTTATATGATAAAGCTCACATTCCTTATATATATATATAAAAGAATTATGTATTACAAAAGGAGTACTAAATTCAGATAAATTAAAAGATTGTCATACTTCACTTATTATAATAGATATTCACAAATTTTTGAAACATAAACATAAAATAAAAGTCAATATAAATAAAAAATAGCAAACAGAATATCGTACGTTATTATGTATGAATAAATTTTATAATAATATTAATTTTTCTAGCATATTTAAATACCTGTCAACTTTCCCAACCCATAATATCAATATTAAAAATCTTTTAAACACAGTTAAAAAAAATAGGTAGATCAATTTTTAATGATAATGTGCCTATAAAGCAGGACAAATTAAAATGTAATTGTAAGGAATTTAAAGAATTTATAGATAAACATCATCAGAGCATGTTATTGCTGGTGACCTCAATATTGTAAAAGGCAATCTCATAGAAGTATAATGAATAAAGGTACTGGTTTTAGACTAATGGTTTTCAATAATAATAAAATTATAAAGAAAATCAATTATATAATGATACTAGCCGTTACCCAACTGCTACGCTGGGTATTTCATGGTGTTTTATAAATATATATATATTTATAAATTGTTGATTGAGAATTTGTATTAAAAATATACTTGTCGTCTCTTGATAAAAAAAAAAGAAAGGGCAGAACTTACCTAATTTGTATTTTCTAAAAATCTCTCAAATTGAAGTATAGAATGATGTTTGCACTTTCGTAACCCTTTAACCAACTGGATTCTCGCAAAACCAGTTTTCGGTGGATCTCTACTCTGGAAAATGAACATGCAAGCCATATTTCAAGTTTAAATCTAACAGGGAAAAAAAACCAAAATTTTTACAATCAATCCCGTTGAGAGTCGTTTTCTAAAATAACCATTCTTAGCGGATTTCAATTCAACAAAAGAAAAATGCAAACCAAATTCTATTCTTATAGTCCTTGTAGTTCGCAAAAAGGATTTTTTTTTTATCAATACGCCCCAGTAACCCCTTGCTCCCCCAAGAGTTGATTTCTTTCAAATTCCAACTCTACGAAAGGAATCTGCTTACCAAATTTCAAGACTGTATGTCTAATATTTTAAAAATGGCTATAATTATCTATAACGCCCCTTGAGCCCCCACAACGCCATCTAGGGGTCGATTTTCACAAAACATGGATCTTTAATCCATGAAAGGTTTCTGATTATCATATTTCAAGACTATACGACCAGTAGTTTAAAAATGAAAATAATTATCTATAACGCCCCTTACGCAACGTCACTTGGGGGAAAATCGTTTCCTGAAAATCGAAACCCATTTTGTAGCGAATATCTACCTTATGAGAGGAATTCGCTTACCAAATTTCAAGACTCTACGTCTTACAGTTTAAAAATCGGAATAATTATTTATATCTCCCTTTTTTATATATCTCCCTTTTTTATTTATATCCCCCCGCAACACCCCTTGGGGGCCAATTTTCCCCAAACCCATTTTGTAACGGATATTTACTCCATGAAAGAAACATGACTACCAATTTTCAAGCTGGTAGGTCAAGTAGTTTAAAAACGAAAATATTTATCTATTACGTTCCTTAATCCCCCGCAACGCTACTCGGGGGGCTTTTTTTCCAAAACCCATCTTGTAGCTGATATCTACTCTATGAAAGGAATATATTTATCAAATATAAAGACTTTGCGTCTCATAGCTTAAAAATGAAAATAATTATCTATAGCTACTTGGGGTCAATTTTCACCAAACTCGTTTTGTAGCGGATCTCTACTCTATAAAAGAAATCTGCTTACCTAATTTCAAGATTGTACTTTGAGTAGTTTAAATATGGAAACAATTATTTATAACGCCCCTTAATCCCCCGTAACGCCCCTTACATTTCGAATTTCGGAAAAAAAATCCGTTCTTAGCGGATATCTACTCTATGAAAGGAACATGTGTACCAAATTTCAAGTCTGTAGCTGGAATAGTTCCAGAGATATCGTGATTAGTCAGTCAGTCAGTTGCTTTTCTCCTTTATATATATAGATTTCAGAATTCTTTAATACAAATCATCCCTTGATAATGGACATATTAGTTAAGTGTTTGATCTATGTTGGATATTCTAAGCACATTGGAACGTATATAAAAGAGAAGAAAATGCTTATTTTTAACTGATGTAGAATAAGAAAAATATATTGGTATATGAAGCTCAATTTTTTGTCATTTTGAACCAAATTTAAGTTTTAAGGATGACTTCTAAACTGGAACTTTTATTTTGGTATTTCTTTACATATTTTATTCAATCTAAGGCCTATCCAAGTCGTACCAATGCAAGATCCCTGAAAATTTACTGACAGAGTTGCAGAGAAGAGAATATTTATCTTAAGGGTTACTTGATGTTATTTCAATTCCAACTATTAGTTCACACTCTCCCTACATATATTTAGTTATATATCTTATTTAAATTTTCAATCGTTAATAAAATACTTTTTATTCATCCACTCAAGTTCAAATACATATTTTTGAACTTGTAGTTGATGACACTTGATGTTAATATAGTTTTTTCAAATATTAATTAATTAAAGTTTAAGATATATTTCAGTCAATATTATTACTCTAGATGGCAGCACTATTGGGTAAAACAGCATTTGTTAAATTCGTGATGGAGATTTAACTTAACCTGAATAATCATTCACGTCAGCATTCCTTTTTACACCGGTTTTAAGATAAATTCTTATGTATTATATTCAACTTTTATTAAAAAAATGTAGCTACAAATTTAATGTGGTTAAAACCTTTTATTGTTAATTTAAAAGGTGTTTTGTCACTTAATATAGTGATTCTGTCATATGTATATACACATTTATATTAATTGTAATTATTTAATGAAAAGTACCTAAAATAAAAAATTTTTTGTTGTAGTCCTAAGTAGGGATTGAATTGAAATTTTTTTTTCTATATTGCTTGTTATTAAGTCATTTTCTCACAATATATTCAGTACATTCATATTCAGTACATTTTTACCTTGACAGTGTTTTGGTGCTTTTATATTTATGAACTTGAGAACAATTATATTTCTACAGCAATTATTGACACATGTAAGAATCTATTCCTATCATCATGATCGGGAATATTTTAAATGTAGTATGTTTACATTCTTGCTGACCTTCAATAATTTTTGATCAAATGTTCTACTTTTTTGCACTTCAGAATAAATTAAGGTAAGAATACTATCCCAAAAGAATGAAAAATAGATTTTTGTTTTATGATATTTTAGGTTGCTATGTTTTTTTATCCTCGGTAGCCCGCAACCTTCTTAAAAACATTGTTAAGATATGTCTTAAATAAAAACCGAGGAATGACAATGAAATATTTATTTTCATCTCATACAATTAGGTTATATTACCTTATTAATATAAGTCAATGAAAAGACAAAAAATATTTTGATTTAAGTGATGAAATCTTATTTGAATTTATACCAAATGAATTACAAATTGGTACAAGTTGTTTTATACTGTACACACAAAACTATTTGCAAAAAGAAAAAAAAAAGTCAATTTTAAAATTTAATTAAAGCATTGTTGCGCACCTTTTGATATGAATACTACATTAAAATTTCAATCAAAACATCAACTTTCACAAATTCAAGAGTAGGATTAAAGTAAACTTTAAATATTAGTTAGACTTTGATTGTGGATGCCGAGTGAACATTTTGCGCAACAAAAATACCTTGCAATTTATGGAACAAAAATTTCGATAACATACACTACTTTTATGGAAAAAATACCGGAGAGAATAATTATTGGTATAATTATTACAATTTTTAATGGTATAAAATAAATAGATGGCACAATTATTATAATTTTTTCCGTTAAAAAACTGTGTTGTAAGTCATATAAATTGCAGATTATAGAATATAAATGAAACAAATTGGTGTAGAGTATTATTTCTTCATTTATAAAAAGCGCTTGCTTCAATCAAACAGTAAAAAAATTTGTTTTACAGAATAAAAATATCTCGATACTCTGACCTGAGAAAATTGAAAGTCATTTGATCCTTGAGACTTTGTAATTTTTCCCATTTCTTTCAGAAAATAGTGAAATTGAAAGCCCTTTTCCCCTAAGCATCTTGTGTTTTATTTTGTTTTTAAATAAAAAGAAAAACGTCAGAAAAACCTCAAGAGTTTACAGAATGAACGAGAAAATAAAACAGTTGAGTGAAAGAAATTGAAAAGAACACTGGGGTAAAAAGAAAAGAAAAAAAAGAAAATAATTATATTTTAAATCCCTGGAATGAATTGACATTGTTCCAGAAAAAAGAATTCTTAAAAAATAAAGGATAATTTCTTCTTGAAAGAAATTCGCAAATTGCATAATACATTGATGAAGTGATAGCTAATATTTTTATAAATTCTTTCTAGAAATTTAAGAAAGCCCTTTTATTTGAGTGTTACATAATTTTTAATACGAAAAATTTTAGTTTGACATCAATACATATCAAACTAAAGGCATCTATTGCCATTAGAAAAACAGACTTTAAATTTTTTTTGGAAGCATTACTAAAATTAGAGGGAAAAGCATCTTTAAATCAATTTTTGTTTCATTCATTTTTTTATCTACATCATTTTGCAAGAATTTTTAAAATGTTTTATTGATTCTATTCCTACCAGGAAAGTTATGATCATTTCCTGAAGTTTATTTATTAAAAAGTTGAAGTGAACTGCTTTTTATAGTTCTGTATTCAAGAGCGTTTATGGACACAATGACATAAAAAAAGTCGAAGCTTTGAATTCTTTTACTGCTTAACAAGTAATATAAAAAAATTTTAAGTCAATTCCTATTTAGGTCAACAAAGAAAAATCTTACTTTAGTTACTTTTTATTAAATAATTACAATTAATATAACTATGTATATACATAGGACAGAATCACAATACTAAGTGACAAAATACAAAGCGATTTTCTTTGGAATTTTCCATTTTCCTTTCTATATTGGGGTGTTGGACTATTTTTTTGTTTGTTACTCTTTATTCATTAATTAAATTTAATTATTCTTATAAAATAGCATAGTAAAAAAGAAATCACATTCTCAGAAATTAGGCCATCCCAGGTGGGATTCAAACCCCCAATCTTTGGATTAGAAGTGCAAAGCGCTATCCATTGCGCTACAGGGACACAACGAACGACTTTCCTATCTATATATGCTGTTGGACTTTTATTTTAGAGAGTTCGTTACTATTTTATTCATTTTTTAAATTTAATTAATGAAGTAGTATTTGAAAAACTGCATTAGCATCATGTGTCATCCACTACAAGTTTAAAAAATGTATTTGATCTTGAATTGATGAATAGAAAGTATTTCATTAACGGTTGAAAATTTGAACAAGATATATAGGGTAAAAGTGAACTAATTGTAGGAATTGAAAAAGGAATATCGCCAACACACACCGTCGCGTAAATGTTACAAAGATTTAACAACTTGATGAGGACTTAATTTCTGAATTCGTGGTCTATTGAGTAACAAATTGTCAACATTATTTTATGAAAAGTTGTTTAATTATTTTATGCATATCAAACTGAACCTTGCTTTCGTTGTGCTAGGAGTTTATTTTGTTAATGTCTGGTATTTTGTTTTGTTAAATTTAAATAGGAACTCTACTTGGTCTTTACCTTTTTTCATCTTTGCATAGATTATCTGTGGAACTAAATAAATTATTTTAAAAATAAGGCTTAACTTCATAGCTTATGTTTAGTTCATCTTTCTGTAATACTAGTGAAACAGCCAATTAATTTAAGTCATTTCAGTTTTTAAAATATTTATTTAAAGGAAGTTGTTTTATCAATAAGAATAATTTATTTTGATTCTTTTTATATTTTCTTCCAGTCTACGCGTTTGAAGAATTAATTTTATCGGCACTGATCTTATGAGAAAAAAAAAGAGTTATTTTCACAATTTAAATGTTTATTTGAAAATATTGGATTAGGATTACTGAAATCTAATCTTATTTAGGATTCAATGACCTTTACATCTTGTACGCATGCGTCGGTTGAGCGTAGAAATGCCACAATGGAAATGAAGCTTACTAGTTCATAGGGTATGATTCATAAGTTCAGGTGAGACAAAGTTACAACATTTTGTTACATTGATCTGGGTTCGAGGATTTTATGCAAACCATTCACAAAGAACAAGAAAGTACTTTAAGAGCAATAAGAATTTATTGTCGAAAAAAAAAACAATTCTTGAAATACAAGATGCAGCAGCAATATTCACAGTACAAATATCAGAAGGATTTAACACCTTCAACAGCTCTCAGATACAATTATCAGTGTCTAACATACATGTATGTCAAAGATTATTCAGAAGCATAGCCGAGCTAATCGGTGATCATGATCAAGGCAAGTTTACTAATCGCTAATCAAACAATACTGTCTAATCGCTGGTCAAAGCAAGATTGACTCGTTCTTTCAAGCATCTCTCTATTTATAGGCCCGGCGGATACTTCGAGAAAAATCCACTTGTGTCATAGATCGGGAAATTAGTGAATTTCTCCTCTAATTTCTAGAGAAACCCAGAGGGGTCCAAACTCGCCAAAAAGTGGTCACCAAAAATGATGCCAACTTGGCTCTATCCCCAAGATTTCGCCGTTTCCATTGAATCACCATTTTACGTAAAGGACGGCGTTGCTTTCGAATATGTTACAGTTTTAACATAAAATAAATATAACAGAGAGTAATATGAATGCTTTACACATCCAAATACAAATTATTTACACTATTTTACACAAAATTCGTAACAATATACATAAAGAAGTTCGAATTAATACAAACACTTAAAAACACTTTAATTACAGTAAAAAGTTAAAGACCACATGATAGATCTACCAGAAGTGAATTATTTTTAATATATACTTAAACAGGAAACACAAAAAAAATATAATTTTCTTTACAATGTCTTTCGGAAAATAAAGTTTATTTTTATTTAATATTATTTATCTTGAAAATGAATAATTGAGTGAATGATTATTAACGTCGCACTATTTAACTACTCCAGGGCTCTTGGCGACGGACCTCGTCATTTTGAAACACGGTCAAGTGACGAGCACGACACCTGAGCTGGCACTCCCCTTTCCTAATCACTCAGACGGGAGGATGTTTGAGCCTCGACAGATTTAACGTGCATTGCCTCCCTACACGGCGGGTCTTCAGCGGTACTAGGCTCGAACTCATGACATGACGATCACGAGTCCGTTACCTTGACCACTAGGCTACCACGACCATCTTGAAAATGAAAGATATTATCAACCTCAATTGATTGAATTAACAGAACACGCGACTTTGCACGGCATGTGAATGATTTTTTCAGTAAAGCTTTGTTTGATGATTAAATATGATAATCCGGCAAAATTTTATCAAGTGAATATTTCTTAACGTCACATGAAAGTAAAACGAGGGCTACTGGCAGCAAACTTTGTAATTTTGATCCGTGGTCAAGTGACGAGCATGACACTTGAACAAGTGCCACATCACCTAATTTCTATACCACACCAACGGGAGAGAACTTCAGCCTCGTCAAATCTATCAACAAGATTGGTCTTCCGTGTCACGAAGACATGAACACAGGGCTTGATCATGTCGGACATCAGTGATCTTAAACCCTAGGCTACCGCGACTCAGAACGAAATCAGTAAATAAGTAAATTAAAAAAAAAGTTTAATTGACACTTTACAGTAGAAAATGAAAATAAACCCAACATTTACCGATTGAGAAACTGTGTAAATGTATATTCGATTTATCAATATTAAGGTACTTACGTATTATCGCAACAATCGCTAACTCTATTAATAGCTCGCCAAGTTGATAACCTGGACTTCCTATGCGTTGTATGTGCTGAATTGGCAACCATGTGCTTTGTTTCTTCTTATGTCGCCAATAAGTTGCGATAATACGCATATTGATTATGAATAATCAAATTCTTCTCTAACTCATATATGTATTGTTACTTTTCTTAATTTATATTACAATAAAGCCCCTCAAATCTGGCTTTTTTCTGAATTGGAAGCTCAAGTTCAGTAGCTAATAACGATGAAGCTAATAACTAATAGTAATGATATTTTTATCCAATTTAGCGAAAAATTTTTGACTCGCCAAGTTGGCGATAAATTTAAAAAAAAAAAAAAGGAACTAGAACACTAGTAGGACCTAACCGAATTTTATTTTGAGATGAATGCATAAAAGCAAAAAAAGTAAGACCTAGTCGCTAAAGAAGGAAAAAAAGGTGCCAAATTATGCGAATAACTTGTTTTTCTGTGTTAGAAGTTTATCCAATACGGTGTCAATAATTCATCAAGTTGGAGAGAAATAACGGAATAAACTAAAATAGGATTCAACAAAAACAATTGTTTAATTGGTACTTACGTATTATCGCAACAATCGCCAACTCTATTAAAAAAGCGCCAAGTTGGCAACTCCGATTTTTTATGTGTCGCACGCGCTGAATTGGCTACTAGGTGTTTCGTTTCATATAGTTCCGCAAATAGTTTGCGATAATACGTAAATTTCGTTTATTTTAGTGATATACACGTAATAAATAGTTTAGAGTTTTCATCTGTTATTGAAAACTTACTAGAAATAATTCTTTTCAGGCTTCCACCCATCACATACGTACAGTCACAAAGTAAAATGCACGTTGTTTTTGTTTCTAATCCCAGATTGTCTAGCAATGCTAGACAATCTCCATGAATCCAAAAAAAAAAAAAAAAAATCTAGGAATTCTAAAACAGAAGAAGACTCAGAAGGTCCTCGTCCTTTTTAAAACCCAAACAAGTCAAAGTGTTGGCAAAAGAGACCAGTTCGGAATAACACCAGTGGCACTCCGGATATATCTTCTGACCCTGAAGAAAAGAGAGAACTTTTATATGGCCACTCACAAAGCGCGATAAAGCAGTATGATATTTCCTAGGCATAAAGCTTGAATGAATCTCCTGGAAGTCTCCCGAAATACCAAGGATGACTAGGAGTTCTTACAGGATGATTTAGTTCAATCTTCTTAAGGGAGGATAATTCACTGAATGTAAGAGACCCAGTAGGGCTTATCCCCTCCTCAGCCTCAGTCCTGACTAAGAAATTGGCTTTCTCATTACCATCAATCCCCACGTTGGATGGGACCCACTGAAAATGTACACGATGTTTAGAAGAAATACGATCAAGGATATCAATGATAGTACGGTCCCCTATAGATGTCCAATTGGATAGATGTTGTACCGAAGCACGACTGTCAGTCAGAATCCAGACGTCTTGAAACTGAACCTCGGTTTCACATACGAGCTGCAAACCCCTTCTGATAGCAATAAACTCTGATCTAAAAACTGAACAAAAAGTTGGATTTTTGATCTTAATGTCTGTGATTCCGGTAGGGGTAAGGATGCGTACTCCACTTCCAGAAATCCCTCCACCACCTCTGCTACCATCAGTATAGATCTTTAAAGGTGTCTGAGGGATACAGTTTATTGTTACCAAAGTGAACGGTCTGATGATATATGGAACCTCAGAGTGTTTTACCCAACTCAAGTCAGAAGTTCTTCGTGGAAATTGATTTCTTCAAGTTGCAGATCAAGGCTGACTGGACAGAAAGAATGAAGTTCCACATTAGCAGAAGTCAAGGTTTTATCTTTGCAAGATAAAACTTTCTTCAGACGTTGGTTGTCAGTCCAATTGCGAAGATACCAGAGGCTCTATGCTAATAATTGAAACTGGAAAGCTTGTTATAATATTTTGAGAGGCAATAAGATATTCTCCACGATAGTGGGAGCATGTTACTGTCAAAGAGTACATTGTCATTCGGACAGCTTGGTCAGAGTCTTGAAATGATTCTATCAGCACTCAGCTGAACTGTCTCCAGCTTGTCCGGATTAGATTTGGAAGTATGGGGAGACAATACTCCAATATTGGCCTAACCGGAGAAATGTTCGAAGTGTGTTTGCATCAGCTCCCCAATCACGACCGGAGAAATGATCTTGAGGAGATTAAGTCTAATTATGCTCTTGGCCACTTGACTTACAATGTGTCTATTACTTGTGATTTCCTGATCCAGTATATAACCTAAATATATAGCATTTTTATCATAGTTTAATTTAAATCCATCAATTATTGCATGTTATGGCATTCTAACAAAACTGAGAGCTTTTCTTAGAGCACACCTGAGGTTAAGTTAAATTGCCTAATGTCAGATTAAGAGTTCCATATAATAATGTCATCAGCAAATGTTCCGACTTTACAAAATTTGGCAATCTCTCTCAATCCCATAAGTATATAAGGAAAACAGGACAGGGTTAATGACCGAACTTTGAGGTACTCTCTGTTTAAGGCCGACGGGTCAGACAAAGCGTTGATGTATTTTTCTCTAATGGATCTGTTCCTAAGAAAATTTGAAATCCAATGAAGGGTCCAGCTCTTAATACTAAATAACTTGTGAAGTTTGGTAATCAAAAACTCGTGCCTAACCATGTCAAAGACCTTAGGCATGTTCAAAAGAACGACAGAAGTGTGATTAGTGGACTCTCTGCACTAATCACGGACACTCTGGCACTTTTTTCTTTTAGTGAGAAATGCATGTAAAATCGGATGTAGAATCTTTGGTAGTTTTCCGTTTCGCCGGCGCAAGTGATAAAGTCGCCAAAATGATACAACCGACTTCAAACCGATTATTCCCGATGATAACCTTTTACCGCCACATTTTCAAAACAAGGGTGCTTACGTATTATCGCAACTATTGGCGACATTATATGAAACGGTGGTTGCCAATTCAGCGCGTACGACACATAGGAAATCGCCGTTGTCAACTTGGTGAGTTATTAAGAGTTGGCGATTATTGCGATACTACGTAAGTTCCACACAAAAAAAGTCGCAGTCATCAAAGTAGATGAAAAACGAAAATGAAAACTAATATTAAAACATTATATTCTGTGTTGGGGGTTGCCAATAAAGCCTGCTTGGCGAGGTTTGCGCCGGCGAAACTGAAAAGTACCGAGTTTTTAATTGTTTTTAATTTTTGATTTTTTTTCCTTCTTTAATATTTGCTTTATTCCTCGCGTAGAAATTCGATTTACTTAAATATCTAAATTTAAGTATATAGATACGTTGAGAAACCTAGTTGAACTCTTGTAGGCTATTTTTCTTCCTCTCAAGAAAAAAAAAGTTTTAGTTCCAGTTTAGTTTACTGATTTTTTAGCACCAATTTTTTTTTTGTGCCAAATAATGCCAAGGGAAATTGGTGTTTTTGTACGCTGTCCGAAAACCGGTAGAAATTCCAGTCCAAACAGGACTCATTTTCCTAAACGGTTGACAAGATTTCGAACTTGACATGGGCATTTCGCTAAGATTTGGTGATATGTTTTTTATCACCAAATAAAACATAAAACGCTAAACTACAATCCATCCAAAACCTAGAGTTATGTTTTTTTTGGGATATGGAGTAATAATTAACAACTCATCGTAAGTTTGTAAAACAGATCCACTTTAATTTTGTTTCTGTATTTACTTCAATTCGCGTGATTTTCATTGACAGATGAATTCACGCATAAGCTGTTGCCAAACGTTGAGCACAAACATAGCCAAATTTGCGATCCACGCAACAGATATATCTACAGAGATTGTAATATTTAACAAAAATAAGAATAATTCAGCTTTGAGTCGGGAAAGAAAGTCTATGAAGATCCTATGTCTACTAATAATGTTCAGCAAATGCTCTAATTTCACACAAGTATTTTGCTATGTCGATTTCTTATTATTCAATTAATTCCTTTTAAAGTTTGTGGTCGGTAATCAGTGCATCATTAAAACACTTTTTAAGAGTCATAAGTTCGCTTCCGCAAAGTATGAAGAAAAAATATATAAAAAAGTGTCTGCTAGTAATATAAGTAGAATAATAAACTCTCAAACAATATTCAGTTTTCAAAGTTTAAAATATCTTAATATTAATAAAATTAAAATGTGTTTTGAATACTATACTAGTATATAACACTCAAAATTTTTTTCTTAAAACGAAACTACAAGCTGCGTGAATTAGCGATTTTGTTTTGCTATGGAATATTTACATCTGCATTCTTGCCGAAAGTTTTAACTTTTGTTCTCAATTCTGACCGAAGTCTGTTATTAGGTTTAATTGTATTTTATTATATAATAAGAATACTACAGACATTTTTTTAAATAGTAAAAAAAGCCACATTCCATGCCTTCTTCTGATAAGAGCGTTCTGAAAACTATTACCATCAATGCATCGAAGAGCGAATTGCTTTCACTGGATGATCTGAAGATATGCTGCAGAAAGTTGGTATCGATAGGATATCGAATAGCTGTGAACAAGGGGATAATTTCGATGAAAACGCTAATGCAATCGAGGATATTTGTGATGTTATGTCCAACAGAGAAATTTAAGGGATCGGAATTAAAAGCTTTGAAAAAATACCTCAAACATGGCGGACGCTTATTAGTGACTGGCCACGAAGGCAAGAAGATATCAGATATGAACAACTTCTTAAAAGATTATGGAATAGAATTTAAGAATGATGCTGTTATTCGAATTCATCGCTGGCTTGGGTGTCATCACCCAAAAGAATCCGTTGTTACAGATGGCATCATGAACAAAGCTATTTATTCCTTGGAACAGAATTATCAAACTTCAGGTCCGAATGCTCATAAAAACTTCCGATATCTATATCCATACGGTTGCACTTTAAATGTTGATTTAGAATCTATTATTCTACTGGCAACCGGCACTGCCTGTTTTCCATTTAACAGGCCAACGTGCGCTTTTTACAAACATCCTGCCACAGATGGAAAACTTGTAGCTTTCGGATCCACCATGGCGCTGTCTGACAGTTACATCATCAAAGAAGAAAACGTTAAACTGCTCATAATCTTAATAAAGCTTTTGAGTGAGGATGAGATAGAATTGAATGCTATAGATATACAGTGTCCAGATGTCACCGATTATGCTCCGATGCCAGATACACGAAAACTAGCAGCACTTCCCTATGCCTGTTTGCAAGAAAGCGAGGAAATAATTTCCGAGTCTGTACTGATGCTAAGAACTAAGCCATACCAATTCGACAACAGACATGTACCGAAGGTTCTTGAAGCCTACAAAGAACTTGGAGCCACCCCTTCCAAGCTGAAGATAATTAAGCCTAAATTCGAAACCCCCCTTCCTGAACTGAAACCTGAAATCATACCTCCAAGATTCAGAGGTTTACCGAATCCTTCTTTGGAACTTATGGATTTGGATGACTTCTTCATCTCTCCTAATGCTAAATTGGATTTTTTAACTTCCAAATGTAAAGATAATGATTTGGAATTTTATATCACCGAATTTGGAAAAATGATTAATATACTATCTCGTGCGCAAAATGGGACCGCGAAAGAAATTCTGGAGCATTTATTTTCTCAGTTGGTGCCTTTAAAGAGAAATTTCTTCTGAGGTGATCATCAGTCTCATTTATCTATTGTTGATAAATATTACCTCATTTATCTATTGTTGATAAATATTACCCCATTTATCTATACTGTTGATAATTATGGTACATACGTATTATACCATCAAACAATTTTGTCAAATCAAACACGTCGCCAAATGACTTCATATAACGCCAATAGTCGCAATCGTTGAAGCACATGTTCCAACATAATAATAATAACAATATAATTATTTGGCGACATCTTTTTATTTGGGGAAATGGGTCGACGCTATAATATGTAAGTACGAAAATTATGGTTTCCGTGATTAATAAACTTTGTCGGTGAACTTTTTGTTTGATCAAAGGCCTAACTAGTCTCTTGTGCTAATCAGAGGATAAATTCTAGTTTTCAAGGTAAACCTTAGTTGGATAGAACTCTTTTTCGATGTTTACATATTTCACATAATGAACTGGATTCTAATGAATACGATTCGAAAAATGTGCCAATACAAAGAATTCTAGAATAAAATCCTGACAACTATTTCCTCCAAATTAAAATAATGTCACCAAACAATGCAATATTTCTTATTTACAATAAAGATGAACCATTCTCTGCTATCTAGAATGGAATTATGCATATTTAAACACTGAATTTATTAGTGTAAATTTTGCTGGAATTTCACCAACTTTCACATGGTTGACCAGATCTAACATATTTGCTAAACAACCAAACCAACCGCGCCATTCACCCAGCCGGAGTAGTATCATAGAAGAGTGAGTGAGTGAATATTAACATCGCACTGTTCAGCTACACGAGGGCATTTGGCGACGGACCTAGTAATTTTAAACCATGGTCAAGTGACGCGGATGACACCTGAGCTGGCACCCCCCTCTCCTAACTACCACACCACACCACACCAGCTGGAGGACGTTTGAGCTCTCGACAGATTCAACGTGCATCGCGCCCCTACAAGGCGGGTCTTCAGTGGTACTGGGATCGAACTCATGACTTGCTAGCCATGAAATATCATAGAACTTTCGAGCTAAAAAAAACGTCAAATTCATTTTGGAATTTGATGGCCATCTTCATTTTACGACACTTTTCAAATTCATCCAGTTTTGCTCAGTTATCCCTTTGTTAAAACCGTATTATAGAAAATATGTTTGAAATACAAACAACAGATTATTTTTAAGCACTAAAAAGAAAATTCGAATATTTCGTACCATAATTCGTAACGCCTAAAATAAAATCCCCTTATATTTATTTTTTTCTATGTGTGTCAACTCTCGGTAAAGCAGACGTTTAAAAATAAAGAGAAATCGCTCTTCACAAAGTGCATTTTCGTTTGTTTTCGAGAAGGTTTGTAGAGTAAGCTTGGCTTTTTGAAAACGAACAAAAAAGACGGTCTCTGCCTGTTGATACAATTCATTAAAGATACGTCGTCGCTGCACTGTGTGCGCATGAAGATTAATTGTTTGGTTGCTGAATTTCCGTTCCGAATGACTTCTCTGGGGAAAACGCAGTAAAAGAAATCACCCGAATTAAAGAGATGGATTGTAAGGTAAAGCTTTCGTACCGACACAAAGATTTTCAACATAAATCATCAGTACTTATTCACGATTGTTGCAAAGTTGGAAAGTATTATTGCGGTGTAGTTAAGTATTATTTTCATTTTATAGCGACGCGTTTTTGTTTTTGCGAATAAATACGTCAGTTTTAGTCTGAAATTATTTGACTATCGAATTTTTCTTTGTGTTTCATTATAGGACAAATACAAGCTCCGTGTTTCAGTGACAACAAATTTTTAAAAAAAGCTACATTTATTTTCAAGTAATCTATATGTATAAAAATGGATGCTTGTATATATGAAATTCGCCTCACTCCAACACCGTTCCACCGATCACTATGAAAATTGACATGTATATGTATTTTTTGTGGAGAAGGTTTTTGCGCTATCTTCTTTATTGCAGCTCCCCACCAGGTGGCGTTACAGCAAAGCAACTTCTGCGCCGTTCAAGATGCCAAAGGGGTTACCAAAAATGATACCAACTTGGCTCTGTCGCCAACATTTCGCTGTTTCCATTGAATCGCCATTATCATGTTAAGTGAGTTAATGTGAGTGAGTGAATATTAGCGTCGCATTGTTCAGCTACACGAGGGCTTTTGGTGACGGACCTCGTAATTTGAACCATGGTCAAGTGACGAGGACGACACCTGAGCTGGCACCCCTTCTCCTAATTACCTCACTGCACCAACAGGAGGACGTTTGATCTCTAGACACATTTAACGTGCATCGCTTCCCTACACAACGGGTCTTCAGTAGTACTGGGCTCGAACTCATGACGCGCCAGCCATGATCCGATACTTTGACCACTTGGCTACCGCGGCCATACCATTATAATGTAAGGAACGGTATATAAAAATGATTGCGTTAAAAATAAAGGAAAAATGAGCATATTAAAATTAGACTTCTACATTTGGCCTCCTTTTATAAATATCTTTTCCCTTTCTAACATCCACATATTCTACTACAGCCTTAACCCTCTGTTATGCGCGCGAATCTCTCAGATGCATAAAATTAGTTTCAGTGCTGCGTCCCCACGGTGGGTTGGAACATGCTCTTCCTTCTTCTATCTGCCTTTCGTCACTCGTCCTAGGATTAAATGTCAAGGACGTGGGTGATTTCTCCATATTTAGGGTGGAAGAAGCCATTGGGTCTGACAGATGCAGCGCGCTCAACAACGTCAGTTTTTAGGACTTTTATGTACTGTTTCGTTAAGGTTTATAGTTTTTATGGAAAAAAGAGTACGAAAATAATTCGAAACAAGTATTTTGTAATTTCTGTATGATAATTTTTTTGCTGGGAGTTAAGATGCATCTGAGAGATGCTGTGCGCCTAGCCAGTGATTGTATTTTATTCAATCCTCAATATCCCTGAAATAAACGCCCAAAATATTTATGTGTGGAATCAAAATCACTCAGATTCTCGAGCACAATATCTAGGAAAACTAGGTCAGGAACTTTTGAAAGAGCACCTGCGAAGACGGTCTGAGTTTGCTATTCATATGCCTTGTACATTTTGGCTCAGGATTGAAGAAATATCTGATGTACAACGCCTCATTCAAGACGAAAAACCAAGAGAAACATCATCGGAAACTTGGAAGAGAAGGCACTGATCCCTCTTGTCAGGGCATCAAGAAAAGATTGAAATTTTCTTATGTATTTTACGAAAAATCCATGTGCCTTGAACATTGCAAGGTGGTTTGTGAAGACTGTAACAAGGCATCATAAAATGTAAGCTACGGTGACACAATAACTAACCATTATCTTTCTGCTGTTTTTTCGTTTAAATATTTCAATTTTTCTGAGTCAATATTTTAAATATTATTTTATGTCAAATATATTTTAAAGTCAAATCTCCCCGACAAAATGATTAAATCATCTTCAAATGTAAGTATGAGGTGCTGCATCTGAGAGATGCCGCGCGTCTAGAGGAGGGTTAATTTCGCTTTGAATAATTTATTGAGGCACCCATTGAAAGGTTGAACTTATGGCGTTCATCCACTTGTAATAACTGCCATGTCTGCGTTGCACTCTGTCAGAAGTTTCTCTGTTTTATCCACTACATGGGATATAAACATGTCCCAAACTTATAGACTTTCTGGATTCTTTAAAACACCAAGACGATTTTGTCAAACATTTCTTATCCATAATTTACATAGCTTTCGTCCTTCCATACATCTGAAATTCCACGTTAATGGGAAGACTTTGAGCCTGGCCAGATTTAGCGAGCATCAGCCCCCCTACACGATGGGTTTTCAGTGGCACTGAGGGTCGAACTCATGACACACCCTCCTCGAATCCGTGACAATGACTGCTAGGCTACCGTGGCCTTTCGTGTCCGATTGGTCATAATCGTAAGTTTCGTTCCATATATTCAATACCTGAATACATAGAAGAACTGCAAGAAGCGCAATGGAGATTAATGTACGTTGACCTTGAAATTCTCATGAGGTTATTAGAGTATGTTAATCCGGCATCACTCGCGTAAAAAAAACGACCTAAAGTTCTCGCGCAAAGTGTGTCATACTCAAGGGTGTTTACATCGTGTTTTTACCGTACAATTTGTATACAAAGGTTTAAAAGGAAGAGAAGTAGGAAATACAACATGTTTATTGCATTTTTCACTCGTAAATTTAGTTTTTCGGTTCTTTTTATAAGGGCATTCAGTGCATTGTTTTTACACTCCTTTAATCGCGTTGTGACTGAGAGCGATATTTTCACTGGATCTGAATTTTTTTTACTCTGTATCTTTTTTAAATTAAACATGTAGGAGTAAACTTCTTTATTCTTTAAATTAAAAATTTTTGGAATTTCTTTTTATTTTTTCTTAATTTGCTCCAGCAATAGTTTTTTTCTTCAAAAGTTCATCTGAAAGTGGATAAAGCTGCGTACTAATTATCTCCTTTAAAATTATGTTCTTCTCAAATGTTTTTGTGTCTACATATAAAACATTTATTTTCAACAGTGTCTTCCTTTTCTAAATATGAATCGATTTCAGTGGAGGAATCATACTTGCTGTTATACTCTTCATTTAATTTTTCCTCATGATAACCGCGAAGAGAATTTCTTCAACCGAAAATACTATTGTACTATATCTATTAAATTTCTTAAATATCACATTTCTTCATCATAACTACAATAATACGCCACAGCATAAGGAAGATTTAAAACGTGTTCATGCATTCAGAGCTGTAACGGTGATTCACGCGCAGGGTATGACATACCCGAAGAAGCGATATCCAAATATATATTTTTTGAATTCCCTTACAAGCTAAGGCCCCTCAAAGGATATGACCTTAAAGTCAACTACACGAGAAACTATCTATTTTCCAAGAAAGGTTTAGAAGGAGCGTTGAAAAAAGTTAGGCGGTGGGTATGACACACCCTGCGCGAGTAATGCCGGGTTAAATGTTTGGGTACCAGCCGCATTACTCAACCGTTGTGTCCAGAATTGAAAAATCCATTTCGCATAATTCTTGTGATATACTAATTAAAACCATTCCCTTTCCCGGCTAAAATCCCCTCTCCTAGTCACGTTGTAAAAATAATACCCAAAGACATTTTTCGTTCGACATTTGGGTTACGCTAATTTATGCATTCATCCTGGATCAATATCTTTCCAGTAAATCTCAGGCACACTTATCACTAGGCTTGTTTATAGGTCGCAAAGCTACTTTATCGTTCCAAGAATGTGACGTTTTTGTACTTCGAGCCATTTCAGCTGCGACGCACACCCCTTACGACCTTCCCTCCCTGCAGAAAGCAGTTTTACTTAAGAGTTTGATAGAAGAACATTATTTTTATAGCGCTCTAATTTCTTCCCCGTTGTGGTGGGATGCGAAAGTCCCGTCGGGAAGCGGCCGTAAAGGTCGTCTGTTAATTGCCAATTCCGGTAAGGCATCTTCCCAGCGTTCATTGTAAACCTCAATGGGGTTCATAAAGGATTAGGGTGGAGGTATTGTTCGACAGATATTGGGATCCCCACTATCGCATATATCGCAACCCACTACCCGCATAATAGCGAGCGGAGAATAAAGCTGAATTTAAGGAATTGTTTTCTTAATATCTCGTAGATAAAGCCGATGTTTTCGTTTCGTCTGTAGATTATATATCGACTAAAAATCCAAGAAGGAAATAAATTTATATCAGTATTTACGCCAGTGCTTCTCCAATTTTCAATATTTGCGACCAATTATTAAATCGTAATTTTCCTCGCCCCGCCTTCCTTACAATAACAATACATTGAATTAATAAATTAAAAGTAAAAAAGCTTTTTTAAAACAAGCTTAAAACGCGCTAAAAAGAATAAAATAAATTTTTCTTTAAAACTTTTTTTACTATCAACTTTTTTCGTCATTACACAATTTATATGATATAAAAGCTCGTCGCGAGATTTACCTCTGCAGATAAACAAGTAAATTAAATAACTTGATCGGATTGATTTTAATTTTTAAAAATTTCAAACTAAGTAAATAAGAGTACTTTAATCTCGCGACGAGCTTTTATATCATATAAATTGTGTAATGACGGAAAAAGTTGATAGTAAAAAAAGTTTTAAAGAAAAATTTATTTTATTCTTTTTAGCGCGTTTAAATAAAAGCTTGTTTTAAAAAAGCTTTTTTACTTTTAATTTATTTTTCACTTTTTAGTTATCACTGAACAGGTTTCTCAGTATGTACATCTCATTCAATGCTAGGTGTTTGCCAGTTATTTTCGAACAGTTAGCTAAATGAATTCTCCCAAAAAGGGTACTAGACTAAAAACACAATTTTTTTTAAAATCCGTAATTTTTAAGCAATTTTTTCAATCTTCGTACAGATCTTGGGTATTATTGTCCTACACACGAAAAAAAATTCATGAGATTTTCTTCATAAATGACGAAGTTATTAAATGTTTAATTAAAATTTTGAGTATTTCTTGAAAAATCGTAAAAAAAAGTTTTCGGCATTTTATTTTTTGAATGACTAATTCTAAAAAAGCAAAGCATGAGCTGTTTTAGTAAGGAATGTTGATTCATTTAAACAAAAAAAAAAATTTCATGCGCAACGATTTAGACATTATTTTCATAAAAACGCATCGATTTTGAATTATTTAAAAAAAAAATCGTAAGAAATACAAATATTATTATTTCGTAAAAAACATTATACCTTATCGGGACGAAATAAATGATCTTTCCGATTCTGTAATTATTTTTTGTCTGAGTTTCATAGATTAAAGTTAGACAAATTTTTTAGAGAATTTTTACAATACTCCATCTCAGTTTAACTTGGCAGTGTTGAGAACGGTATACAAGAAATCAATCTACTCGAAGAATAGCTTTACTTTTTTTTGTTTGGAATTTAAATCCAAGAAAATCGATAGAAATTTGTAAGAAAAAAAGGTCATACGTTGTAGAAATTAGGATTTTAATAATACTACACTTCAAGTTAATCTCATGTTAAAAGCATTTATTTTTTAAACAAAGTTAATTAATGCAGTCAACAGAGCTACGTTATGAAATTCCTGTTTGGCTGAAAACCAATTTTCAACGCCAACTTTTGTCATTGTTGTAACAATAACATTATTACAATAATGCAGACATATCGAAGTTGGCACCCAAAACCAGTTTTTTAATCTTTTTAATTAATATCTTTTAATTAATTGCAATATCGGAATATAAATAGTCAAAACATGCATTGTCATCCAAACTAAATGTGTATACAAAAATTCAGCTCAATCGGTTGAAGATATAAGCTTCAAAATTAAGTTGCAAGATTCCACCCGAACAAATTACATACATTGCAAGTTAAATAAAAGCTTGTAATAAAAACTAATATACTTTGACGCTAAAGATAATATACGACTAGGATACGAAAGGAAAAAATACGACTTTAACCTCTTAAGTCTCACCAGCGTATATAAATGACTCGCTCACCCAAAGCGTTAATTGCCCCGGACGTATATGTACGTCTTTCCAAAATACGATATTTTCTCTGCACGGCTATCCATAAAATTATTCCGAAGACTTTGGAATGCACAAAAGGACCTTGACAGTGTTTTCGTGGGACTTATTTATTTCAGAGGATTTGCTTATTTATTCCTCGCCCCCCCCCCCCAATACATCACATGCGCGTGCCTGCGTGGAAAATGGCGGCATTGGGAAGCAAATCACGTAACTTTTTATCTGCAGTTAAGGGATTAATTATAGACCGTGCAAATTACTAAGATAAATGATAATATTTGTATATAATTTGATATGTGACAAGCCCATGGAGTCATTGGTAATTATTAAACTTGCTTTTATAGTATTGTTTAAATTAAGTAATGAAATACACTGTGCAGTACTGATACATTTACAAGTTTATTATTTCAGTGTAAATGTGTATTTTATTTTTTACTATGTCAGAATGTATTTTGATTGTATACTTTCAGAAAATTAATAATTTTTAAAAATAATTATTTGTTTACGCTTTTCAATAGGCTCGCCCCTCCTTCGATAAGTTATCACGCCTTCCCCCCCAGAGGGACGTGCCCCACAGTTTGAGAAACGCTGATTTACGCATTCGATACACAAGTTAGAAAATTCTTTTTTTCATCCATTATAATCATATGTTCGGTTAAACTTATAAATGTAGGAACTTATATTGGAATAGAAAGAGTGTTTAGCACATTGGTGAAAATGAATTTGGTTTGATATGCTTTTTGTTTTATTAACGTTACACTTTAAGTGAGAGAGAGTCCAATTAACATCGAGTTGTTGTTTCTGTTGCCCCCTGTCTGACGGTGTCAAGAACGAGGCCCACGAAATTCATCTTGGCAAGGGACGAGGTGTACATCTTTCATTAGCTTTTAGCTTTAAGCACCGTGCAGGAAACAGTACGATTTGGCTCGGATCATACACAATAGATGGCGACACAATCTATCTCTACCTCCACAATTTAGGCATGGAACTGGAGGGGAGGGAAATATTCTCCAGTCCCCTACACCCGTGGTTTCTACCGAGACCACCCACAAGACTTTCGGACCCACTGATTTAACGAGCACGTACTCCGTGTGTAATCGGAGGGTATTTGATGGTATCGGCATCAAACCCAGGCCTTCCAGTCTGGAGTCCAATGCTCTAACCACTAGGCTGCCCACGGCTTTATACAGTAAAATGAAGGCTATTGGCGACGGATCTCGGCAGTTTGAACCTCATTCAAGTTCCGAACTACCACACCACACCAATGAGAAGACATTAAGTCCTGACGAATTTAACGTCCATGTACAAGAGGGGATTCTTAGAAGTTGTACTTTGAACTTGCATGACAGCTATAGACTACGAACCTCGTCATTTAATATCTCGTTAAAAGGACGAGAAGGACACCTGCCACTCAACTCTCTAAAATTTTCCCACCATGACAATGTGAGGATTTTGAACCTAGACAGATTTGACGTACATCAACTTTTCTACACGGTAGGTCTTCAGTGGCATTAGGACACGAATCCACAACTCTGACTATGGCTTCGCTACCATGACTACTAGGCTACAATGGTTACACAGAATGTACGAATAAATACTGTGACGTTTGAAAAAATTGATGTGTAACGTGAGAGTTAAAAAATTAAACACTTGATTTAGTTCGTTCACAGCTATTAATTACAATTTGTACAGTTGGTTACAAGTTATTAAAATTATTATCTATGTTCATTCTACCAAATATGCAATTAGTGAAGGAGGAGGGAAGCACAACCGTTCTTTCCAGTGTTTCAAAGCGGACTCGTTCTCCACTGTCTTGAGGTGGGAGCGGTCGCCTCTTACATCACAAATTACACTCAGGGTTCCGGCTCGAAGGTGAAGAAGTGTTTTTCTCCTAGTCATCGGTTGTCGGAGTGATGTCAGATGAAAAGTCCCCGCAATATTTCGTAGGTTGCAAGTGTGGAAATGAACGGTGTTATGCTACATAAATGAGTCAATTTTGCAGCTGCATGGCGGAAAACTTTACAATACATACCTTTAAAGCCAGACTAATTTAGAAATAGATGATTCTAGGTAGTACTTTAGTCATTATCATTCATATGATGAAATCTTCTGTTAAATCTAACTAAACGCGTATTATTTCTCATTATTCCATTCAAGGGTTTTTCGTAAAATCAGAATACTGACCCACAGCTCGATCTGAACGTTGCAAGTTAAAAAGCTAACAATAATAATTATTAAGTGAATTACCATTCCTTTCTTCTTACGAAAAGTTTGCGAGTATCAGTTTTCAAACCTGACCAGAGCATTTTGTTGCTATTAAGGCTTTTAAATCAATACACATAGCGTTACGTGTTTGAACAGCTTTCAATTGTAGGAGGGAAAAACAAGCAGAATCTTTCAAAGTAAACTGTAGTTTATTCTTGAACTTTCTAGTAGTTAAAGTAGAGCTTTGAGAATTAGCACTTATGCAGAAATCTACAATAGCCCAAATTCAAAAATCAAATATTTAACACAATTTAAATCCTTCATCTCAAATTCGCGAAAGTCAAAATTTCACACAATCGGTATTAAATGATTCCCTGCATCGGTGTCAATGTAACCTCGGCCTCTAATGTACAGAAATCAGTTAATATGCTCATTGCCTACAAGACACTCGTTAAAGGGAAAATAAGATCTTTAATGAAACAACTGTAACGCTTATGTACGATTAAATCAGATGCTTATTTTTTATTTGATAGAATCAATCATCAGTCAATTGAAAAACTACAATACAAAGAATTAAATGGTTTAAAATATTATTGCAATCAAGAAAAAGAAATTTGTAAAACTTATGGCGTAAAATCTTACTCCACCATGCAATTTTGTGAACTTTTTAAAAAAATCTAATGGGGCTGCGGATTGGTATTTCTACCTTTGGCAGACTTAGTACATTCCCCAGGAGCTGGTATCACTTTTTAGTGTGGCACCAATAGGTGATATCAAGCCGCAAGTAATTTTGATGCCCAGTTTTCTCGCCAGAGGGAGGAACCTGTGCTCCGACAATGCGAACTTCTTCAAGGGATTTATTTTTACCTAGAGCACTCAAGCCAAACAGATACTCTAGGGATTCTTTACATGCCACATAATTATCCGACATGGACGCTGTCGGTTTTCTGCATCATGCAAATCCATCGATTTGGGCCTAGGTCAAGCCCGCAACCTTAGGTGCAAAAGGCCAGTGACGAACCAACCACGCCACCCAGCCAGCCAGCATTTTGTTGACTATAATTTCTTTTATCTTGTTTTCGATTGCTATATCGGTGTGAGCCATTAAACTTTGGAACCCTTAACATTTAATTTGTTTCCTGAAGATACGGGTCGTCATACTTAAATTTATTATAAATTGATTCAAGGAGTATTTTATCGAATACACCCACCCACCAAAATGGTTTGCATTTTTTCTCAAAATAACAAAGTTCACTATTAAGTATTATGAGCAATCGCTAGTTATCGGTCGGGGGGCGACGGGAAGGACACTCGTTTGTTATTGTCTAGCCTTAGTTACGTCTTGGACTACAATTGTTAACGATGCAAAGTTTGTCTACGCATAGTATAGTCAATTTCATTGACACAACTGTATTTTAATGTTTATTTGTGTTATATTTACGATTTTTAACTGTTATTTAACATGGCTGCTTCAGCAAAAGAACAAAAAGTACAAGGTAGTAAGTGTCACAGAGAATTTCAAATTCGGTGAATGTAGAAATATGGCATTATTGGTAAAAGCGACAAAGAGGTGCGTGTTTATAGTGGTATGCAGAACATCGTCTGTAAAACGGCATTTTGAAACAAATCCTCTTGTCAAAAGAGTGAACCACAGTAAAAATAATTAATTGCTTAGAACCCGATTGGTAGAAGACTCCAATTCAACATGCATTCTACTAAAAGTAACATGTTACAATCCTAATATAAGTTATTTGTCATCCAATCTGCAGGAACTACTAATGTTTACCTTAATTTGAATTACACGTATAGCTAAAACATTTACAACTATACAGTGCAAAAGGTATTTTTTCGTAATAAATAATGAGTTTTGTGTGTTTTTAGTATTCATTATTTTCCCAGTAATATCTCAAGCAAAAGTTATTGGACGGCACGTCTATACCTCATTAAATACTTCTTTAAAAAAAATGGCACGTTGATCGATAAAGGTTCGCCACCCCTGCCCTAGGTAACAGGATGAACTCCTATTCATATAAAGAATTCGCCAACAAGCTGATCGCGTATGGGGTTATGGATTGTAATGGTTCCATTCCTCGGTTGTACCAGGAATGTTACCAGAACAGGCGTGTTCCATGTCACACGACTTTTGCAAGTGTGAACAGACGACGTGAGTCTGGTTCTGGCCAAGTGAAGAGCTTGGTGTATGAGACGCCCATTCTTTCAGTTCAAGATTTCATCGCTCGAATATCTGTAGCTTCAGGATGGATACGTGATATATACCAGGAGTCTTCAAGAACGTAAGGAATTCCATATGCTGCACTGCTGTGAGGCCTACCAAACGACTTTTGATCGTAATATCGAAACTGTTGCAGTACTACCTTTCAATAAAATGCTTTATGTCCCATTATTGTGCTGCTCTTTCTGTTCTTTTTCTCTACTTATTTGCACCATTGCTCATCGTTCGTTGTCGTGTCCTTCCCGCAGGGAAGGAATGAAAGTTGCCATTGCCTGTGAGACAAGTTGGACCTCTTAACGATAGATGGCGACACCACCTATCTACACCTCCAGAATTTTGCCACGGAACTGAAGGGGAGGGAAATATTCTCCAGCCCCCTGCACTCGTGGTTTCTGCTGCGACCGCCCACAAGACTTTCGGACCCACTGATTTAACGAGCACGTACTCCGTCTATACTCGGTGGTATTTAGTGGCATCGGGCATCGAACCCAGGCCCTCCGGTCTGGAGTCCAATGCTCTAACCACTAGGCTACCCATTGCTCGTAACTACAGCATTTGCGACCCTGCATACCTATGTGATTCCGGTTGTCTCTGAACCCCCTATACACCAGGCAAGTTTGGGTTATACCCTAGGCAGGTTTTCCGGGTGCATAATATGCTCTTTTTTTTAAGATGTTTTCATAAGTAATTCATTTTTCATCCCCAGTTATGATCCTGACCAATAAGGGTTTGATTTTGTTGGGTGCAATCAGAGATGTGTATAGATTATTCGATTATTTAAATTCTTCTCACTTAACTTATGTGCAACCATCTCGAATACTTCCACACAAACCCCAGTTTCCGAATATGATCCGAAATGGTTTGTTGAGCTGAATCAAGCCTATCCGCAATCTCCGATGTTGTCAAAAAAGGATTTTGCTCTAACATGATCTTGACAGTTTCAAAGATGGTTGCTTAGAGGGTGGCTTATCAGAAAGGTCGAATTCACCTACTTGAAATTTTTCGAACCATCTTCTGCATGTTCTATTAGAAACTATACCTGCCCAGCAAACACTTTCAATAAATTTCTACACGTCTCTCTCTCTCTCTGTAGCATTTCTTCCTTGTCGGAATTCGTACACAAAACAGTGGCGTAAATGAGCTTTATCAACAGCTATGGGTAAACGATCACATCTCACTTAAAACAAACATGAATCCTCTATGTTTTTGTTCATTTGCTAAGTCAGTTTGTATACATTTAGTGATAAAAAGAGAGGGCTCAATATGCGTCAAATGAATATGCGCATACTTATTGAAACTGATTGTAACCGAAACGGAGAGAACTTTTCGGTACACTTAATATATTACCTATTAACTCTGTATTTAAAATTTTCAAATCGTTTTTTATTTGGCGTTTTATTTACGATATTTCCATAGATAATACAAAAAAAAAAAAAAAAAAAAAAACACGGAAAAATTGCTATTTTTACTATGGAACGAATGCTTCAATTTCCTTGGGGGTGGGGAGGGGGAGAAATTTAGTGTTTTCAGACCATTAAAGTTATTTTCCACTCTTTATGAGTCATATTTCATTTTATCTTATATATTAAAATTCGAAGGTAAACAAACGTATCTATGTGCGTCTATCTTCTCACGAACAGCACCACGCAGAAAGTCGCGGAAGGTACCAAAAGATCGGGAATTTTCCGGGGAAGCCGTATTGCCCATTTATATTTCGATATTGTAATTAGTTAAAAAGATATTAATTAAAAACCTTAAAACGCCTAATTGTTTTACTCCTGCCGGTTGTTTACTTGGCGGAACTTCCCTTCCGTTTCGGCCGAGCGGTAATCTTACGTTTTCCACCATATTAAAATTGTCATCTAATTTTCGGTGTCGAAATTAGACAAAAAATAATTACATAATCGGAAAGATCATTTATTTCGCCACGACACGGTATAATTTGTTTTGTAAAATAACGATATTTTCTATTTTTTTCGAATTTTTTAAAATAGTGTTAAAACTGATGCGTTTTTATGAAAATTATTTCTAAATCGTTGGGTATGAATTACTTTTCGTGTTATTAAATCGATATTCTACACTAATTAACTTCAAGCCTTTCTCTTTTAGATCCATTCATTTAAAAAATAAAATTTCCAAAACTTTTTTTTTTAAAGAATTTTTAAAAAGTAGTCTTAATTTTTACTTCACATTGAATAACTTCGTCATTTATGAAGATAATCTCACAAAACCTTTTTTCCGTGTGTACAGTAATATTATCCGAAACATATACGAAGATTGAAAAAATTGTTTCAAAATTACGGATTTTAAAAAAACATTTTGTGATTTTCGTAAACTTATGTTTTTTTCTGAGAAATAAATTAAAAAGTAGTAATTTGTACATTTTTTATTTCAAAGTACGTTATTTTTGCAAATAGTTGGCGATGTTTGAGAGCATTAACGTAAAAATTACGCCCTTAAAATAAAGGTAATGATTTTTTAAAATAATTTAAAATAGGCGATTTTACATTTAGCCAAACATTGGTTAACTGTCTGGTGGCGGAGTGCTGAGAGCTCCCGCTACACTCAAGACTATAACTGCAGCACTGCCGTGCGCTGTCAATGTGAAGGATGATGTCCGCCTCGTAGAAACCCGCCGGTCGTTTTTTTCATACTTGTCTTAAATTTTTTCTCCTACTGGACATTGCGTCGCCACACATCATTACACACACTCAGACCCCCATGGGCAGCCTTTTTTGAGCTAATATCCTCATCACTACTACATCCAAATTGGAAGACACTCTCTCTTCCACCAGATTCCAAAACCGAGCCGCCAAAGATCATCGCCTCGAAGCCCCGCCTACCGGCCTGATCGCCACTCATCCAATTGCTAAGCTCCATACTATCCAGCATGAAAATGCAACTTAACCAAGACCTATACAGAACTTTTTCTAGCCAGATAAGGGTCTGAGGGTTCCCAGAAACCCATGTACCCGAAATTATATCCGTATTTTTTTTTTCCCTTGAAAAAGGTTTTTTTCTGATTTTTAATTTTTCCCCGGAAATAGTCAGTTAAATAGACATAAATTCCTTAGGCAAAAAAAAAAAACCTATGTTCATATTATATATTCTTTATTATTAATTTTTTTTTTTAAATATCAAAAATCAATAAATTTTTTACAATACATTTAAATGTAATCGTGAATCGAAATTTTTCAATCGTTATGTGAATATCGTTATGTGACAATCGTGAATCTGGCTGCTCTGGCTTACCGCCATTTCTAAAATATTTTTGAATTTCTCTGGTCAAAGAAAAAAAAGAAAATTTTTTAGCATTTATTGGTCATAGAAAAAAAGATAAGTACTCTCTTTTTAAGTTTTAATTAATATTTTTACTTTGTTTGATTGTTTCTGTTTTAGTTTAGTTGTCGATTTTCAAAGGAATTACTCAAACCTAACGTATTTATTTGTAGAGTATAGTGCAAAACTTTAAATTCATTTTGTATGTGTCTTTTTTAAAAGTTAAGCTGTTAAGTTTTAATTAATATTTTTACTTTGTTTGATTGTTTCTATTTTAATTTTGTTGTAGATTTTCAAAGTAATTCTTCAAACGTAACGTATTTATTTGCATAATATTAGATCAGTGATAAACTTTAAATTGTTTTTGTGTATGTCTTTCTTAAAAGTAAAAATAGGTGCTTGAAACTTTATTTTGTAGTAATTTATTTAGCATGTTTTAATGTTGAAAATCATTGCATCGTATTAATTCAATTTGTAAATCAGGTCTAGCTCTAAAGTTTTAAATAGTCCCCCCCCGCTTTGTTTTGATTGTTTTTCATCTGCAATGCCTAAACGGAAAAGAAGCATTACAGGTGATGCTGCCCGTAGAAGGCAGGCAATTAGAGAAGGCAAAAGAAGAGCCACTGAAACTGAAGGAGAAAGAAGTCACCGATTGGCAGCCATGGCACAACGTGACCAGGAGAGAAGAGCGGAGGAAACGGAAGAACAGAGAAGTCACCGACTGTCAACCATGGCACAGCATGCAAGAGGACGCGTCTGAACGTCACTGAAGAACAAAACTTCCTTCAGATACAAACTTTTTATGCCGCAAGAACCTTTCTTTACCCGGTTGTTGAAGAGCATAACTGTGGAGAAATGGGCAATGTTTGTCTGAAATGTGGGGGTTTGTATTTTGGGGCAGAAAAGAATGTCAGAGGAGCTTACACCCATTGCTGCCATAATGGGAAGATAATTGAAGAAGCTTCAACATATCCAGTAGAAATGAAAGGATTGATGGATGGTAGCCATGATTTATCTGAGCATTTCAAGAAAAACATAAGGTCGTACAACAGTGCTCTGTCCTTTGCTTCAATGGGCGCACAGATTGTACCACCTGCCGGTAGAGGAGCATATTGCTTCAGAATTCATGGTCAAATTTATCACAGGACTTCTCATTTACATCCAGCTCAAGCAGGAGAAGAAAAATTTGCTCAGTTATATGTTTTGGATTCTGAACTTGCTACTTGTCGACGAATGGAGCGTTGTCAAAATTCTGAATGCAATCTAGAACTTATGAGAAGATTTGATGAGATAATTAGAAGAGTCAACCCTTTTGCTGCTGCGTACAAAATGATGTGGGAAATGGAGCAGCAGGTGATTCGTGAAGGACATGAGGCGTCGGAAAACGTTACCATGTACATCAGTGATAAGAGACTTGATTCTGACCAGCACAGAGGAAGATATAATGCTCCCAAAACAAATGAGGTTGCAATGGTGTTTAAAAGCTCTGATGGCATTCCACCAAATAACCGGGATATCTGCATTTATCCCAAACAACGCCAACTGTTCAGGATTAATACTCTCAATCCTAACTGCGATCCAATGACTTACGTTTTATTTTTTCCATGTGGTGAGAAAGGATTTCGCGTTCATCAAAGTTTTACCGAGTTACAGTTTTATGTGCACCGTTTATCAGTTAGGAAAGATATTTTCAATCCTATTTTGTATGGAGGTAAGCTTATGCAGCAGTATGTTGTGGATTCTTATGTTAAGGTTGAGGGTAACCGTTTGAATTTCATTCGTCACAATCAGAGAACACAGCGAGTTGAATCGTATTTGGGTCTTGCTAACCACGTGAATGCTCTGACTACCGAAGCTGGCATGAAGGCAGGTGTTACCCTCATTCTGCCATCAAGTTTCATTGGAAGTCCTAGAGCAATGCAACAGAACTTTCAGGATGCCATGTCGGTTGTTAGAGATTTTGGTAAGCCCGACTTGTTTTTGACTTTCACTTGCAACCCAAAGTGGAAAGAGATCAAAGACAACCTTTTTCCTGGACAAAAGCCTCATGATCGTCCCGACTTAGTTGCCAGAATTTTCGACATCAAGAAGAAAGCACTTTTGCAAGATTTGAAAAAAAACGGTATTTTTGGTCGCATAGTTGCAGACATTCATGTCATAGAGTTTCAGAAGAGAGGACTACCGCACATGCATCTATTGCTCATATTAGCAGAAGAGGATAAAATAAGGGACCCGGAGAGCATCGATCGGTTAGTCTCAGCAGAACTGCCAGACAAGACAGTGGATCCTAGATTGCATGAAATTGTCAAATCTACAACGATTCATGGACCTTGTGGTGTGTTGAACCCCAATGCTCCATGTATCGTTGATGGTGTTTGCACAAAGGGATACCCCAAGCAATTTAGAGAAACAACTGCTGAGAACATCAATGGTTATCCAATGTATAGGCGTCGTGACAACGCAAATCATATTGTGAAAAATGGCAATGTGTTGATAATAGGTGGATTGTGCCGTATAACCATACCTCACCAAAAAATACAATGCCCATATTAATGTGGAAATCTGCAGTTCGCTGAAGTCCGTCAAATATATCTTCAAGTACGTTTACAAGGGTCATGACTGTGCAAAGGTTGTCTTCGAGGACAATGGCCAGGGGCTAATTACATGGGATGAGATACAGACCTTTTTGAATGCAAGATATGTATCTGCGCCTGAAGCAATGTGGCGACTTCTAGAAAGAAAATGCACGAGAAATCCCATGCAATCATTCGTTTGCCAGTGCATTTGCCAAACATGCAGCCGGTGTACTTCTTGGATGATGAAGAGCATCAAGCACTGGAAAGAGCTGCTGAAAGGAATACCATGCTGACAGCTTGGTTTGAATTGAACAGAACGGATCCTGATGCCAACAGATACATATATGCTGACATTCCGAAGCATTTTGTTTGGAAGAACAATAAATGGGAGAGACGTGTACGATTGGGAGACCGAATTGTGTCAAGGTTATATTCTGTTAGTCCGAAAGACATTGAACGATTTCATCTACGGATGCTTCTGTTTCATGTTCCGGGAGCTAAGTCTTTTGAAGAGTTACGAACCTTTGAGGGTGTTGAAATGATTTCTTTCAAAGAGGCGTGTCGTGTTAGGAATTTGTTGGAAGATGATGGTGAGTGGAGAAACTGCTTGAGGGAGGCATGTAGCTTTCAAATGCCATCAAAGTTAAGGCAGTTGTTTACTTTTATTTGCGTTTTTTGTAATCCAACATCACCTCTGGCACTTTGGGAAGAATTCAAATCATATTTGTCTGAAGATTTTGAGTTCCACACCTCAGTGCAGCAAAGTGTAGATCTTGCATTGCACAACATAGCCGATCAACTTCATGCTCACAACATGACCCTCATGAGCATTGGATTGCCAGAACCTGCCATTTCTCACGCATATGTCAATACAGAGTTTTACAACTCAGAAGAAGAAAGGCAAGAAGGTGAGAGACTAATGTCAATGTTGAATCCGGAGCAGCGTACAATTTTCGATGCAGTTATTCTTGCAATCCAAGATGTTGACGAGGCTTCATCTAAGGCATTTTGTGTGAATGCTTTTGCTGGGTCCGGCAAAAGTTTTTATTCAATTCCATAATTCATTCAGTAAGAGGATTGGGGGAAATTGTTGTTCCTGTTGCATGGACTGGAATTTCAGCTATAATTTTGGAAGGCGGCAGAACAGCGCATTCAAGATTCAAGTTACCGGTCCCCATTCTGGATAATTCATCATGTGGTGTTCGTCATAACACTGAAGAGGGGAAATTTCTTAAGGCGGCGAAGATTATTATCTGGGATGAGTGCACTATGACTCCTCATCATGCTTTGAGTGCAGTTGACAGGCTTTTCAGAGATCTGATGGACTTAGACGTACCGTTTGGAGGCAAGGTTTTTGTTCTTGGTGGTGACTGGCGACAGATTTTACCTGTTGCAGTACATGCTAATAGAACAGCAATTGTTGAGACTTGCTTGAAGAATTCACCTCTTTGGAGCTCATTCAAGCAATTTTCACTCTTTAGGAATATGAGAACTGAACCCATGAAGAGGATTTTGCAAGTTGGCTTCTGCATCTCGGCAATGGAACTTTGAAGAATGACTGCCAATTAGGAGAAGATATTGTGGAAATTCCCGAAGAATGTGTCGTGAAGGAGTCCATTGTTGATGAAATTTTTGGATCATCTGTTTTTGATATGGAAAATCTGTCGGGAAATGCTATTTTATGCCCAAGAATGAGGATTCTCTGAAAATCAACGAACAAGTTTTAGCAAGATTTCCAGGCCAGAATGTTACATATTTCAGCGCAGACAGCATTATTTCTGAAGATCAAGAAGAACAGAACAATTTTCAACTGGATTTCATCAACGGAATAACTCCTTCTGGAATGCCACACACATACTTAATTTGAAAGTAGGAGCGTGATTATGTTGCTCAGGAACTTAAATCCATCTGCAGGACTGTGTAATGGAACGCGTTTGATTATTCGGAAACTGATGCCCAATGTAATAGATGCTGAAATTTTGACTGGGCATACAAAAGGCTCACGTGCCTTTATTCCGAGAATTACGCTTCATCCTTCTGACAGCAATCTACCTTTCCAACTTCAAAGGCGACAGTTTCCAGTTCGGCTTGGTTTTGCTATGACCATTAATAAATCTCAGGGACAGACTCTTCAAAAAGTAGGAATATATTTGCCCCAGCAGTATTTTCTCATGGGATGTTGTATGTTGCCTTCTCAAGAGCTACATCCATGCATTACGTTCGCGTTTTGGTAAACGACACGAAGAAACAAGGGAAATTAAATGGTTCAAATAGAGTTTTTACAAAAAATGTTGTTTTCCGTGAAGTTTTACTTTAAGCTTTTGTGATACGTTAGAGTGTAAGATGCCCTTGATTCTCAAATGCATTAAGTTGTCGAATCTACATTGGTTCATGGACCTTGTGGTGTGTTTTACCCCAAGTTTCTGTGTATTGTTGATGGGTGGTACTTACTTTTTTTTGCTTTTTTTTTATACTAACACAGTTTCTGTGTATTGTTGACGGATGACGTGGTGCATAAAATAGATTTTTGGTGTTCATTGGAAAGCAT